>JARHVA010002653.1:455000-977500 GCA_037957365.1 Torreya grandis
GGAGAGGTTGGTAAAGGCCCTTGATGAAGATATGTTGAATCTCTGATCTACTAGTTTGTATATCAATCTTAACAAATGAGCCTTAAATCTTAATATATACTCACTAACTGACTCTAAATTTTTTTGATGTAGTGTGGCAAGATTCTCATATGTAACATGATGGCCTGTGTTTATAATGTAGTTCCTGAGAAATGCCTCCTCTAAGTCATCATATGTGTGTAATGAACCAATGGGGAGTAGATGAAAGAACCAATTCTATGCTTCCCCCACTAATGTTTATTGAAACAACTTGAGTATAATCAAAGGGCTTGCATGAGGTGGAAAAGCCTTCCAAAAGGTTGAAGATGTGTGAATGGATCTCTAATTCCATCAAAATGAGGTAATGATGGTGTCTGAAAATGCTTAGGCAATGCATATTTTATTAATGTCTTTGAAATGGGGTTACCATGTAGATCATTGGCATCCATCCAAGATTTATAAGCTTTGTTTTCCAAGGTAAGGATATGTACTTGGTGTTGTAGTTAACCAACTACAATGATCAAATAGATGATCTCCTAGGATGGTACATTAGTATCTCAAAGTGGTTCATTTAATCATTGAATTTGATTGTTAATTTTAACCATGGGAATGCTACATTGAGCAAGTGGATCATAAAGAGGGGTTGTACTCACTTGAACCTTTGGATTAATGGTAACTTGGACCTTACTAGAGGGATGTGGGTTGCCATTATTTTTAGGTAAGGAGTGAGAACTGGATTCTACTATAGTGAGGGGTAGTTTGGGAGATTCATTGGTATCTTTATGTTTTAGTGAATCACATTCTAATTTAGTATAAGATGTACTATTAGCATTAACATGTGCATTATTTGACATAAAATCATTAATATAATTAGAAACATCATTTGGAATTGCATTAAGTTTGAGAGGAGTGAGATGCATTTTCTTCTTCATTATATTCATAGTAGTCATCATTATTCCATGCATTATCACAATCTACATTTTGTTCATTTGAAATAGAAGAATTTGAAGTATCATTTTCATATTCACTTTCATTCTCATATTCATTTGCATGTTCACTATCATATTCATCATCACTTCCATCATTGCCAGGGAGAGGTGTAAGAGAATGAGTTAATTTCTTTCTAATATACAATAAGTTATTATTGAAATTTGGAATATCATGTGTATCTATGCTATCCATGGATGGAGTATATGCATTTTCTTCATTTTTCACATGAGAAGGAAGAGTATAAGAGCTATCATTTGAACATTATTTTGAGAGAGTAGAATTAGGAATACATAGTGCATCTTTTGAACTATGTTTTGGTAATTTTATTCTATTGTATTCATATTATTATATTTTTAACATACTAGTATAAAAAGGTAGAGAGAGATTACGTTCACATGGAAGCAAATCATCACAAATAAGAGGTTAACTTGGAAGTGCATGACTAGTTTATGCATTTTTGGCATTGTGTCTAGGAGAATGAGGTGAGAAGTATCTTTCCCATTTATCAAAATTATTTTCATTAGAAGAAGGAATAAAAGAGATGGGTTTAAGATAAAAAGATTCATCTATTCACCCTCATCATTATGTACATAATCATATCCTTCATTACAACAATAGTCATTTTCTTCACTATAAATGAAATCATTTTCTATAGTTTTAGCTAATGTGCAATTTTGCAAATTTTTCCAATCATTGTCATAATTGTAAGAAAATTTTAGAAATTGATCTATGGGATGAGAAGGAGGAATTGCCTTTGTGGCCATTTTATCACTAAAGAGAATTTTGAAAATTAATATGAAGCAAATAATTGCACAAAGAACTACCAACATTGAATTTTGAAAATTACTTTTGATAACCCAAACAATTTGGAATAAATTCAAATTATTTTTCTAAAAATTATGAGGAAAATTTGAGGTTTGAGGACCTAGTTTGGAAATCTAGAGTTTTGAACTAGGGTTTTAGAATTTTTAAAAATTAAGCAATAATTTTGAATTCTAAAAAATATTTTAAAATAGGAATATGCAAAAAAATTAATACAAAAATTAGAATTTTGAAAATTAATTTTTTGCAAAGAAACTACTAATTTTAAAACTTTGAAATAATTTTTGACAAGGTAATTAATTTGCAAAAATTCCAAAATGGGTTTCTAAGATTGGCAAGGAGGCAAGGATTGTTGTTTGATGACCTCATTTTAAAATCTAGGGTTTTTGAATTTTTGAAAATTATGCAATAATTTTGAATTCTAAAAATTATTTAAAAATAGGAATATGCACAAAAATTAATACAAAAATTAGAATTTTGAAAATTAAATTTTTGCACAAGAAACTACTGATTTTGAAATTTTGAAATAATTTTTAACAAAGTAATTAATTTATAAAAATTCCAAAATAGTTTTCTAATATTGGCAAGGAGGCAAAGCTTGTATTTTGATGACCTAGTTTTGAAATCTAGGGTTTTGAACTAAGGCTTTAGAATTTTTGAAAATTATACAATAATTTTGAATTATAAAAATAGTTTTTGAATAGGATAAATGTACAAAAATTAGAATTTAGACAATTAAATTTTTACATAAGATAAGAAGGAAAAACCCTAAGTGTGCCTAGGGTTTTAGGTTTTTTGTTAGAAGTAAATCAAGTTCACCAAATGTTTTATTATTTTAGGAAATTAGATGTTTAATTCCTCAATAATAAGGGTCTGTAATATGAGAAGAATTCTAATTAAATATATTAAAATATAGGTTTATATCAATTTGATCAAATTAACTTACATAAGCGAGAGGAACACTTATCTAGAAAAATAGGATGATTCAGATGAGTCAAGGACTAAGAATTCACACATAAGACTAAGACATTATCTAGAACCTAAATCTATCTTTCATTTTTTGATTGGATAGGATTGTTGGAAACAAGATACTTTGGTGTCTAGTGCATATTCCTTTCCTAGTGCTATTGTCTTAAGGCTAAAATCTTTTTGGGTTCTATTTGTTTGCTCAGTATGACCTTACGTACCAAATTTTAGGTCTTGGGAGTCACTAGAGCTTGTTGTAGATCTATTTAAATATTCAATACCTATATTTGTCTACACACATGGAAACAACAAATTAATCAAAATAAAAAGGGGTAAAAACTAGGTTAAGGGAAGAATGATCGCACAATAAAGAATTGTTGTTGTTCTGATTGCTACCTACATTAACCCTCAAGCTAGGGTCTCAGATCTGATGTAGTTCTCCCTTACAAAATGAACAATCAATGCACATGATCGATGAAATAATGAATTTAACCTAGGCCCTTGATCAATCATGCAAATCTATGTGTGATGAAGAGAAGCTAAGCTATACTATTGATTGATTTTATTATGTCTAATGTGCCAAAATAGTAAGTGTTAGATATAAAATGCCTTATGTAGCTCATTATTTTTAATTTGAGAGATTTATTTACATTTGGCCAACATTGGGAAACTTAGGAACAAATAAAATAAATGGGGTAAGACTCATCCTATGAAATAAATTGACCGGTGGGACCAAAATTGCTCTTGGATGATAGTGTCAAAAATTGGACACCTTGGGTTTTAGTATTATAGTCCTATTTGGGTACTATTATCTAGGGGGTATGGGACTTGAGGGGATGAGTTTGGACCTAAAATATGTACCTGTGTCTAAAATGGTTAAGTTTGAAAAGCTACAGATGATCAGGGATAATAAAAATGATGTATAGCGAATATAGTAAGACCAAGACAAGTCAGATAAAAGGACATGCCTAAACGTGAATAAAAGCTCATATTATCAATTCAAAGTTTCCTATAAAAAGAATATTAAAATATATAATATGTGTGTTTTCTTGACTAATATAGGGTGCATACAGGGTGCAAAACTCCCCATCCTCATATTTCAAATGAGGAACCTCTTGTCTTAGTTTGGTCTTTGTGTTTTAGGTTTATAGACATTAAGTTATCCCTAATAAATGCTTTAATATTATTAACCAATTCTAAATTCAATATTTTTGAACATAAAAAGTTCCATGAATGATATTTGAAAGTTTTCTAAATCCTTTTCATCTATGATTTGGGCCTCGAATATCCCCTCGTTTCTAAGGAATTAGATGATTTATTGGTCATCCTTGAAGACCTAGAATTTTGTCATGTTGTCTAGGATAGAGGGACATGGGATGAGTTCCATAGAGAGATATTAAAAATCATTGTAATCCAAGGGAGTTAGGTTTGTTTTTATGGATTCTAGTGAGTCTTCTAATTATTTTTCCTCCTAGGGAATGGGGATGATATTAAATGTGTTAAACATTTATATTAAATCCCAAGCCCTATGATTATACCTCTTGAGGTATTATAATTTGGATTAAAACATAGTATTGATATATTTTACCACTAGTTTAGAGTCATTTAATACTCTTAGTTCATTTTCCTCATGTCTTAATGTAAATTATAATCCCAAGATTAGTGCTTCATACTCCACTAGGTTATTTGTGCAAGGAAATTATAACCTATGTGACACTAAATATTTCTTCCCTAAGGGGTATTTAATAAAAACACTAGATACAATAACTCATTTAGAGTGATATTCATCTATGTAAATAGACCATAGGATAATCAGACCTAGGTTTTGACTAGTTTGGTTTTTTGGAGGCTTTGTGCTTAGCGTGTATATGTTTAGGTCTGAGGAAACCTAGTTTACCTTATCATTAATGAAATTGTATTCAATTATCATATGTTTCATGTATAGTTAGTGTTATAATTATAGATACTAATAGGGGGGTGAATATGTTAACTTAAAAAAATACTTTAATTTCAATTAACATCCAAGAAGCATTCATTCACATACATATATTAACCAATGCATAAACAAACATCTATAAAAGAAAACAACATGAGAACATAGGTGATATGTGGGAAACACTCTTGGGTAATAAAACCCACTAATACATATCTTGTAATATATTATTATAATTAATGAATCAAAATTTATTGAGGCACTAACCCCACAAGGATCACCAACCCCTTCTCTAGTCAAGCACCAACTCAACTAGTCCTTTAATAAGCACCAACTTGTAAGGAGGCACCAAACCCCTAGGTAACTAAGAACCAACTCAGATACCTTGAATTTATGATCAAATTTTGACACATTTTTCTCACTCAATTTAATATTACCACCTTCTTTGGCTCTTCCCACTCTTCTATTTCTCTCAAACAACCTATTAGGCTTTTTTGCTCAACTAGCCCTTTCCTTGGCAAAATCAGGTCATATGACCTTAATCATCACCTATAGAAACATAGTTAGATCATTATGACATATTAATAACACATATATAATGGGTTTTAATCCCTCTAATTATTTTTTAAAACTCTATATCATTCACTTATGTCCTCTATATTCTAACTAGTCAAATTAGACCTATTAGACCTTCTCTTTATACTTGACTCTTGGTCTCACCCATCTTAGTCAAAAAATAACCTATAAATACTTATATCACCATTTTAATATATTAAAAAACATTTTTTATAAGTGAAACACTCATTACATAGGTCATTAATTACACTTAAGGTCCAAAACCATCAATAGGCCTAATAGAGACATAATGCAATTAGGCCTTCTCAAAGCACACGTTTCACTTTGGCCTACTTGGAACACCCTTAACCTCCATAAATGGATGAAAAACTTAATAAAAAATTAAAATATACCCATTATAATATTACCTTATGTCCTCAACACCATTTATCTCATTTCACTCCTTGAACCACACAATTAGGTCTACTCATAATTAGGCATTTTCACTACCAGAAGGTCTATCTTGAAAATATGAAGTATACACTCAAATTTACCAAATAAAATAATTAAAAAATAAAATTTATATAACACTCATGACCTTATATTCATCATAATATTACTTTTATTTCACCAAATATGGTAGAATACCTCAAACCAACCATTTTCATATGCTTACTTAGAACTGCACACAAGCTTCAAAAACCCAGTCAAGGACATTTGAATTTTCATACCTTCATATAATTTTATCATGCATATAAATAAATTAAAAAATAACATATGATACCTATATAACAACTTCATTTTCATTTTACTCTTCAAATATATGTAAAAATATTCAAAAACATCATTATCACTCATACACAAAAACTGCCTATAGCTCCAAAAACATAGTCATGAAAACTAAGTTTTAAAACACCTATGGGAACAATTTTATGAAATTTAAATGGTTTTATATGATAATTAATAATTATTATAAAATATTTAAATAAATATATTACCTGTTTCAATATCATTATTTGTCTTACAAACCAATTTCATGTCTTCACCCTACACAGACCTTGTTGTGTTAGACAGGTCACTTTGAGAATAACTTTTTGATTATCTATAAGCATCACAAAAACTTATATTCAAGGGGAAAAGGTGATATAGGTATATAAAAATTACCCAATTAATTTTTATCCATTCTTATTCCACTACAACTAATCCCTAATCTCATTCTCACTTTTGCCTAGTTTTCTCAATATTTTCTTCATTAGGCCTGTTTAGCAATAGGTCAACTTCCATGACCATTTTATAATATTTTAGGTTTAAAACATGATCAAAAGATTACTTGGTAAAAAAATAAAAGTCTCACATAATTAGATAACCATTTTAATGATTTGACATGGTCAATACTGCATGTAACATAAAAATCCTAGAAATAAGGGGTTTCTTATAGCTTCCACTCACTCTTATGACAAGCCAATGCCATCTAGAGAAACATGGGAGAGTCCTCTACATTTCCAAATAATAAAAATAGGTCATCCAATCAATTTTGAGTCACTTACAACAATAAATTTCTTATTGGGTCATTATGAGGGTTTTAAGAGGATTTTGGTTGCTTTCCATTCCTAGCAATCAAGGATTGCCCAAAACTAATGTTATTAAATTCAATATATGACCCTTACCCAACTTCCAATAAATAATTATGATCTCATGAAAATGTTTTAGATGATAATGAGCATAATAAAAACCTTCTTGAGTTTGTAACACCTCATTTTGTGCACACAAAAAAAAATTGACATCAAATTTTAGGATTTCTCCTTCAGGATTTGACCTCCAAATTTTTAAATAAACATGAAACAATATCTCACACATATTAAAATTATATTATGATCTATATCACATTTTTAACTAAACTTAACCCCTCATTAGGTCACACCAGGTCTTTTTACGCACTAGACCTTAAACTGCCAGTCATACTTAGACCTTGATCACACCTTGAAACCTATTGTAATATTATCAAAAACTCATACTCATTTCATAAAACATCATACCATGCTCACACAATACAAATATTATTCACAAAATTCTCATACTTCTCATCTCATCATGCTACCAAGCCTATGCCTTCTTACTAGTTCTCTCAATGCAAGGACTAAGCTTCAAAACTAACCTTGGAATTTAATTGAAAGATTATTTGACTCTTTCACATGTTTAAATAGATTTATAAACTTTATTATGCATGAACTGACACAATTCACCAAACTTCACGATGATTTATGCATAAACCTTCTCATAGAACTAGACTAGTCTTCTAAAGACACCTAATACTCAACAGTAGCTTACCTTACAATGTGATACTTGACCTTGACATGACATCAACCTCAAAATAATTGCCAATTTTCCTTCAAATTCTCTCTCAATATAAAAACAGTAGGTTTCCTTCAAAATTTATCTTGTCATAAGACTTCTTTTTCTTATACCACTCCACCATGCATGGCCTTAACTCTTGACCTTGACATTAATGACATCCATCTTGATTTTGACATCAATGCCTCAATACCAACACTAAGAACATACCTCAATATTTCTATATATACCCTTTTTTTTGGATACTCCTCTCCATGGCAACCACATATGGGATAAATATCTGTCCATATACCCATTTAGGGCTTTGGACCAATATCTGCTAAGGAGCATTCTATAGGCTTTTAGGATATGCACCACTTGGATGTCTATAAGTTTTGAATTTTAGGCTTATATTCAAAATAGATGTAGACATTTATAAACTTTCATATCACTTTCACTTCTGAATTATCAAGTTGGACCACTACCTTATTTAACTTTATGGGGCCTAGACTAAGCTTCTCACATATGCATGTTGGCATCACATTGGTCTAGGCTTCTAAATTGACTAAGAATTTATGTAGATTATTTTCAAACAACTATATGGTTAGAAGTAAAGTGAGTTCCTCCATCTTATTATTTTTCATGAGCATGTTGGTGTGTGATGCTCTCAGTTTTAGTTGGGCTTCTAGGGTTGTCTTTTGAGTCAAATATTTCATCAAGAGATCCTATTTCTTTATGATTTGATCAAGCTCATAAAGGGTAATTTTAACCTTGATATTTTCCATATACTTAACTATTTTGTAACATCCTTTACTTTATACTAGTTGGGTTTTGATAGGTGCCTTAGGTTCTTGAGATCTTGGAGGTGGGGGATCATTCTTAGCATTTTGGTCTAGTAGAGTTGCACCATTATTGGGGGGTGTTGAGGTAATAAGGGGATATTATTTTTTCATATTCCTAAGGGAATAGTTACTCCTTTAGAATTGTTGAAGTTATTTCACCTCATAATACCCTCTTCTATCTCATTTTCTTCTTGGTTAGGAAAATCCATGGTTTCTAACACCATAGCAATGTTATGGGATTTACCTAAGTTAGAAGATTTAAGATGATTGGAGACCACCTCATATTCTTCCATCTCTTTCTATAAGATCTATAAAGTATAACTCCATGAAATCTAGTTCCCCATGTGTTTCTATGTTATGTACTTGACACCAATTAGATAAGGCTATCTCTAAGATATTGATCTCAAGAAGCCTATTGGGTGAAGTTTTAGAGGGGTTGTGAGGATTATTATAGTTCTAATTTGGTCTTTGATATGTAAATTTTTTTTTATAACTTTATACATTATATTTACTCACTTATCTCTATACCCCTAGGAAGTCATTATTAAGTTTTCATACCATATATTAAATGGAATCTAACTCAGTCTTAGTGGACTCTTGAGGTATGGTTTGGTTATTGTTAGCCACAACTAATATTACCTGATGCTGAGTCTAAGGAATTAATTCTTGGAACCCTAGTTTTAGGAAACCCAATTATTAGTTTGAAGTGGGATTACCCAACAAGAGTTGATGCATCATAGGGAGTGATTGAGGTGTAGGTGCATTCTAATTCATGTCGATAAATAAGTTTAACTTAGGCATCATTGGTAGCATATTAAGAGTGTGGATCATTATGTGACCTTAATCATTCGGTTTCCTATCCATTTTGATGGGACCTACATAAGTTGAGGATAATTTTATTATGTTTGTGTTCCTCATTAATAACATGGTTGTCTAAGGGTCTAGCACATTCTTATACATTTTAAGTATTAGTTGAGGGTTAGGTTGATAAAGTGTGGTTACCTGGTTATATATCTTATGAAACATATCATTAAATTTCCTAATGGGCTCATTGGGATCTCTCTTAACATAATCAAATTATTGGTAAAAGGGTATATCACTTTCCAAAATTGGTTGAAGAAAGCAGAACTAAAATGATCCCAACTCAGGATAGAGTCTTCGAGAAGGTTGAGGAACCAATCATATGTAGAGCCTATTAAAGTAAAGTGGAAAAGCCTACACACCACATCCTTATGTTTTAAATTTATAATCCTTAGGGTGATCTTTTAGGATGTTATGTGTTCCTCAATGGTCCATCCCATACCAAGGGTGAAATAAGGAAGATACCTCTCAGGGTTCCTAGGTAAATCATGGATGACTCACAAGAAGTTAATGGCTAAGGTAGCTAACCAAGCCATTTAGGGATAAAAATTTTGGATATCTTCTTGGGGTGAATTGATATGAATCATGATAGGTATAGTTTATATTTACCTCAATTTTTAGTGGAAAATTAGGAGGGAAATTACCAATCAACCTCAATGGGAGCTAACCCTAGTAATAGGCAAATTGGTCTCCAAAATAATTCACAATAAAATAGTAATTAACATGTTATTACCAATAAAAAATATCAACATACTCATAAAACAAAATCAATAACAAATATGAATTATTCCAATAAATCCCTCTTTATAGCACTAGTTATTGGTCACTCCAATCTGCTCCTTCTCATGAAACACCCATGAGGTTGGGCATTCCTTAAATAGGGGAGGTGGAGACAACTAATAAATTTAATCCTCCATTTTAGGATAGATCTGGGATCATCCCATGACATGGCTATGAGTATTTGACTTCATAAATGGATTTTGTGTAAATAACCCCAAGAGATGCACTTTCACCATTGAAAGTTCAATCTAATGTCTTACATACAAGTTAAATATTGTTATGAGAGTTTGCTTATTGGGATTACTACTTCTAAACATAAGGGAAAGGGTACTTCAACACCAAATAACAAAGACAAAAGAGAGGGAAGGGTAAGCTAGAAAAGGGGAGCCTCTATGACTAAAATGAGCTCAATGTATTGGTCATTGAACCAAGTGATTCTACCATAATTATAGCACTATAGACTAAGTTTCACTAAAGTTATACCTCCAAGAACAAGTAGTGGGAAGAGTCTAAGGGAACTGAGATTATGCCTTCAATATTATCTCTCACTAATGATGAGTACTAGTATTTTATTATCAAAAATGCATAAACACCATATGATAATTTGTATTTTGACACACAAATTATCATCACTACCAAATGGGAAACAAAATAATTCACACAATGATTATAATAGCTAAGCACATCATAACCATGGCATATATAAAGCATAAAAGTGTTAATATAATTAACCTAGCATTGATGATCATTCAAACATGAAGATGAAATATAATTGAAATATAGGATGAACCCTCTTGTAAAAAAATAGAGATTGCATTCATTAAAAAGAGTAAATTATATTACAATAATCAATCTAGGCTGATTTTATAGTATAAAGTGATGAAATAATAGTAAGTAAAATCCTAGATATAATCGGATATTACTTTCAAATTATTTTTTATCAAACCTATAATATAATAAATCTATTCTTTATATATATAATGATGTGGATCACCTCCAAATAGAATTAGGATCCCATCTTGGGCCATGATGGCCACTCATTATAGTTATAACCATATTTAAAATTTTAAATAAAACAATCCCTACAAACCCAAAATAGATTTATGGGGGACCACTCAATTAACACAAGGAGGAAAATAATAAGGACTGACACCTAACTACTTTAACTAGGGGATCTTAGATTCTAATTTGGTTATCATGAGGTCAAACTCCTTGTATTTCTTGGCCAAGTTCATTGGGGGCTCCTTGAAGATTACTTCAGCCTAAGCTACCAATCTTTGGGAGACTTGGAAGGGTGATTCCATTATTTTTTGGACTTATAAGACCTATTTGATGCTCATTATGGGCTATGTTGATATATATAGCACCACATGGGACCCTTTTTAATTTGTTTTGGTAACTGTAACCCTCATAACCTAGACAAAGTGAACTAGGTGGACTCCAAATCCTCCTTAGTCGAGCAAGGTGTCATTTGGGTGGAATAATATAGAGATATTAACCTCTTTAGAGTAATCAATATCTTTTTGTTTTCCTCTTACAAGGGTCCCATTTTAGTGAAATCCAAGGCTAACCAATCCTCCATTGCATCTCTCATGTTCCTAGGATATGTCTAGTACAAGTCTAAGATTGGCATGAATTTCATTTATAGGAACATCCCTTTATTAGAAACCACTTGAAACTTATAACATTTACCATAAATATTTGAAATCCTCTCTATGTAGGCCTAAGTATGTTGGATAACCACACCAGTCTCAACCAAAGTCTCCACTACTTTCCCAAGGATTGAGAAAAGTAGTAGAAGGGCATCCTTAACCTGCCCAATTAGCTTGACTAGAAAAGTGCTCTTGACTTGGGATTATAAAGTTTGGATTTGGATCTACATGTCCTCAAGGATATTATTTGACATATGGTGGGTAGCCTAAAGAACTCATAGTTGGTCCTCATACATGTCTTCTTCCCTATTGTAATTCCTCACCTTGCTGAGGGAGAATAGATCTTGATGGGTATGACATACCACTATGTTCCCTTCCTAGACAAACCTCTATGTGAGTGTTCTCTTCATGTCTTTAGAGGCTTGATAAAAAATCTATTACATGTTTGAGTCACCCTAGATAGTCATATGTGGTCCTATGGCCTTAGGACCATCCCTCAGATTATAGAGGGTGTAGGAGGGGTGACTAAAATAGTAGCAAAGTGTAAAATATGAGGTGGAAGGGAGATGGAAGAAATGGAAGGAATGAATAATGAAATAAATAGAGTTAGAGGGGGAAAAGAAGAAAAATGATTAAGGATGAAAAGGGAGGCCCATGGGAACATTTGTGCCTATTACTATTCCTAATTTAGGTTCACTTAAGGAAAAATTACCCCTAGGAATATGTTGTTGAAAAGTAGGGAAGAGATGGGTTGGTTGAAGGAAAGTCCTATGGTTCCCTAGGTGATGCACAGAGGGTGATGAGGATCTAGGCCCTGAGATTTTGTGGTTGGGGCCATAGGAAATATTAAGGCCAATGGAGGGGGTTAAATAAAATTAAGAGGCCTACAAGATATGGATGGTTGTTGTGTTTCCTTCTACTTCTTATTCGGCCTCTTACCCAAGTCAACTTTGAAAGGTTTAGTAGATGGTTTGACCAAGATGATAGGATGTATAAGGTTCAATCATGGAGGAGTTTTAGGTGATAATATATGCATCAAATTTACTATATTATGTATTTGGAAGGTCCCTACTATGAGTGGTATGATCCCAAAAATTTTAGCCATACCTAATACTAAAGCCATACCCAAGGGAGGCACCAAGAGGGCTCCATGTTGTGAGTTAGAGGGAATGGAATGGAATGAAGATTCAAGGATGCTTTGGAAGATGAAATCAAAAGTTACTTGGGTGAAATATGTAGGGGGAGTAATGGTAAATATTGGAAGCACCACTTGGATGATTTGTGGGGGTGAAGTAGAAATAGTGGGTGCCAAAACTGAGAGTTGGAAAGCAATGGGAGTGAGGGGTGAAAGGTAAATGAGAGGAGATAGAATTATGAGAATGGGAACATAAATGGGTACCTATTTGGAGCCTCATTTTGGGCTCACTCTTAATCTTTTATCCACATCAAACCTCAAGGTCTATTAACCTAAGGTTGAGGTATCATTGGCTGAGTAGGTTATGCCTGTGTTACCTAGTGTCGAGTAGCCTAGGATTAACTCTTCTATGTCCTGGTTATTTGGGATAATAGAAGAGGTAGAGGTGGATCCATAGTATGAGTATTAAATATAATTTTTGGAGGATTATTCAAGTCATAAGGAGTAATATCTACTGATATAAGTGGATCTAAACTTAGAGCTTGAAGAGGAGAAGGCGGTAGAATGACTTGTAAGATATTCTGAGAGATGGCCAAAGCTATCAAATTTGGATCATATGTAGATTAAGAGGAGGAATGGAAAGTATTTCTTGAGACTTTTCCCCTTCTTCTACTTGTTCATGATCCAAGATATCACCTCTTAGTCATTAGTAGCATTCAAATAGAGCGCATCATCATTTTTAGCCTAATGATCATACTTGATGTTAAGGTGGGTTGAGTATCATGCCAAGTGAGTTTAGATTACCTATTTAGGGTCCCATTTCTAGAACTTACACTTTGTAAGGGGGAGAGAGTCTTGTTTAACCACCATATTCTTAATTAAATTGAAGGTCTTGTAAATGTGGTTTCTTATGGTAATCAAGATTTGCAGGCAAGGCTTATTGATGTTGTATGTAGAACCTAATGATGCCTTCCACTAGTTGATAGGAAATCTCCTATTATACTAGGTAGTCTAAAATGTATTATGATAGGTCGAATGGGTCCTTGAGTAAACATTTGATCTAGATCATAGAGTCATCTTTGTATATCCAATAGTCTTTGATGACCATGATGGAATCCCTAATTGCCTTCAAAAGACAAGGCATTAGAGCCTCATTGATGACTCGATAGACCATCATGTATAAATTCTTGCATATATCTAGGATTTATGGTGGAACTAGTGACCTAATATTTTTAAAAGACCATGTGGACCACTAATCCCCTAGGAACTGATGCAAGAAAGGCTAAAGGCTTAAAAGAGAGTGTCTTATAGATTGTGTCTAGAAAGTATCTCATCATGTATAAATTGCCCCTTTCTTGGGCATATGTTATGTCATGGATCAACTTGAATTTGATAAATCCCCCTATGTTTGGTACCTTTAATTGTGTAAATATCATGTGCAAGAGAGGCACCCATACCTCATTGACATGTTAGTAGTCCAAGCCTCTAAATAGTTGGTTTAGTAGGATCATGCCTGCCTAGACCTCCTTCAAGAAGGTGTGGACTCTGTAAGCATTTATATCCTCCTTGTTAACCCACTTATAATTTATGTTCTTGAGGACATCATATATGTATTAGGTCCCCATCTAGACCATTATTTTGATGCATCATAGGAGAAAGTGAAGATGGAGAGGGAGTAATATTCTTTGAAGGCATTCCTAGAGATATCAGTAATGTGATGTTGAGAGTTGGGTGAGCATACCCAATCATTGACCCTATCTTGCATTAAGATGGAATTGTGAAGTATGTCACTTAATAGGCTAGTGTAGGGGAACATTTTTGGTTTGTCTTTAGCTCTATGAAGTTTGTACTTCTTTAAAGATCTAAGGGCATCCTCATACTCTACTTGTTAGTCATCATTTGAGCCTAAACCCCTAAGGACTTATTTGGCCAATTTAAATAAATCATTCTAGTTCTTGAACTTGTTCAATCCAATTAGGAATGTGATGTCCCTATTTTCATGTTTAGCCTTTGGGTTTGAAGATGTTTCAATTATTATAGCAGGATGGAGGGGCAATTGGGAAGCTTTGAGTGTAAAAGGCATGGAATATAGGGGCTCTATATAATTTTGAAATCAAGGAGTTATACATTTATTCAAAGGTATCAATGGTAACCATTAGTGATATTCTCTTAGGTTTTTATAAGTGCATGTATACATCCCCCTATATTAATGAATTTTGGTTGCTCACTTGTTATGAATTTGAATTTGAGTTAGTGGATGGATTTTCTCTATTTATAAATTTAGAACTAAATTTGGAACTCATGATCTTTTTCCACCATCCATATATATCAATGGAAATGGGATGTTATAAAAGAGTCCAATCGGGCCCAACTTCTCATTTTATTAATGCATATCATGTGATAGGCATGTGGTCACATCTCTTACAGGCTTCTTAATTAACTATGACTTTTTGACATGTGTCTTCCACTCATTGGTCTTCTTAATAATGTTTGTCACCTAGACCACACCTCCAAATACCATGTCATTCCTTTGGGTGAAGTATCACCTAGGGACACATGGCACATCCTGATTGGATATCTAGTCTCATTTATACCTCATTCTGACCTTCTCAAGGCCTTAGGTGGCTGCTAGTTCATATGTATACTAAGTGATGGGTCATCTTCTCAACCATTTAGGATATCTCAGGATCTAATATCTCTTATAGGTTTAGGATACTAGCAACTCTAACTCATGGTAATGTGGCACATTCCTATTCATTCAAACTCTCTCGAGCTCTGGCATCTCTGACATGTCTGAGGGACTAGCCAGTCTAACTCATGACAATGTACTTCCTTCCCATTTGTCTTGGCTCTCCCAAGATATAACTTATCTGATACATTCAAGAGGCTCTCCACTTTGACACATAATGATTTGGTGCATTCCCATTTAGTTAGGATCCCCTAGGATTTGACATCTCTGATAGGTCTAGGGGACAAAACATTCTAACTTGTGGTGACATGATGCCTTCCCATTTAGTTAGGATTTCCTAGGGTCTAACATCTCTAATATGTTTAGGGGACTAACCATTATAACTCATGGTGATATGGCACCTTCCCATTTTGTTGGGATCTCCCAGGATCTTACATCTCTGATAGGTCCATGGGATTGGCCATTCTAATTTGTGGTGATATGGAACCTTTCTATTCAATTAGGTTATCCTAAGATTTGACATATTTGATAGGTTCAAGGGACTAGCCATTATAACTCATGGCTACATGGTGCCTTCCCATTAAATCTATCTCTCCCAAGATATAGCATCTTTGACAATCCTAGGGGACTAATTGGTCTGACACATGATGATGTGGTACCTTCCCATTCAGTTAGGATCTTCTAGGCTCTGACATCTCTGATAGGTCTTGGGGAATGGTCATTTTGACTTATAGAAAAATGGCATCTTCTCATTCATCTAATCTCTTTTGGGCTCTATGAGATTCCAAAAAAAGACTAATAAAATAAAAAGGGGCACGATACATTAAAAACTTTCTTGTTAGTTATGGATATTTTAATTTGTCATGAATAGTGATGAGTCTATTTCTTCAAGCATAGAATGAGACTCTGAGTGATCTTAATGAAAGTTGACCTAAAATTTTAGCCATGTGATTTCATAAAAATAATAAACACTCCTTATTCCTAAAAAGTAAAAGAGGCTTGTTTCTACTTGAGGAAATCAAAGTGACGCATATTTCAAGGATTTAAGTATGTGTTATTGACAACAATAAAAAGAATGACCCTAAATATCTGGTTCATGATATATTTATAGGGGTCCCCCATTTAAAAAAAATGGGGTGTGTTGGCTAAACATTTATAAATAAATAAATATGAATTGGGTGGAATAACTTAGTTGTGTAATTGATTGAATGAGCCTTGGTAGGTGTTTGCTTAGTATTTTCTAAATGAACAATGAGAAGGTTTAGACTTGTATTTATAACACACTTTTTGAAAATATCTCACATTAGGATTTAATAATACAAATAGATTAACCCATAAGTTTTGAATCATTTTCAATTTGGATGGATGTTGGTAACTAGGTACTAAATAAGGATTTGGACACTACCTTTGGTGGCAGCGTCCCTTTGTGACTGATAATGTCCATAGGGATAGAAAATGGGTATGGATTTGAAAATATTATTAAAGGATCTATATAATATTTTAAACTTTATGGTAATTTAGGACACCTAGGTCATTATAATGATATGGATCAGACCAAGAGATAATAATTTAAGCATGGTGAGATTATGAATGTGAGTCTTTTTGCAACATGGAGGTCTAAAAGTGAAGGGTTGAGCCCTGATTGATAATTTTTAAATATACAAGAATGAGTTGCTATAAATATTTAGTTTTTAGTATCTAAATTTATTCCATTTAATATATTAATGCACAATGATGAAAGGGTATGGGACCCATCAACCCATTTATTAACCTATCTAATAAAAAATTACTAGTTTAAAGGAAGTACATGTGTATGTGAGTGTGTAAAACACACATTTCTTTTGTTTTAACCCAATTTTAGTGTATGAACTATAACTAAGAGCATTTTATATTAAAAATCAGTACATATAATCTAAATTTTGAAATAATTGAAATTTTTGAAAAGAAAGATAGCAAGGAAGGAGTACATCTATGTGTCGATGCAACCATGTTGTCTCTTGATGCTTTGATTTGGTAAATAATATTTATTACGAAGCATTGGAGTTATAAGAGGTTCAAACCTAAACCTTTGAGAATTTAAGAGGTAAAATATAAAGGTATTATTCCCCTAATCCAGTGCCAATATTAGTTAAGACACAGCCATTGAGATCATCATATCTCAATTACACAACTCAAATGTAAATATGTAATATAGTGAGGGTGAGTGATTTAATCAACTCGTCCTATAAATATGGTGATATTTGATGATTTAATCACTCTAACCTATAAATTTTGTGAGTTTTAATGATTTAATCACTTTAACCTATAAATTTTAAGCAACTATTATAATAGAAAAAGATTTTATAATAGTATATCCTGGTGTAATTGGTACATCCTAGTGAATATTATAATTGGTAAATTTGTAATTTTTGGTGTAATATCATGGCATATGCACTTATAATATGTCTTAACTAAATTATATGTGTCAAAAATATAAAAAATAATATATCCAAAATTTATGAAATGTATAGGATTCTAACCGAAGTGTATATATGAATCATGAAAATAAAACCAAATATTATTGCAAGTATGGAGGTCATGTCTTTGTGGCATACCCCTACTAAAATATAGATATACTAAGAAAGTATGTAAGTTTGGATGTCATGTCTTTATGAAATGACCCCACTAAAATCAAGAGACTCGTAAGTGTGGAGGTCATTCTTTAATGACATACCCCAACTAAAATTTGAAAATTATAAAAAAATGTGGAAGTCATGATTCAATTGCATGCCCCAACTAATATTCCCACCCTTTTGAGGTGAGGGAGATATAATGTAATAGTTACCTTACCTCAAAAAGATAAGGTAAATATGTAATATGTGTATGAATCATGTAGCATATATGAGGAACATGTCTAAGTAGGTATATCAATGAAGTTTGTAGTATATGAATACATCAAGTCATAAGATGTATGATATGGATCATGGAAATGGCAAGAGAGTAATAGTACAAGCTTAAAAAATAATCAAGAACACATATAAAAGCACTCAATATACTATAAATAATAGTCTAGGGAGACCACATACAAGGTTCATGTTCAAATGTCACATAATCGAAAGGAATGGCATTATTTAACTCTAAAATATAGATTAGGGAATATAGGATTAAAAGGGTAGAGATAGATTAGGGCCCAAGGATGATAAACTATTTCTATAGTAATATCTTTACTTCAAAAACTTACATAAAACATATATTTAATTTATTATGTTGAGATATGCTAAAATTAGAAAGTACATCTATGTTAGATATTATAATGATAATAAAAATAAGATACTTAGTTGGTTATAATGCTAATATATATCTAGATCTAGAATAAGAATAAATTAAACTAGATCTATATTCTAGATTAGTCACCTAATTCTATAAATTATACCTTTGTAGCCATAGACACTTGTGTCAACCTGAGATGGTTGTGTTGATTTTTATATCTAGATTAGATGTAGGTGTCTAGTATGGAATACCTAATAAAATTATATGCAACCACCTAGATGATTCTTAGTTCTATTTCGCCTTCACTTTGGTGTATTCAAATTTGGGTCATGGACTTGTGCTTCTTGTCAAATAGTAAAACCTTAATTCTTAATCTTCATATTGGCTATGGGAAAATTAAGTTAATGGGAACATAGTGTTGAATTTTCCCAAATACCCCTCTATCAATTAATGTTTCTTACATATCCAATACTTTGAAGAGGGCCTCAGACTTATGTATATTTCCCCTACATGTCTTGAGTGTGACTCATGCAATATGTGATAAGTAAGTACAATAGTGACCTATCTTGTAGCTTGGAAAATATGGCTCATGGGAAGCTCCTTCAGTAATTCAAATATGTATATGTGGTGTCCCTATGAATGATATGGAAATAGGAGAAAATAGGGAAGCTTTACTCACTTGAGCACCTAATTGAATGTCTTTGGTAAATTATCTTATGAAAGTTTTGGTATGTGCTAAGTAAATAATGAATGAGGATCGATCTTGTAATCATACCAATCCCTTTGGATAATATCTCACATAAAATCACTTAGGTATACCATAGGAACACAAATAAATTTGAAATTGAATGAATTTATGGAACTGGATACTTGCATAGAATTAGGACATTTGCATCGATGTTGGTATATGTCTAGGATATAAGTGTTTAGGAAGTATAAAAGTACATACATGTCTAAAACTTATTGAGATGGAAGATAAGTAGTTTTATAACATTATATGCAAAATAGAAGGCATGGGTGATCAAAATAACATTAGTTTGATTAAGAGATAAGAAAATAAGTATAGAAAAATAGTGTATGTGAGCCTTTTAGTAGTTTAAAAGGTATAGAAGTTTAAGGTACCTCCATGATATGTATTTTCCAAGTGTACAAGATGGAGGCTCTATATAGTTTATAAATAGTGTTTACATTTCCCACCCTTTAATATAGTAATGAAATAGATAATTTAAAGGAAAAGGAATGTGTACCTAGGTGTGTATAACACACCTTGATTTTACTTGAGTCCAAATTGATTCTTTTTTTTGTGACTAACCTACAAGAAATATCATGTTACAATATATAATTAGTACATATAATCTTAAATTGAAAGCATTGAAATGATTGAAATTGAAAGAGAGCAAGGTTCAGGAGTACACCTATGTATCAATGAAACCACCCTGCCTTTTGTATATTTTTATTTGGAAATATATATCATTATAAATCACTGAAACATAGGAAAAAATATGAAATCACTAAAGTGAATATATATATATATATATATATAGAGAGAGAGAGAGAGATTGGAAGACACATGCCCCAACTATGGATAAAAGGTGAGTTATCACCCAACAGTTGAGATCAGCTTAACCATGCAGCCCAATCATACGTATAACTTGGTGAGCATGAGTGAACCAAGTTAACTCACACTATAAAATTAGTGAGGTTGGATGATGTAATAAAGTCAAATATATAAACTTGGAAAGATTGATTTAATCACCTTAACCATACCAAAAATGAACCAACTACTATATTATATTGGCTTAATACAGTCAATAAAATTCTAACCTAGTGGGTAATTATAGTCCAAAAAAGTGTTTGAAATCTAAAACTAATTTGATTTTATAATATTAAGTTCACATTTCATATCATATACACCTTATATATATCTCATATTGAAATTATGTATAACAAGGGTACCAATGTATAGAATTCTACCACAAATATGTATTTAAATCATATAACTATGATTTTTGGCCAATTTGAGACTATATAAGTGTGGATAAAGTGTTTTAAAAATATGCCTCCACTATATCTCTATAACTAAAAAATGGTATGTGTGGAGAACATGTTTCCATAACATGCTCCCAATATAATTTGGATATCTTGAATATTGAATAAGTGTGGAGAACATGTTTCTAAACCATGCCCCCACTAAATCTCAAACTATGACAAATGTGGAAAACATGTTTTTAAAACATGCCCCCATTGAAATATGAGTCTATGAATAAATGTGTAATTCATGTCCATATGTCATGCCCCAAGTAATATTCCCCATTTTTGAGGTGAAGGGAAATATAAATTGGTATTCACCTTATCTCAAAAGGATAATATAACTATATAATTTGTGTATGAACCATGTAACATGTCTAGGTAGATATATTATTAAAGCAAAAAGAATGTGATCACACCAAGTCTTAATATGTATGATGTAGATCATGGTAACATCTAGATAGTAATAGTATAAATTCAACAAGCAATCAATCACAAACACAAGATCACTAAAAATTAAATCAATGGGAAACGGTCCAAGGACACCTAAAACAAGGGGCATGTTCAAATGTTTCACAACCAATGGGACATGACTTAGTCAAATGTCTCAAATGTCCAAAAATAAAGGAATGAAATATTCAAATGTTAACATACATCAAGGGATGACATATTCAAATGTCAGAGGCAACAAAGGCACATGGGCCAAAAATAATGGAGCATATTTAAATTATCAAATAAGTGAATCGAAACACTCAAGGAAATGCATAAAATAAAAGTATAAGCAACCAACATAAACATATCATACTAATATCGAGGTACTATGTGTTAGGAAAAAATGTTAAGTACCTAGCACATCAAGTACATTGTGAAATATATAAGCATGGATAAAGGCATGGGTAAGTACATAAGCTCAAACAAGATGTTGTAAAATGACCATAGAATGATATAACATAGGTGTAACATGATAAAAAAATTGAATGCCCTCAATGTCCACATGACATGAATAAGAGGAAGGCCCAACATCTAAAATTGCATAGGTTATGTATATGTGTAGCATGTATCACACTCAAAATATGTTTGAAATGTGTGTATATATAAAATACTAATATGCCATCTACCAATATATAACTAATAATATATATGCCAAGGATGTAATAAAACATGAAAATGTTTAGCATAAGATTTTTTTATTTTTTTGGTAACTTTTGGAATATTTACAATGATTTAGTCCAACAAGTCTTCAATTTTAGGAACCAAGATATTACATAGTGGCCTTGCTTTCCAAAATTCTTTATATTAAATAAGTGTCAAAAGTGGTGTGTCTATTAGTAACTCACTACCAGTAATATTTGGTACCCATCACCATATTCATTATATGGTATATGAACCTTTTTGTTGTCATGTTGAAAAACAAGATACTGCTTTGTAACACTAACAACTATTTTAATATCAATCAACCATTATTTTATAAGGTGAAAATTCAAATATGGTTTTTGGTCCATTACCCATATATCAAGGTCCACTAACTTTGGGTCACATGCAATGGGTAATATGATATACCCAAGAGATTGTGGAAAAGTTGGTGAGTGGCATAACTCATATATATTATGTCCCAAATTATTATATTTTGGTAGTATTGCAAGTTATTTATCAATGCTATACATCAACCTTGATATGTGGGAAATGTAACCCATTAATATTTATGTTAATGGTTAGATTCTCATATTTTGGATACTTTGAAGGATTGCTTTATTTTGAAAAATTAGAAGTATTTAGTCATTTTCATGTTTTAGACACAGTTTGTATGTGTCCATTTTTGTATTTTTGAATTTGTTTCTTCAATTCCTCACATTAATTTATATAATGACCACTAATTTGGTGATAGTTACTACTGACCAAATTTGACTTTTAGGTAAAATTAGGGCACCCCTAGTAAAAAATTGAGTTTTAGACCTATAAGGGGGTATAATGTATTTTTATGAGGTTTTTTATAGGTTATTTGACATTAATTAAAGTTGTAATATCTTTGGTTAATTAGTTTCTATGTTTATGATCCACATCCCTTCTTAGGGATACGTCTCCCTGCTGAGGTGATCATCGCATGCCACATGTCTGATCGGGAATCACCTTGGGTGCTTCAGTGGCTAGCCATATAGGGGTCTGGAAGAGGACCCAAATCACTCTAGAGATTTTGGTGTGATGGACAGCCTTCTATTGGTATCATAGCTAAGACTCGAGGTCAAGTCCTATGGAAGCTAGTGGGCATGATCCATACATCCCTTCTCAGGGATAACAATACACTACTGCCACATGTTCGACCAGGTTCCACCTTAGGTGCTTCAGTCCTTGGGCCATATAGTGGTCTAGAAGAGGACCCAAATTACTCTAGAGATTTTGGCATGATGTCCAGTCCTTCTATTGGTATCAGAGCTAGGTCTTGAGGTCGAGACCCACGGAAGCTGGTGGGCATGATCCACATCCCTTCTCAGGGATATGTCTCCCCATTGAGGCAATCATCACACGCCACATGTCTGACCAGGAATCACCTTGGGTGCTTCAATGGCTGGCCATATAGGGGTTTAGAAGAGGATCGAGATCACTCTGGAGATTTTGGTGTGACGACTAGCCTTCTATTGGTATCATCCCTAAGAAGGGATGTAGATCAGTTTATTTATGATTTTGGGTCATTTTAAGGGTTAAAATAGTGAATTTAATGATTTGTATGATTTTTTAGGAAATTTTAAAGTTTAAAAAGGTGATTTTATGCTCCATGTGTCCTTATAAGTCTTATTCAACTAACAAAATTGAAATTTTGTAGGTTCATTTAGAGAAAGGTCAATTTTCTTAAAGAAAAGGAAGAAAAGGACACTTTTATAGCTCCTTAGGAAGTGTGACAAATAGGGGAAGGTCATGGAACATATATCCATATTATTAATACTCATATATACACTTTTTTTTATCTTAAATAGCCATTTTTATTCCAAAACTATTCTACACCTCTTTTATTTTTCTAGACAGATTGAAGTGACACTCAGGTTTTTGCTTGGTATGAACAACACAAAGGGTTTCAGGTCAAATTATTTTAGGAGGTTATTTTAAACTTATGTAAATTAAAATACATATAATAATTTTTAAAAATGGTCAAATTTTATTCATGAACCATCCATTTGAAGTGGATTGTGCAAATCTACTTGCTCATCTGTGCACCCTGTCAATTTTCCCTTGTTTGAATAGATCCATACAAAAAAAATTATCATATTTTCTATAGATAATTTTTCATATGTACCATTATTTCTCACATGACTTGTTTCAATTTGTATTTTGATTTTATGAGGAACTAATCTCAAATTTGCAGACTAGTGCATTCTATGTTGATGAGTAGGTTCCCATTATTTTCTGAGTTTTTGTGTTTTTTATATGGTTATAAGGGGTTGTGTTCAGCCCATGTCCATGTTTTAAATATTATATTGTATCTCTCTCCATGTTAAAAAAAAAAATCTCCAAGAAATCTTCATATTTTATATGCATGGACTATCCATACACATGATCTGTTATTGAAGTGTGCATATACAAGTGGTTACAAAAGAAAATTACATTAAATAAAGGAGTCTTGAACTGAATTAAAAGTTTCAATTATTATAATTAAACTCTTGGATAATTATAAAGAGTCTTGGCATATTTACAAGACCCAAAACAATGCTTATTCCCTACGATATCATGATTGTTGCTTGTATGAGCAAAGACCACCTATAGGTGGTAATGATAGAGAGATGGAGATAACATGTTAAATAATTGAAACATGATTAGAAAGCCTATTTAAATTCATATCATGTGAATTCGTCATGGTAGACTCATACAAATTGTCTAGAGGGTAAGATCAAGTGTGGAAGCATGTTTGATGACAAGCTAACTAAATTTGAGACATAGTCCCTAAAAAGTGCAAATAGAGGCCTAAGAGGTTTTTGAAAACCTTATAAAACATGTTCTCAAGGTGATCCAATCACCTAAATTTTTAAACCATGTATCCCCTACATAGGTCTATCACCTTGCAGAGGGTAGAAGGTACAGAACTGGGGGAAGATAGTTGTAAAGAACCCCGAAGTTGCCTAAGAAACTAATAAAAGCAATCAATCATATCTATAGTGGAAGCTTCAAAGTGACTTAATTTTAAAAGTTTAAAGTCTAATCATGATAATTCATAACAATGGTTCTAAAGAGTTCAAATGTAATTCATAAAATAAAATATCATTTTAAGTGATCTATTGTGCTCAGCATCCAAACACATCTATATTTTGTATAAACCACTAAACACTCATCTATAGCTTCAAATAGACAGAGACCTAGACATGATGTTTTGGTTTTATTTGAAGACATATATGTAGATTAAAAGCATAATCAGGTACTTTTTGACCTTGAGGAGGTTCAATAGAATTCCTAAATATATCATGACCAGGTTGAATGAGTAAATGTTCACCTATAGGTTAGGTATACAGGGTATTCATGTAGTGGGTAAAGGTAGTGCTTTCAATAATGATAATGATACCCAAAGTGAGAAAATGAGTTAAAATCCTTGTAAAATTATTATGGAGACTTCAATAAGCATTTTCAAGCATTGAATTTATAACTCAAACATACATTAACTCTTAAAGATAGGGTAGATCTAGGGCATCTTAGTCAAGGAATAGTTTGATACTTAGTTTTGACTTGAATGGAATAAGAGGCCAAAAAGGGTGTTTTTGAGGTAATAAAAACATTTAGTCACCTCCATTAAGTTCATGATTACTTAATAAAGTTTAAACAAGAGAGAGATAAGGCTGAGTAGGGTCAGTTACAAGGAGTTTTAGTCAGTAGGTAGTAAGGGGCTTAAGTGTGTCCAAAGGGTGAAATTAATTCCAAATGGGGATCTATAACTAATTAAAAAATGTGTGATAACCTCAATTATTATCATTTTTCCATATATAATCTAAAAAAATTATAAATCAAACCTACATAGGCCCTAAAATCCTTATATACACCTACAAATAGGGTACAAGCTAGTGAAGGTAAAGTGAAGCATGAATGTGCTTAGGAGAGATAGAAGGTTTGATAATAACCTATAATGTTTCATATATGATTTAAAATATTTTTTAATACACTCCAAGACCCTTTCAAAGTTTCTCATTTGTTTTCCTTACTTGATCAAAGGCAACAGTTCATATAGGAAAGCTAGGAAATTCATATTGTTAAATGTGTAAAAATAATGAATCCAAAAGGGAAAGATGTTTTTAAGTGAATTATAATATTTATTAGAATTATTTGTATGTGATTAATATTTTTTAAATCCTAATATTCTTGGAGTTAATCTTGAGAAGCCATTCTTGGGGAGAAGGGGAGTATGCAGGAAATAGTCCTTTTGAAGCCCTTTCTTGGACAACTTGAGCTGGTTAGGTACCTAAATTAGGGATAATAACCTTTCCCTTTGGTAAAAAACCTTACTCTGACCTAATGAAACTTTAAAAATATTCATTTTTCCTTGAATAATGGATTAACATCTTTATGTTTTGTCTCAGAGGTAGAGCACTCTTGAGGAGCAAGAACCCTATAGTTTTGAAGGAAGATCATAAAAGAGTGAATAAAGGTTGATTTTACACCTTGAATAGTTTTTTTATAATTTTAAAACATAAATACCAATATGGATAACACTTTACTTAAGTATGTAACTCATAAAGATGCTCTAAACCATTAAAGTTTTAGGCAGACCTAGTAAGCAAAAAATAGGCCCAATGCACAAATGAGGATTCATATGAAATTATAGCCTTAGATAAGCATTTAAACTGATTTTAATATGTTAATTAGGAAAATATAGATGTTTTTGAATTTTTGAGAAGCAAGGAAAGCCTTAGGAGGTCATTTTTAGACCTTGAAGAACAAGTAGGCAAACTAGGCACATTAAGACCTAGTGTCCATATGGGGAGTCTTCCATAATTATAGTAAGAGATAAGCTTGGAAAAATATTTATACATGTTTATTTGGAAAATATGGAGGTTTAATTTTTTTTTGAGTGAAGATAAAACATCAAGAGATATTTTTTTGAGCCCAAAACTACTCAGACTTATGCATAATAGTGAAAACAAGCTCGATGGGAGAAGTTCCAATGCTCATATATTTCATGAGGAATTTAATGGGAGATAGAGGAGTTAAGGTATTTTATCAATGGTACTGAAGTATAAATTTTTTAAATTTATTTTAATATTATATGTCCAAACTTTATGAACCAACCTTAAGACTTAAAATTGGCTTAAACCCCTACTAAACCCTTAGCTAGGAACAATGTGGGAAAATGAGCTTGGAAAGATATTTTGATGGAATAATTTTAAAATAATGGATATTTTATTTTTAATATGACTCTCTTAGTCTCACTCCCACACCAACTAGTTTTATGGACTTGTAAGGATGAGGGTAGAAACAAGCTTTTTCTCATGATTTTTTGTGTTTTGGAAGTTGTAATAAATTTCAAGAGATGAAAATAAAATGGATGGAAATATTGAGACTTTATATGACTCCAAATTTAATTTTAATTCCTTTAAATTTTTCCTAAGTGTCTCAAATAGGTCCTTCAACTCAACTAGTCAAAACTGGCCTAATTCACAAGCTAGTCATAGGGGTGAAAAGCTTCACTTGAACTGATTTAAAGCTTTCATAATTATTAAAATGAAATGGAGGGTATTTAAAATTTTAATTTAACATATCCAATGTATTTTCATGGGAAAATAATTATAAATTTCAGGCCAAGTGTGCAAGGTGCATGATAGGGCAATTTTCTAGACAACAGATGATGGTGTCTCACTTTTAAAGGTTTTTAGAGGACTAGGCATGTAACCAATGAATATATAGGAATTTATGAGAGTATACCATTCCATTATAATCATTTTTATTACTCTTTATTAGTTATATGATGTTCAAATTGGCCAAATCATGAAGGTAGTTTTTCTATACAAAAAGAGGAGTTTTATACCACTTTTCATAACTTTGATGACTTAAATTGACACTTGGACTTATAAAAATTACATGTTTCATCCCATATCATTCTCACATTAAAAATTAAATCCTTTTTTAATATTTTCAAGTGTCCTTTTGACCCTTTGATTTCTCTCTTTCTCTCTCTCTCTCAAACTCTATAAGAGTTAGCCATTTTGGCATTTTATGGGATGTTCCACCTAAGTATGGTGAAGCCCTGCTCATTTGTATACCTTTTGATCAATTAAATGAATAATTTTTACATCTTCATTACTTTTCATAATTTTTTTTCCACTTGAATTATGAATCTTTTTTAGTGAACACTATGGATTCCTAGCATGTGGTCTCATTCTTTCACCTTGTTTGCAGTTGGAAAACTTCTTATTGTAGTGCATGTGAAGTGTTTTAGGGAATGTTAAATGTTGAGTGTGTTATTATTTTAATTAGTTACATTTAATGCCTATTTTATAGTCCTCCTAGCTTTCCACATTCATCCATGACCTCACAATGTATCATTGATGTGAGAAGATGAAGATTTAAGGAGTGTATTTTAGTTTGTTTCTTGGTCTCAAGTGTATAATGAAATTAGTTAGAAGTCATAAAATTGATTTGGTGTATCACCACCTTAGTTTATTTTTGTTTTAATTTATCTCTCTCTCTTTTCACCCCCCAAAATTAGTATTAGGTTCAATCCTAAGTGGTACATCAAGGGAGATAACCCTATCTAGAGACTCACCTCATTCCTTAGGCTGCCCACAAGCCTAGAGGTGATTCTATTATGCCACTTAGATGAGGAAAGATTTTCATCTCCTCAAAGGGTTCAAATCCAAGTGACAATAATTTTTTTCATTCCTGGTGGGACTCTTTTTCCAAGATTTAGAATATTTTTGGCATTGTCCTTCAACACATCAACATTTGGAGGCATCTTTCAAAGCATCGATGGAAATCCCAAAGATACATCAATTCATCAAGCAGCCCAGGTATTCCATTTTATTATGTTATTACATCCTAATGAAGTTTCATGGCTGACTTTGGGTTTGATTTTTGTTCTCTACAAGTTGGTGAAACATATCCATCTTGTCCCATTCCCTATCAATATGAACAAGTTCTTGGTCAATCTTTTTATGATCACTATCAAACCCAATATGACCATATTAAACCCTATCATGAGTTATATCAGTCTTATAACCAGCCTTCTCAATTTTTCACCCCTCCTAGTCAACCTAGTCCTTTCTCTAATCATCCCATGTCCACCTTTAAGCAAGCACTTTTGGACTATGAGAGATACATGATGTATTGTAACACACGAAGAGGATGTGGTATAGAAGTTCCTAATCATGTCATTTAAAAGGTAAGAGATTCATTGGATTGGGTCAAGATATAATTTTTACCTATTGATAAATCCAATTGGTAAATGCTCACAAGTGAGATGCTTGATAAGAGTGGTTTAGTTTCTTCCTTGGAGGATAGGCTAAAACTTCATGAAAGGAAACCTCACCATACCTATCATCCTTCATATCCACTTTTCCCAAGTTTCATACCATCCATACATGAACCCTACTCATATTCCAAATGAATCCCATCAAATTCATCGTTTTCCAAATTAGTTGGAGGAGAGAGTTGAAAGAAGAAATCTTATCTTTGAGGCAAATCTTGATAAGCAAATTGAGTTGGAAAATATGCATTTGTAACAGTCCATGTTGGTAGCAAAAGAAGTGGATTTGAATCCTCCATTTCCCTCTCACATTTTATCACCATAAACTCAAAAAGATAATCATAATCCCAATGTCCTCAGTTGGAAAAAAATAGTGGAATCATGGGGAAAGAAGGAGGAGAAAAGTTTTGACCAAGAGTGTGAAATTGAGAAGACATCTAATCTTAACATCCTAAGTTGGAGAAAGAAAGTAGAGTCATAGGGTAAGAAATAAGATAGAAGAATTTTCCATGATTTTGAAGTGGAAAATGGATTTGATCCTTTGCAAGTCTCTCTCACTCTTCCTTAAGAAGCCTCTTCTATTCCATGGCAGCCTTCATGCAATCCTTATTCCCATGATGATTCCTATCAACTTCAAGAGAAGCTTTTCCAATAGAACCTATAAAAGTAAATAGAAGAAGTAGAATTAAAGATGAGATTTTTAATTCAAGGTGAGATGGAAGGTTTAGACCCAAAAGAAGATCCCATGCTTAAACACACCCCATCTCCCCTTCCTCAAGAGCTTCCCAAAAAGCCTCTTACCTTGCATTCTCAATCTGACCTTGAGATTTATATTCCACCTCTACCAAATAGTTCATCTTGTCCTTACCCCATCACCATTTTCCTTGATGTACCTATGGTGTGGGAACCAAAGTAGGATTAGTTGGTTAATAAAGAAAGAGAACTCTTGCTTTAAGAAAACCTACCTCCTTCGAAACCTCATTGGACTGAATCAAATGTTTTCAAGATGCCTAGTCTTGGCATCAACATGAAGGAGGTTTAATATCTTATAGCCCTTGATAAAATAGATCATATTATGATAGCTGAAGTTCATTTTGAAATACCTCAAGAGGTCTTAGGTGATGAAGAGAAGGTAAGTCCTTGTGTTAAATCTCTTTGTTTGGTTGATGATGAAGAATAGTTTCTTTTTGTTGAAGAACTTATCTTGAGAGAAGAAAATGAAGAGGAACACACTAAATTCATGGTTGATAAAGAATACCTCATCATAAATTATGAGGAGGAGATCACCATAGGGACTCTTATTGGTGAACAAAAAGACAAGTCATAGGTTGTTGCCTCTATATCTAAAATAGAATGTGTTATCAAGGAGGGAGAACACTTTCAAGCCATCCCTCAAGAAGTGGAAGTCTTGGGAGAGTCTCATGAGACCAAGATAGAGGAAATATACCTTGAATGTGATCTGATCAAAGATGAAGAAGAGGTGATTTCTTATGTGGAGATTTCAAATTGGGTTGATGAGGAAGGATGTCCTCCCTTTTCCAAAGAGGAAGAGATGATCATAAACTCTTTCATCACTTTTCAAGATATCATGAATGTTAGGGTGTGGAGCTAAAAGCTTCAACCTTTGCAAACTAGGAACTGAAGGTTGCTGAGTTCTACAGGAACCGGCGTCGGCAGCATGACCGACATCGGCAGGATCCAGTGCAGAAGGCAACCGGCGACGGTAGGAAGTCGGCCGATGTCGGCAGACCCAGACCAGCAGGGACCGACGTCGGTCGCCTGTGTGTTCCCGAAGTGTTCGTTTCACGGACAGTTAGTTAAGTGAACTATGAGTTTGCATGTCAAGACCAGCCAGAGTCTTGGGCTGCGAGGACAGTTGTCTAAATTAAGAGTCTTAGTTATTGTTTGAGTTAAGGATCTATTTATAGACCCATTGGCATGTATTGTATAAGGCATGAGATAGAAAGGAAGAGTTCCTTCTAGTTGTAAGATCTATGAGTTGCAGGTTGTTGCAAGCTCATTGTGTGATCTACATGTAAGCTTGGTCTTTGAATTGCAGGTTGCAGGTTCATGAGAGATCAGCTTGAAGTGCTATAGAGTGCTTGATGTACCGGCAGGGTTATTACTGACTGGTTGGTGAGGTGAACACCAATTCTGTGTGTGAGTTGGTTGTTGGGACCGTTTTTTGTGTAGGAGAGTGTGTGTGAGAAGAATTACTGTACACTTGAGGTGTGGCGAATCTCTGTAAGGTGAAAGAGTGTGGCGGCTCTTTGATGTATTCTTTTCTATTAGTGTTAATACAAAATAGTGTATTGTCTCTCACATTCTGTGCTATTGGTGAATTCTAGTTACTTGTGTTTCTGGTTATTTCCGCATATTCAATTGCTTATATATTTGGTAATCATACTGTGCTCTATCTGAGGAGCAAGATCCTAACCAGTGGAGTCAGAGCATGTTTGTTGTTCCCTGATTTCCTGACAAGTGGTATCAGAGCCTTGGTTGTAGGTTCTTGAGCTTGATACCAACAATTGGTATCAGAGCTTTTGGTTGGGATACTAACAGATTGGTGTAGATCTGGGTAGTGTGTTTTGATTACAGGTTACTCACAGGGTTTCTGTTTGAGTGGGAGTTGAGCAATGTCAGAAAGCAGTCAACTACGAATGGACAAGTTCAATGGCAAGAACTACCAATTATGGAGGATGCAGATTGAGGACTATCTGTATCAGAAAGATTTGTACTTACCGTTGGGTGGGGTTGCTAGCAAACCCTTTGATATGAAAGATGAAGAATGGGAGGTTCTTGATCGGAAGGCTCTGGGATCTGTTAGATTGAGTCTTGATTCAACTGTGATTTCCAGCTTATCACAGTGTAAGACAACGGTGGAGTTGATGAAATCTTTGGAAAATTTATATGAAAAACCCTCGGCTTCAAACAAGGTATTTCTTATGAAGCGTTTATTTAATTTGCAAATGTTGGAAGCTGGATCTATTCATAGCCATCTTAGTGATTTCCATGGTTTAGTAAACCAGTTAAGTTCAGTGAATATTGTATTTGATGATGAACTTAGAGCTCTCTTAATCTTGTGTTCATTACCTGAAAGTTGGGAAGGTTTGGTAATGGCAGTTTCTAATACTGTGTCTCCTTCAAAAGTCTTAAAAGTGGATGATGTTGTGAGTGTAATCTTGAATGAAGAGATACGCAGGAAAAGCACAGGTGAATTATCCGGAAATGCTTTGAGTGTTGAAGGAAGAGGAAGGCCAAGAGAAAGGACAGAGCGTGGGAGATCAAGGTCGAAGACAGGCAAGAGATCCAAGTCCAGGTATGGCAGAATAACCTGCTGGAAATGTGGAAAGCAAGGGCACTTAAAGAGAGATTGCAGATCAGGTGAAGATCATCATGAAGAACATGAAGAAGAAGCAGATGTTGTAGGCTACGTTGCACAGGATGCTCTGGTATGTTCTTTGGATAAAGTAGAATCTTGGGTATTAGATTCTGGTGCCTCTTTTCATGCATCTCCACATAGAGAATTTTTTCATGAGTATGTCCAGGGAGACTTTGGAGAAATTTGTGTAGGGGATGGTAAGCCTTGTCAGGTTGTTGGCAAAGGCAAAGTGAAGCTGAAATTGCAGACAGGTGACACATGGGTGTTAAAGGAGGTCATGCATGTCCCAGTTCTGAAGCGGAATCTGATTTCTGTTAGAAGCTTGGGTGAAGAGGGTTGCACAGTAACTCTCACAGCGGACTCTTGGAAGGTTACCAAGGGTACACTTGTTATAGCTAGAGGTAAGAAAGTAGGTACGCTTTATCTATCTACTTGTTTTACTGATTCTCCTTCTGGGTTATCTACTTCAGCTGTAGATTCAGAGATGTGGCTTGATAGGCTTGGTCACATAGATAAGAAGGAGATGCTGGTTCTTGAGTCAAAGAATATGCTTTCGAATTTGGAAGGCATGGATCGTGGTTCCTGTATGCAGAAGAAGAAAGTAAGGTTTCTTGAGGAATCTGATGTTAGTGACAAGAACGGGAAAGCCTTGGTTTTCAAGGAGAAAGTGACGGACAGAGTTCAGCATAAGGTGCAGAGGAATTCTGAGCAGAGCAAAGGTAATTTGGACAAGGTTTTGATCCAAAAAGGGCTCGCGGGAAAAAGTCAGGTCTCACAAGAAAAACACAGAGACCGACGTCGGCAGGAAAATCGGCGTCGGCGTCCAGACAAGGACCGACGTCGGCTATGTGCAGCCCGACGTCGGTGACTCGGGGCAGACAGAGACCGGCGTCGGCCAGGGGAAAATGACGTCGGCGAGGAGGCAGTCGCAGGGAACCGACATCGGTCGGCTGTAGACTGAGATGTGACCGGCATCGGTTACTGAGACGAATTTTGGGTGGACAGCTAGTTGTCATGGAGTCTCAAGCGCCCATTTGGAGGACTAAAGGTGTAAGTAAGTTCTTAAATTCGTCATTTCCCTTATTTACACTACTTGTTGCTCACTTATGGCATAGGACCAGGAAGTTGTTGAAGAAGCAGAACAGGTAGATCCAGGAAACAGTGGGAGCTTGGCATGGATGAGGATGTGATTCCTTGGAGGAGAACCAAATAGGTGTTTTGGGTGGTGTTGCCAGCTGGAAGTAAGCACTGAGAGACGAATGGATGTTGAGGATGAAGAAGAGAGGAAATGGTTACATGAGATGGAAGATCAGGGTATATGATCTTGTATTAGCTGCAGGGCAATGGAGGTTTGATCATTGTGTTTCTCTTTACCAGGTTGGATAGTATTAGCTACACTATTCTATTTTCTGTATGATGTGCTTGTTGCAGGGCTACATATACAGGTATTACTGAACTAAAGGTAAAGCTAGTTCAAGTGTTTGTCATGGAGAATCTGGGAGCAGCAAGATTCTTTGGCATGAGTGTGTTCTAGAGACATGGAGGTCTTGTTGACTTTGTTTCAGGATGATTGTGTGAAGCCGGTTAGCACGCCGATGGTAAGACAGTTCATAGAACAGGGGTCTTGATTCACATAGTGAGGTTGAGTGCATGGTATGTACTAAACCTGAGTTTTCCCAAGCAGTGGGAGTTGTCACAAGTTTGGAGTCAATCCGGGAGAGTGATACTGAAGGGCAGTTCAGTGGGACCAGCAGCAGGTGCACATGCTATGCAGGGTCAAGTTCTTTTTCTACATGGTTGTAGATGCGGATGTGGCAGGTAATTTGGGTGACAGATTTCGCACCACGGATTTTGTGGTGGTTGGTCTTCAAGAGTGATCTTGAAGAGGGATACAAAGCCAAGGAAACAAACTAGACGGTGTACAGGTACAGGTACAGGTTGCAGCTGTTTATCTCCAAGTGGGAGATTGTTAGGGTGTGGAGCTAAAAGCTTCAACCTTTGCAAACTAGGAACTGAAGGTTGCTGAGTTCTACAGGAACCGGCGTCGGCAGCATGACCGACATCGGCAGGATCCAGTGCAGAAGGCAACCGGCGACGGCAGGAAGTCGGCCGACGTCGGCAGAACCAGACCAGCAGGGACCGACGTCGGTCGCCTGTGTGTTCCCGAAGTGTTCGTTTCACGGACAGTTAGTTAAGTGAACTATGAGTTTGCATGTCAAGACCAGCCAGAGTCTTGGGCTGCGAGGATAGTTGTCTAAATTAAGAGTCTTAGTTATTGTTTGAGTTAAGGATCTATTTATAGACCCATTGGCATGTATTGTATAAGGCATGAGATAGAAAGGAAGAGTTCCTTCTAGTTGTAAGATCTATGAGTTTCAGGTTGTTGCAAGCTCATTGTGTGATCTACATGTAAGCTTGGTCTTTGAATTGCAGGTTGCAGGTTCATGAGAGATCAGCTTGAAGTGCTATAGAGTGCTTGATGTACCGGCAGGGTTATTACTGACTGGTTGGTGAGGTGAACACCAATTCTGTGTGTGAGTTGGTTGTTGGGACCGTTTTTTGTGTAGGAGAGTGTGTGTGAGAAGAATTACTATACACTTGAGGTGTGGCGAATCTCTGTAAGGTGAAAGAGTGTGGTGGCTCTTTGATGTATTCTTTTCTGTTAGTGTTAATACAAAATAGTGTATTGTCTCTCACATTCTGTGCTATTGGTGAATTCTAGTTACTTGTGTTTCTGGTTATTTCCGCATATTCAATTGCTTATATATTTGGTAATCATACTGTGCTCTATCTGAGGAGCAAGATCCTAACCAGTGGAGTCAGAGCATGTTTGTTGTTCCCTGATTTCCTGACAATGAATGTACAAGTACAAGTTCTTAATTAGACTTTGGATGACTTGTTTGAATTCATCAGAATAGGTTATACTCCTCTTCAAGGAGGCTATGAGCTCGTCAAAGATGGAGAAGGTAGCATTGGTACATAAGTAAGTATGTAAAGGAAAATCATTCTAGCATATCTTTCCTTTCAAGAAGCATATGCATTTGATGATGACATGTGTGAGGTAATCAAGATGGGATATCATCTTATCAATCAGTTGGGAGAAACATATCAACTCTTGAATGATGGAACAAACTCATATTGACCTCAATCTTCTAAGGAACAAGAAATCAATCCTCTTGGAGATATGCCTACTAAGGGGATACAAGTTGACTATGAAATGAAGAGTGAGCAGAAATATGAAGTGTGTAAACATTTTCAATAGGAATATATCTACATTAGAGACCTATTTAATAATGACCTACTTGAGATCAGATCAAATGAAGTACCAAGGAAGAGGTCTAGTCCACAAAGAATTCAATCTAAAGAGAAACATGTTTAGCACTATTTTCATCTCACCATGAATATGATTCAAGAAGTTTTCCTTTTATCCTCAAAAGGAGGTATTCTTATTTTTTAGGTTTGCATAATAGGTTATTTCCTAATTCCCATAAGTGTTTATGCACATGTGTGTGTCTTGTGTGTTTGTTTTCTTTATTGTGTATGTCATTTTCCTTTGTGTGGTTGAGGTAGTCTTAGTTATCTTATTTTTATAAAATTGGTATTCATGGTCAAACTTTTATTGTTTGTCTCAGTCCTTAGATGACTCCATAATCCCAATGGACTGATAAGGCTACTGGTCTAGTTAGTATAGCAGACATACTACCTATATGAGTCACAAATTTTTTGACTAAATTTGACTTTTAGGTCAAATTTGGGCACCCCTAGTAAAAAAATTGATTTTTAGGCCTATAATTGGGTATAATTTATTTTCATGAGGTGTTTTATAGTATTTTATGTCAATTAATGTTTTACTAGCTTTGGCCAATTAGTTTCTAGGTCCATTTATCACTTTGAGTCATTTTAAGGGTCAAAATAGTACATTTAATGATTTGTATGGGTTTATTTGTAAATTTTCAAGTGTAAAAAGGTGATTCAAAACTCCATATGTCCCTATAAGTCTTAGGCAATTGACAAAATTGAAAAGTTTTAGGTTCATTCGGAGAAAGGTCAGTTTTCTTAAAGAAAAGGAAGAAAAGGACACTTGTACAACTCTTTGGGAAGTGTTCCACATGGGGAAATGTCATGAAAAAAATATCAATATTCATAACACTTATATATATTCTTTTTTTAATCTTAAATATCCATTTTTATGCCAAAACCGTTATGCACCTCTTTTGTTTTTCTAGATAGATTAAAGTGACACTCAGGTTTTTGCTTGGTATGAATAACACAAAGGGTTTTAGGTAAAAATATTTTAAGAGGTAATTGAAAACATAGGGACCTTAAAATCCATATAATAATTTTTATAAACATTTAAATTTTCTTCACAAACCATCCATTTGAAGTGGACTGTGCAAATTTGCTTGCTCATCCATGCACCCTATCAATTTTCCCTTGGTTTTAACATATCCCTACAAACCAATTGATCATATTTACTCAAAATTATTTTTGATATGTCCCTTCATGTCTCACATTATTATTTTCAATTTTTAGTTTTATTTGATGAGGAATTCATCTCAAATTTTTAGACTAGTGCATTATGTGTTGATGAGTAGGTTCCCATTATTTTCTGAGTTTACATGCTTCACGGATGGTTATAATTGGTAGTGTTAATAATATGTACATGTTTTAAATATTATATTTTCTATATATCCATCTTAAAACCTTATTCTTGAAGCAATATTCATAGTTTGTATGCATGAAATATACATACACATGGTTTGCCATTGAAGTGTGCATATACAAGGGGTTGCAAAAGAAAATTACATTGAATCAAAGAGTCTTGAACTAAATTCAAAGTTTCCATTATGACAAGTAAACTCTTGTAAAATTTTGAAAGATTATTTTCATATTTACAAGACCCAAAACAATGCTTATTCCCTATAATATCATGCTTATTGCGTGTATGAGCAAAGACCACCTACAGGTGGTAATGGAAGAGAGATGGAGATAACATGTTGAAGCATTAAAACATAATTGGAAATCCTATTTTAAGTCATATCATTTGAATTCATCATGGAAGACTCATACAAAGTGTCTAGAGGGCAAGTTCAAGTGTGGAAGCATGTTTGAGGACAAGCTGACTAAATTTGAGACACAGTCTTTAAAAAGTAAAAACAAAGGCCTAAGAGGTTTTTGAAAACTTCATAAAAGATGCTCTCAAGGTAATCCAAGCACATAAATTAGTAAACCATATATCCCCTACATATTCCTATCACCTTGCAGAGGGTAGAAGGCAAAGGAATAGGGGAAAATAGTTGTAAAGAACCCCAAAGTTGCCTAAGAAACTACTAATAGCAATCAATCATATCTACATTGGAAGCTTCAAAGTGACTTACTTTTCAAATTTATAATGCCAATAATGATAATTCATATCAATGGTTATAAATATTTAAAATGGCATTCATAAAATAAAATATCATTTGAAGGAAGTGATCTATTGTGCTCAGCATCTAAACACATCTACATTCCATACAAACTACTAAACACTCACCTATAACTTCAAACAAAGAGAGACCTCAACATAATGTTTTGGTTTTGTTTGAAGAAATATATGTAGATTAAAATAATAATTAGGTTCTTTTTTACCTTGAGGAGGTTCAAGAGAAGTCCTAAATATATCATGACCAAGTTGAATGAGCAAATGTTCACCTACAAGTCAAGTATACAGAGTATTTAGGTAGTGGGTAAAAGGTAGTGCTTTTAATAATGATAATAATACCCAAAGTGATAAAATGAGTTAAAATAATTTTAAAATTATGATGGATACTTCAAGAATCATTTTAAATCATTGAATTTAGAACTCAAACATGCATTAACTCCTATAGATAGGGTAGATCTAGGGCATCTTAGCCAAGGAATAGTTTGATACTTAGTTTTGAATTAAAGGGAATATGAGGATCAAAAGGTTGTTTGGATGATAATAAAAACATGTATTCACATCCATTAATGTCATGATGACTTCATAAATTTAAAACAAGAGAGAAACAAGGTTGGGTAGGGTTAGTTAAAAGGAGTCTTAGTCAGTAGGTAGTAAAGGGCTTAAGTCTGTCCAAAGGGTGAAATTAATGCCAAATTGGGGTCTATACCTGATGAAACAATTTGTTATCACCTCAATTATGATCATGGTACCCTATATTATTTATAAACATTATAAATTAAACCTACATAGGCCCTAAAATCCCTATATACACTTTTATGTAGGGTACAAGCTGGTGAAGATAAAGTGAAGCATGAATGTGCTTAGGAGAGATATAAAGTTTTATAATAAGATAGAATGATTCATATTTTATTTTAAATATGTTTACATACACTCTAAGACCCCTTCAAATTTTATCATCTGCTTTCCCCACTTGATCAAAGGCATCAGTCTGTACAGGCAAACTAGGAAATTCATATTGCTAAATGGGTAAATTTAATGAATCCAAAAGGGAAATATGTTTTGAATTAAATTATAAGATTCATTAGAATTATTTGTACTTTATTAATATGTTTTGAAATCCTAATAGTCTTGCATTTAATCTTGAGAAGCCATTCTTGGGGAGAAGGGGAGTATGTAAGAAATAGTCCTTTTGAAACCCTTTCTTAGACAACTTGAGTTGGTTAAGTACATAAATGAGGGAGTATAACCTTACCCTTTTTTATATAACCTAATTATGACCTAATAAAACATTAAAAACCTTAATTTTTCATATAATAATGGATTGACATCTCTATGTTTTAGCTCAAAGGTAGAGCACTCTTGAGGAGAAAGAACCCTGTAGTTTTAAAGGAAGATGGTAAAAGAGTGAATAAATCTTGATTTTACACATTGAATAGTTTTTTGAGAGTTATAACACATATATACCAATATTTAGAACACTTCACATAAGTATGTAACTCATCAAGATGCTCTAAACCATTGAAGTTACAAGGAGACCTAGTAAGCAAGGAATAGGCCTAATGCCCAAATGAGGAGTCATATGCAATTTTAGCCCTAGATAAGCATTTAAAATGATTTAAATATGTTAATTAGTCAATTATATATGTTTTTTAACTAATTATAATCAATTAAATCTTTAGGAGGTCATTTTTGGACCTTGAAGTACAAATAGGCAAACTAAGCACACTAAGACCTAGTGTCCAAATGGAAAGTCTTCCATACTTATAGCAAGAGACAAGCTTGGTAACATGTTGAGACATGTTTTTTTTCACAATAAAAACGTGGAAAGGCTTTTTTAGTGAAGATAAAACATCAATATATCCTTTGTTTAGCCTAAAACTACTCAGACTTGTGCAAAATAGTGAAAATAAGCTCAATAGGAGAACTTCCAATGCTCATATCTTTCATAAGGCAATAAATTGGAGACAAAGGAGTTAAGGGATGTTATCATGCATCTCTAAGGAAAAAAATTTGAATTTTTTTTTAAGTTTGGATGTCTAAACATTATGAACCAACCTTAAGACTCAAAACAAACCTAAAACCCTACTAAACCCTCAACCGGGACCAGTTTGGGAAAATGAGCTTGGAAAGATAGTTTGATGCATATTTTGACCATAATGGCTATTTTATGTTTAATATTACTCTCAATATCACTCCCATACCAACTAGTTTTAGGGACTTGTACAGATGAGAGCAGAAATAGGCTTTTCTCATAGTTTTATGTGTTTTGTAGGTTGTAGGAAATTGTAAGAGATGAAAATAACATGGATGGAAATATTGAGAATCAATATAACTACCCATTTAATTTTTATTCCTTTAAAATTTTCATAATTATCTAAAACATGTCCTTCAACTCAGCCAATCAAAACTAGCCTAATGTATAAGCTAGTGAGAGGGGTGAAAATCTTTGCTTGAACTAATTTTAAAGATTTATTGATGATTATAAGGACATGGAGTTTCTTTAAAATTTTAATTTAACATCTCCCATATATTTTCATGGGAAAATGATGCTAAATTTGAGGCCAAGTGTGCAAGGTACATGACAGGGTAGTTTTCTAAATAGTAGATGATGATGGCTCACTTTTAGAGGGCTTTACAGCACCAAGAATGCAACCAATAAATGGAAAGGAATTTTTGATAGTATCCCCTTAAATAATAATAATTTTTACTACTCCTTATTAGTTATATGATGTTTAAATATTCCCAATCATGAAGGCAATTTTTCTAAGCAAAAGGAGGAGTTTTGTGCCACTTTACGTAACTTTGATGACTTGAATTGACACTTGGACTTCAAAAAATTTCATGGTTATTCCAAAATACTTCTCACATGCACAATTAAATAATTTTATCATATTTACAAGTGTCATTTTTACCCTTGGACTTCTCTCTTTCTCTCTCTCTCTCAAACTCTATAAGAGTTAGCCATTTTGGCATTTTATGGGATGCTCCACCTAAGTATGGAAAATATATACTCATTTGTATACCTTTTAATAAATAAAATTAATAATTTTTACCTATTCATGACTATTCATAAGTTTTTTCCACTTTAATGATGAATCTTCTTTAGTGAAGACTATGGATTCCAGCATGTGGTCTCATTCTTTCACCTTGTTTGCAGTTAGAAAATTTCTTCTTATAGGTCATGTGAATTGTTTTAGGGGATGTGAAATGTTGAGTGAATTATTATTTTCATTATTTCCATTTAATGCCTCTTTTATAGTCCTCCTAGATTTTCACATTCATCTATGACCTCATAATGTAGCATTGATGTGAGAAGATGAAGATTGAAGGAGTGTATTTTAGTTTGGTTTTTGGTCTCAAGTGTAGAATGAAATTGTTTGTAAGTCATAAAATTGATTTGGTGTATCACCCACTTAGTTTATATTTTCTTTCATTTATCTCTCTCTCTCTTTTCACCCCCAAAAATTAGTAGTGGTTTCAATCATAAGTGGTACATCAAGGGAGCTAACCCTATCTAGAGACTCACCTCATTCCTTAGGTTGCCCACAAGCCTAGAGGTGATTCCATTGTGACACTTGGATGAGGAGAGATTTTCATATCCTCAAAGGGTGTAAATCTAAGTGACATTAGTTACAATATGGTAATCCCTCTTTAAGAAAAAATTTGGTGCTTGTTCTGTGCCTATTTTGAGGTAAAGATATAATGTGATGCTCAAGTAACATATAAAGTATTATATATAGAGCATCCTAGTTGTCTAAAATTTATATAATATAATGTGGATCATTTGGAGAATCCTCCAAATTTTTCACATGATGTAACTACATGGCCTTTCTAATTTTAACTTAAAGCATGTATCTAATAAGGATGTATAGAATAATATCATTTACATGCTCATTTACTATTTATTTTTTTCCCTTATCTTGATTTGGTTATGTATACTCTAAATATGAGTTTAGATTATGTGTACTATGACTTGTAAGTTTAAATATATTACATGAAAGATGCATAAGTGGATAAAAATTTATCTTGCACATTTTCTCATATGTCATATCATAGGTGGTATCATCATCATTGTCATAGTAATCTAAAACATGGCCATCTTGCTACTCAATATTAACCAATAAATAAAGCTAAAATTTTAGAGGTGTTTTTATTTTTGGTATCATTGGTTACTTTGGTATTTTTTCTTATTCTTGATGTGCACCTATGTGCACTTAGTTTTTAGTACCCTGTCTACATTTGGAGATGATTGAGCCATTGCACTTGACTCACCCATTTCATAATTTTGGATATTCTTAGGAGGAATACATTGTGTAGGAGGCACCATTGTATGAATACCTTATGTATCAGTGTTTAACCCATAAATATAGATTAGGGGGATCTAGGGCTAAAGGGGTAGAGATAGCCTAGGGCACAAGGATGGTAGACTATCTTTAAAGTAGGCTACTTTTTTTTAAACTTAGATTGAACATATAATGAATTTATTATGTTGATTTGATAAAGATATAAAGTAAAATTATCATAGATATTTCAATGATACAAAAAAATTATACTTAGTTGGTTATGATGATAATATATATATAGATTTGGAATAGGCAAAAAGTAGACTAGATCTATATTTTAGAATAGTCACCTAATTATATAAATTTTATATTTATAGCCATAGATACTTGCATCAACATGGGAAAATTTTGTTTATTTTATTATTTGAATTGGATGTAAGTCTCTACTATGTAATATCTTCTAAAACTAAATGCAACCACCTAGATATTTATGGGTTCTATATCACCTTCATTTTGGTGCATTCATATCTAGGTCATGAATTGTTGCTTCATGTCAAATGATAAAACCCTATCTCTTAATTTTCATAATGGTTATGTTAAAAATTTGTTAGTAGTCACATGGTGTTGAGCTAACCCAAATACCCATTTGTCAATGATATCTACCTACATATCCAATATTCCAAAGAGAGCTTTAGACTTGTGTAGTTCTCCCCTATGTGTTGGATTATGTATGAATAATGTAATGTGTTATAATTAAGTAAAATAGTGGCCTATTTTTTAACTTATAAAATATTACTTTTGGGCTTCTTGTTTAGTACTTAAGACATATAACTATGTTTTACTTGTGACTAATATGGAAATAAGAGAAATTAGGGATTTTTTTTCACTTTAGTGCTTGATAGAATGAATTTAGTAATTTTATTTATCAGTTGATATGTGTTTTTAGATGAGGAATTAATGAGGGTTTATCTTATATTTATACCAATACCTTTGTAGAATATCGCACATTAAATCACTGAGGTTAACCATAGTAATATGTTTCATTTACAAATTGGATGACTTTAGAGCATTATACACTTGCATTTGGGTAGGGCACTTGCATCAACATATGCATTTGATTAAGACATAAGTGTCTAGGTAATTATAAAATAGGTGAAGGTCCATAACTTGTAGAGATAGAAGATAAGTAGGTTTGTAAAATTTTGGGAATTATAAATAACCTGATCATAATAATGTTGGTTGAACTCAGAGATAATCAATTAGGCACAAAGATATAGTGTATGCAATCCTTTTAATGGCATGAAAGGTCTAGAATCTAAAGTTACATCCATGATATGTATTTGCAAAGTGTATAAGACTAAGGTGACATATAATTCAAAAATAGTATCTATATTTACCCCCTTTAATATAGTAATTTTTTAATAGTTTAAAGGAAAAGGAATGCATACATGGGTGTGTATAACACACACTACCTTTATTTTAGTCTAACTTGAGTGATTTTTTGGTGACTGGCCTGCAACCAATAACATGTTATAGTATATAATCAATGTATATAATTTTAAATTTAAAGCATTGAAATTATTAAAATTAAAAGAGATCAAGTTTTATGAGTACACCTATGTATCGATGTAATTACCTTACCTTTTGGAAATTTTATTTGTAAATATATATCATTATGAATCATTAAAGTAGTGATTAAGACAAATATAAAATCTATAAATTACATAGATCTAAATATATAGAGAGATATTAGAGAAAACATGCCCCCAACCTTGGTTAAAAGATGAGTTTCCACCTAGTAGATGATATTAGCTCAACCATGCAACCCACTCATACTTATAACATGGTGAGTGTGAGTGAACCAAGTCAACTCACATTATAAAACTAGTAGGGCTGGATGATGTAATTAATTCCAACATATAAACTTGGAAAAATTTAGTTATTTAATCACCTCAACAATACCAAAAATTGAACCAACTAATATAGTAGATTGGCTCAATAAAATCCATAGAGTCTAACCTAGTTTGTGGTGATAGTCCCTAAAAGTGTTTGAAATATGAAATTAATTTGATTTTTCAATATTAGGCATATTGCATAGCATATTCACCTTAGATATGCTTTATGATAAAATTGTGTATAATAATGGTACCAATGTATATAATTTTACCACAAATATGTATCTAAAGCATATAACAATGACTTTTTCCATTTTAAAACTATGTAAGTGTGGAGAACATGTTTTCAAAACATGCCCCCACTATAGTCTAAATTTGAGAAATGGTTTCAATGTGATTAACATGTTTCCAAAACATGTCCCCACTAAAATCTAAATTTGATCATTTATTTAAGTGTCAATGCAGAGGACACATTTCCAAAACATTCCCCCACTATAATCTAGGTATGTTAAATATTGAATAGGGGTGGAGAAAATTATTTATAAAACATGCCCCCACTATAATTTTAATCTTTGAAGAAATGTGGAATTCATGCCTCTATGGCATGCCCCCACTAATATTCCCCTTATTTGAGGTGAAGGAAGTATAAATTGGTAGTTACCTTACCTCAAAATGGTAAAATAACTATGTAAGCTATGAATGTACCATGTATCATATAAAAATAACATGTCTAGGTAGATATATCATTAAAACATTAATAATGTGATCACACCAAGTCTTAAGATTCATGATTTAGAACATGGCAACATATAGATAATAAAAATACAAGCTCAAAATTTAATCAAGCAGACACATAAGATAACTCAAAATAAAATTAAAATAAAAATGTACAAGGAGACTAAAAATAAGGGGCATGTTCAAAATCCACACAATCATAGGGACATGACTTAGTAAAATTTTCTTAAAATAAAGAATGACATATTAAATTATTAGCATACATCAAGGGATGACATATTCAAATGGAAAAGAGGAAACAAAAGAATGGGGCCTAAAAAAAATTAAATGTATTCAAATTCTCAAATAATTAATTCAATAGTGAGTCAAGACACTAAGGAAGTGCATGAATGAAAGAATAAACATAACATACTAGTCTATGGATCATATGTGTTAGCAAAAGTATTAAGTACATAGCATATCAAGTACATTTTGAAAGATATAATCATGGATAAATCCATGTGTAAGTACATATATGAGTTCAAACATGATAATTTAAAGTGAACATATAATAATATAACCTAGATGTATCATGATCATAGGGGTGGATGTACCCAATGTCTTGGTGATGTGAGTAGAGGAAAACACAACATAAAAAAATGCTTAGATCATGTATTTGTTTAATCTTGTATCAAACTCAAAATATATGTGAAACATGTTTATATAAAAAATATATATATGCCATCTAATAACATGGCATCGATACTATATATGACAAGGAGATAATAGGATACATAAATGTTGAACATATTTTGAATTAAGTTTTTTTTTATTTTTTTTATTTTTGGGATCTGTGGAAGGAAAATACTGTCCTATGAACACATCCAAAGGATGCTCATAGATATATCCCCACTGTGAACCTATTGTAATAAACTAATTATGTTGTTGAGAAGCATGCATAGACACAATATATGTCATTATAGTATCTGTGATGCTTTATGTATATAAATAGGACTTTATGGTTGTGAAGTAGAAATAGTAAGATTAGGGGTTATTAGAACCCATTATTTAATTATTTTTGGTTTGTTTGGAATAGTAGTAATAATAAAATGTGTAGGTGCTTTGGATATCTAAATATGGCATGTAACATATGAGTATTCGGGAGAACCCACTATAGATCTCTAATGTAGTGGTTTCTAAACTACTAGTAACTTGGTAAAGGGAATTGTGTGTTGTTTACCTTTTTAACTAAGATTAACTATAAGAGGTTTGATAATTAATTTCTTAGGTATATATTTCTCTTTCTCAAGAGGATGTTCATATGTAATTCTAGAAACTATAATTACTCAATTAGAATGAATGTATTTAACACACATACATTATAGAAGGTACTATCAATTGTATGTATCTAAGGTTGTCTAAATAACATTTTAAAGACACCCATGGAAGGTATAAATAAGAAGGTAGTAACCATGTGTGGGACCTACCTATAAAGGTAAGTCAATCTCACCAAAAACCTATTATGATGTCCCATCAAATGCTCTAATTGATCTAGTTGAAAGATGTAAATCATGATTTTTATAACCCAAATACATAATTAATTTCATGATATAAACACTCTTATTTGCACCATTATCAATCATAAAACTATGTATAGGCTGGTGGTCAAGGTATGCTCAAATAAATAAGGAATGAATAGCTGATTCATCATCCCTAATCTCACTATCATCAAAAGTAATGGAGGGTCTCTAAACCATAAGAGGTGTATGCCATGTGTTTTAACTTGTTAAGACATAGTGATTGTAAATCCTATGCTTATTAAAGAGATGAGTATATTAAATAAAGGTATAAATATGTAATTAATATAGCCACTAGTTTTTATATAATTGACTAACTTTAACCTTTCTAAAAATAGTAATAGATAATGAAATTAAGAACTTAGATATAAAATGATTGAGAAAGATGATCTAGAGGCTAAAAATTAAGAAAAATATTGGTCTAAGCATCAAATAAGATTTAGGTGTCAAACCCCTCCTATGAAATATCACCCTAATTGGAAAGTATCACCATGTGGTGTTAGTATCCATATTTTAATAATAGTGTCCTCTATGCAAGACTATCATGAGCTTCTAAGTGCACCTGTGTCTAGATTTATAAGTTTTTTTAATGCATGCATGAGTTACAAAACCATATCTATGGCATGTTTTGACTAATTTTATGATAAAATTCTAATCCTTCATGTTACTATGGCATTTAGTTGATACAAGATAAAAAATGTGTTTGTTAGTGGGGTAGACTGGACATCCTCAACATCTTGGTGCAATTAGAGTTTCCTATATACTAATAATTTGAAGAGAGATCAAGCCCTATGTAGGTCTCCCCACCTAAATATTGATGCAAGTTCAATTGAATCTAGTATGATAGTTGACTTGAGTGTGTTGAATGTCCTTAAGACTAGAAATCTAAGTAATCTGAGCTTAAGAATGTTTTAGATAGTAGTGTGCAAAAGTAGGGTATAATAGGGACTAATAACCTTAATTATGCATAGCTTATTCCAATTTTTCATACGTAATTTGCATTTAATTTACATTTAGTGTTTATAGGGATAAAATTCATGTATTTATACTATTATAGTGCTTGTATAGGTGCTAAAAGTGTTATAGGCCAACCCTAATAAGTCTAATATTTAAAAAGATATATGTTTATTAAAAGAGGAGGGAAAGGATAGTTGTGCCATTATTAGGAAATTATCACCATGTGGTGGCCCTATCCCTTTTATGGTGATAGTGTCCAAGTGGAAAAACACTAGTCAAAAAGATCCAAGATGCAAGAATGAAGGTTTGGGACTAATTTAGGGATGACTAGGGACACTTATGGCCCATATTAAGGTTAGATAAGTTTGATAATAGGCTCTAGGATAGTTATAAGAATAAGCTAGGGACAAGTGGTCTCAAGTATCACTTTTATTATGTAGTAGATGTAAATTAAACTTAAATTATGTAATGTAACTATAAATATCTAACTAAAGATATATAACTATAAATGTTAGCTTTGATGCCACTTGGGTATATTAGGTAGCTCCAAGCCACTCAAGAATGCCAACCACTACAGATAGAGTAAGGCATGAAACTAGTGTGTAACTTATAATATGATACTATATGTATATATTATAGACAATGACATGGAATTTTTCATTCCATCTAATTAACTAGTGTTTAAGTGAGCATATATAAATAATATTTCATGCACATGCCCCCAAATTAGATATCTGATTATATGGATTCTAAATTGATTTGTAATAATTTGTATCTAAGTATTTGAACTATAAATGGGAATGGTCATGCCACACATGACGCCCATAAATTTAGAAAATTGGTATTAATCTAAGTTAAAATGATCAAAACTAGTAAATATGAAACTAAACTTGTGTAAACATCAACTGTATTTGTTATAATTTTTTAGTCAATCTAGATTTTTTTTAAATTGAGGCTACTAGATAGTAGTGCCATATCTTTGATAGTAGTACCATGTGGTACTTGTGTCCCAATTCGGATGCTAATGTCTGGATGCTCTAATTTAGGTGTAACTATATTGATCTCTATGTCACTATTTTCCCAGTGTGTTTACCTGAGTCTAATTTTTATAATTTGAGCTTGTGTGTTAAAAAATGTATTGTGAGTAAATTATGGGATCCTGATCTCTATGACAAATGCTTGTGAATGCCTCTATTTTGAGGGTATTTATTAAACCTATGCAAGAATTATCTTCAAAATATAAATATATACAATATTTGTGTTAGCCAAAGCATATATGATATCTACATAATAATCTAATCTAATGTGCATACATAACATCAGAATGTAAGATAATTTGATCATAATTTTGTAGTATGTGATGTATGTTATGTATATCATTCACAAGGCTCTCAAGATAGATATAATAATTTATGTAACAATAAATTTGAGTAATGACTAAGTAGATACCTAGGGGGATGGGGCATGGTGTCCATCACAGCACCCAAGTAGGAAGGGGAGATACATGAGGTCCTTCATAGCATATAAAATTTGAGTGTGTAACAAGAAAGAGACAAATCTCATAGCCATGACACATATAAGAAAGCATATATAAAACACACATGAGGCATGCAAAAGTAGGCCAAGGAGCCACAATATAAGGGATATGGGCACATGTCACTAAGTCTAAGAAATTGAGACATACAAGGACATGTTCAAATGTCCACATATGTAAACAACAAGAAAATTAGCTTATAGACACATAAAATGACACATTCAAATGTTTGTATACACAACCAATAAAGCACACACATAAAGAAATGGAAACATGTCCAAAGCATACATACTATGAAAATAAGTGGCGTAGAGTCAAAGAGCAATGGCATATTCAAATTCCCTCAAATAGAAGAATTATAGAGATATAACCAAGTCTAAACTAGTTAAGATAGAAATGAAAGTATGCATAAACATGTAATACAAATCTGTGTAAGAGTTAAAATGTACATTTTTTAGTCTAAATTAGTAATAACTAGCAAAAATATGAGTAAGTGTAGCATGATCAATATCAAGATATAACTATGCTAGAGCTTTGATGTAGAGTATAGAAAGATGGAACTTTCTAATCTAAATTATGTATAGGGTGCCCCAAAATGAGTTAATACATCAAATGAAGAATCCATATATTGGTGTATATGCCCCTAATGGGTAAATAATGTCAAATCTAGATTGATGTAGTGGACCTATTTCATGTAAGCAATCTACAAGAACTCTAAAGGAACAAGTGAAGCATGTATGTATGATAAAATTGACTATACTAAGATAGCTAGCATATGTAGTGTCTGGAAAATATAAGAAGTGTAAACATGGAAATGCATATAATCTATAATTTTGTATTTCATTAATAAGTATTTTATTTTTTTTATGTTTTGTTGAAATTTTATATTGTTTTTGTATTTTTGAGATATAATCTATGTATAAGCAACATAAAAATGAAACTATGTATAAGGAATAAGAAAGAATTAAAGTATGTACAAGTAGGGAGGAATAATACCAACCTATAAGTCTCATGGGAGGCTCACTATCATTATGGAATGTGTCAAAAATAGGAATGGTAATCCCTCATGTAGTGTTATTTCTATGCTAGAGTTGAATGTTGTTGTAGTATGAATCTAGGTATTGTTCATCATCAAAATCATAACAATCATAATAACCTAGAATGCTAGAGGGAATTACCTCATACTATGGAGTTGTCCCTTTTGAATTTTATTTAGCATATTTATTGTGATTTTCCCTTTGAAACTATGCTTATTGTATACATATGGTGTTGTGGAGGCTCTTTTTCTAGAAAGCATTTTTTGAGAATGTTTGTTGGTTTAACATGATTTTAAATTTACAACTTAAGTTCTTGTTCTTTTTGTAACATTTCCTATGTATCTAGATATTTTTCCTTGATAAACTATATCTATGAATGATTTAACATAGGATGTCTAATAAATCCCAAACCTTGTTGACCAATACTATCAACTAATAGAATAGGAGAAGTGATGCCTTTAGACTACTTGCCCAAAACTTGACAGTGATAATCAAATTATTATAGATATTTTTAACCAAACCCATACTAATTTGAAATTTTAGCCTCATTTTGTAGAGGTATATTTTCATCTCTTGATTTTCATGTATTTTTTGTACTATTTCTTGCTCTGATGATGTTTTTTGAACCTTTTATTATTCTAAGTTATGCTTGATAACCACTTTTATATTATTTCTAAATTTGACCCTTTTTAAATTTGTAGATGTTCCATTGTATGTTGTTTGGATGATGTGTCACTATTTGAGTCATATGTATCCATTATCTATTTTATTTTCATTTTTAATGATAAACATGAATTTGTGTGATGTACGTGCATTCTTGATATGCACAATAATATAAAGATCTCTTCACTGGGTATATAAGAGGTAGGTTAATCAACTTATCTTTAATCATTTCCCTTAGTATATCATTTGAACTCTTGTTGAACCCTTGTAATATTTTTTAATCACTCATAATAGATGCATTATGTTTTACTTTATGATTTGGATATTAAAAAATGTTAGGCACAAATTTGCTATGTGTCGATACATATACATGGTTTACACTAGGATATTCTGAAGACTGCGTATATGTAATGTTATTTGATAATAATATGACCTTTTCACTTAATAACTGATTTTGATTCTATAATTTTGATATGATCTTGATCATACTAATAATTCGAACCCTTAAAGTCTCAAAAGTGTAAACCCTAGTAATTATTGATTAAACATGCAAGCACACATCCTGTAGGGGAGAGGTGTAGATAGGCTAAGTATGGGCATTAGTAATAATAGTATAGGTTGATTCATCTTGTGGAGATTGACTACATGGACCTGGTTAGAGGTAAAGTAATTATCACACTCATGGAGATGAGGAGAAGAATGATATTCTTCTTTATGCATATGATATGACATTGAAACTTGAAACATATTTATTAGCTTATTTAATAGATCCTCTCTGTATGTAAGGGTTTGTTTCTTCATTTAATTCAACATATGAGAATAATAACATGCTAGAGATAGAATTAAATAAGACATACACTGCAATTGATATAAAGCATCATATATACATGTGTTTATGTCTTTTTTATTTCATTATGAATTAAAGGAAACAAGCATGCAAATGAAAGTATTAGACTTTGTAACAAAAAGTGATAAACTTATTCTGTCATGATTATATAAAATAAAAATTATAAGATATATGGATCTAAAATATGAGTGTGGGTCTTATAAGGATAAAAAAATAAACCCTCGGGTTAGCTAGGGTTAGGGTTTGTGTAATATTAGAAGTAAGTCAGGTTCACGAAATATTTTAACCTTTTAGGACTTAGTGAATGTAAACCTTATGTTTTTTAAGGAGATGATTATATAAAATCAAGGTAGACATATGCAATAAATACATCCACTAATTTTTTATAAAAATGACTAATTTTGACCTTTCTAAAATAGTAATAAATAATGTAAGTAAAAACTTAGCTAGAAAACAACTGAGACAAATGATCTAGAGGCTAAAAATTGAGGTAGAGACTAGTCTGAGTATCATAAATAGGATCTAGGTATCAAAACCCATCTTGGATAGTAGTACCCTAATTGGATAGTAGAACTATGTGTCACTAATGTCCCTAGTTTGGTGGTAATGCCATTTGTGTAAGATTGTCTCAAGCTTTTAGGTGTACCTATGTTTGGATCTGTAAGGTTTGTTCCTGTATGCATGAGTTATAAAACCCTATTTATGGCTTATTTTGACTAAGTTTATGAGCAAACCGTAATCTTCCATATTGTTAGGGCATCTAGTTGATACAAACTAAAAAGTGTGTTTAATAGAGGGGTAGGTTAGACATCCTCAACACCTTACTGTGATGATAGTTGCCTACATACCAATACTCTAAATAGGTATCAATCCCAATGTAGTTCTCCCCACCTAAATTCTAGTGTAAGTGAAAGTGAAGTTGGTATGATAATTGACTTGAGTGCTTTAAATGTGTTTGAGACTAGAAATATAAGTAATCTAAGATTAAGAATGGTTTAGATGGTAGTATGTAGAAGTGGGGTATAATAGACATTGATAACCTTAATTATGTAAAACTTGTTCTAAATTTACATATGTAATTTTCATGTGATTTCTATCTAGTGGTTATAGGTCTAAAATTCATGTATTTATACTATTATGGTGCTTTTTGGGTGTTAAAAGTGGTCTAGGCTAACCCTAGGAGGTCTAAGAGTTGAAAAAATATTTATTTGACAAAATAAGAGGGAAAATATAGTATCACCATTATTATAACACTAACGCCATGTGACACTACTATCCCTATTTTGGTTTTAGTGTCTAAGTGGCAGAACAGCAGGCATGAAGGGCCAAGATACAATAATAAAGATCTAGGACTAATTTAGGGATGACTAAGGATGCTTATGGATTGTACTAAGGCTAGATAAGTTTTATAATAGGATATATTATATATCTAGGGCTAATCTAGGTATAGGTGGTCTCAAGTATCACTCTTAGCACTCAAGTATCACTTTTAGGAAATTATACTATGTATAGGTACCAATAATCCCATCCAATGGGTGATCATGATGAGATGGATAAGGGTGCACAATATATGACATTTTCACTTATGGATCTTTATTTGAATGATCTTGAAAAGTATTGTTAAATATTTTCTATTTGTGATGGTCATCAAGTTGTGAACCTAATTCCTTTGGAGGAACATCAAATGTAATCTTTTGGTCATCAATGATGTCTTGGATCTTATGCTTCAAGGTAAAACATATTTTCATAGAATCCCCCCAACCTTGGTAATAGTCAAAATAAGCATTCACATCATACCCTTTGGGTATAGGTCTACTCATACCAACCTCTATAAGATGAGGTAGAGATACGCGATGACACTCTACAATCCATGGAAATAATGAAGTGGGAGACTCAGGTAAGTGTGTTAATTATCTTTGTGGTGCATGGATAAGACAAGTTGATTTGCTTGTTGTGACACCATATTAACCATGGTGTTTCTTTATTTTTTAGGCTCAAGAGGTTTGACCCTATAACTTGGTTTGATAGTAAACTTGGCATTTGATGTAGATGTAGTTGATGTATTTCCTACATATTTAATTTTTCTCAATGAGATAAGTTTCATTTCATGATCATGAATAATAGGGCATAAGTCATCAAAATATTTTAAATTTTTTAAATACAATGGACTCATGTAAAGGAGCTAGACAACTTGAAAATATCTTGAAGCTCTTTATCTACAATAGGATTGGTCATTTTAGCTAGCATTGTCTTGTATCTCAAGACATACTCATTAATAGGATCATTGCTTCATTGTTTGATATTGAAAATTTGGGCATAGGAAACCTTTTTAATAATGTAAATAGATAAGTATGCCAAAAACTAATTTGTAATGGCTTCAAAGGCATTTACTGATTGAGTGGGAAAATCATAAAACCACCTTAAAATATAGTCTTTAAATCTCCTTGGAAATAATTTGGTCAAAATTTTACCATTGGAGGCATAATCAAGGCATGCCACATAAAAAGATCAGAAATGTTATTTAGGATCATCCTTGATATCATAAAATGTGAACTTAGGTACAACAAATCTAATTATCAAAGGGTGGAAAGATATCTCTAGTGCAAGATGATTATGCAAAACCTCTTATGAATCAATAGGATAAGGAGAATTCATAGATTTTTTTCAATATTTGTAACCTTAGTTTGTAAATTTTTGATATTTTGGACAAAAGCTTGCAATTCTTGGTCTTTTAGGTTGGATATTTGAGAAGTCACCAAAGAAGGTGTACCCATAAGTTGGTTAGATATAGGCATTGAAAATAGTATTTTGAGTTGAATCATTTAGGTTTTCCATATAAAATGTGTCAATAGTAGTTTTAGGGAACAAAAGTTGAAAGACATAAACCATGCCTCCACTAGATGTAGGTAGATTGATTGGTATGGAATAAATTATGGTACCTTCTAAGGAGTCATCATCACTAGGTGAATATTCCTAGCCTTATCATGCTTACTAATTTCATCTCTTATAATTTATAAAAATGCATCTATTATTCCCTTATTATTATTGAGATGAGTGATCAATGCTTCTTTATTTTCTATTTGAAATCGGGATTTTTATTATTATTTTTCATTACTTCAAAATGAAAAATTGTATAATTTGAATAGAAAAATGAAAACCTAGTTGGATGAAAAACCCTAAGAATAAAAAGAAAAAAAATGCATTCATAAAAATTAGGTTCACTAAATATTTAAACCTAAAATATAGATTAGATATAATCTAGGGTTAAAGGAGCAAGAGATAGCTTAGGGTGTAAGGATAGTATAATATATCTAAAGTGGGAAAATTGTTTGTGAAAATCATATATAACATATACTAAATTTATTATGATAAGATGATAAATATATAAATTATAGCCATGTTAGATATTTCAATGATACAAAAAATAAGATAGTTCTAATGTTAATATAGATCTATTTATGGCATAGGAAAAAAGTAGACTAGATCAAAATTTTAGAACAATCCCTTGATTCTATAAATTATATCTCTATAGTTATGGATGCTTACATCAACCTAGGATAGTTGCATTGACATTACTATCTGACTTAAACATAGGTGTCTAGTATAAAATACTTATTAAAACTAGATGTGACCACTTGGATGCTTTTGGGTTCTATGTTGCCTTCGCTCTGGTGCATTCATATCTAAGTCAAGGACCATCTCTCCTTATTAAATGAGAAACCCATATCTCTTCATCTTCATAGTATTTATGGTAAAAATAGGTTAGTGGGCACATAGTGTTGAGCTACCCAAACACCCCTCTATAAATATCATTGCCTACATATTGAATACTCCAAAGAGGGCCTCAAAATTATGTAGTTATCCCCTATATGTTGGCTTGTGTGTGAGTCATGCAATGTATGATAATCAAGTACAATAATGACCTAGCTTATAACCTAGAAATTATAGATTTTGGGCTCCTCCTTCAATACTTTAGACTTATAGATATATTTTTCCTATGATTGATATGGAAATAAGATAAAGTAAAGAATCTTTTATTTACTTAATTTCTTGATAGAATGTTTTTGGTAAGTTTCCTTATGAGCTTATAGGTGTCTCTAGGTGAGAAATGAATGAGGGTTGATCTTATATTTATACCAATCCCTTTGGAGAATATCTTACATTAAATCACTTAGGTTTACCATAAGAATACATTTATTTTGTAATTTAAATGAATTTAGGGCACTTAACACTTGCATTAGGGTAGGACACTTACATCGACATATGTGTCTAACTGGCATGCAAGTGTTTGGTCATTTATAAAATAGGTGTAGGTCTAGAACTTGTAAATATGGAATATAAGCAATTTTATAATATTTTAGGCATGATAAAATCCTTGAGTCATCAAAATAACATTGGTTAGAATAAGAGAAATTAGGCATAGATAGAATGTATGCGATCCTTTTGGCAATGGGAAAGGTATATATGTTAAATGTACATCCATGATATGTATTTTCCATGTATACAAGACTGGGGTTATATATAATTCATAAATAATGTCTAAAATTATAATGTGTCATTTTAAAAAAATTAAAAGGTTCATCATTAGCATGCATAATCAATAAGGTCCCATCAATTATGAATTTTACACACCGATGTAAAGTAGATAGAAAAGCCTCAATGATATGTATCCAATTTCTACCCAAAATAAAATTATAATTTAATGATTGAGACATTACCTGAAATGTGTTTAGAACTATTTTTAGCCTCAATGTCATATCCAATGTGATTTAGTCGACTAGTGGACTATGTGAATTATCAAATAATTTGATATGCATAGCTAAATTTTGAAGGAGGTTAGTACTAAGACCCATGGTTATTAGGAAATTCATACTACAAATGTTTAATCAAGACTCATTATTAATGAGCACCCTTTTGATACCTTTATCATGCATAGTTACTTATATTAACAAAGGTAACTCTTGTTAAATAACATCTTTATATGGTGAATTTATTGGATCAAAGGTTATTAGTTTTGTATAATTTTTTAGATCTTTCATGATATCCAAAAAGCAAGTTGGCTCCATATCATTTATAACTTGTGTTTCATGTAATGTTTCATATAGGATATCCTTATAGATAGTAGATTTGTTTAGAAGTTCAAGGATGTAAATATTAATGTGTGTTCCTAAATTAGTTAACAAAGTTATATCCCTTAGATTCACTCACAAGCTTTGGATTAGGAGGCACTTATTGTATATCAGCAGGTGTTGAATTAGGTTGAAAACATTTTTTTTTAGTAGTGACAACATGGACCATAGAATCCAATAGAAGTTGTGGTTAAATAATAGGTGTGGGATGGTAGTCATCACTCAAATAAGATCTAGGCATAAATATGGTAAATAACATGCACATTGGTGTTTGGATATTAGTTATATAGCATTGTAAAAGGAACTATTAATAGAGATGAAGTGTGTATTTTGATTAAAACCCCTTTTATTATATTGATGACTTTGCTTATTACATTGAAAAAAATATTTTTAAACAATCATAGTAACAAACCATAGCTAAAATTACAAATTGGAGCCCAAAATAGACTATATATGCATCCATATTGCACATATTTATAACATATTGAATGTTTATTTTTAACATGTGTGCCTTTTTAAATTAGAAACAAAAAAATCAATAATAGAGAATCAAGAAACCCTAGATCAATATCTAGGGTTTTGGGGACCATAGGTTAAGTTTACAAAAAAAAGTATCCTAAAATATAGATTAGATAATATAGGGTTAAAGGGGTAAAGATAGTTTAGGGCATGAAGGTGGTAAATTATCTCTATAGCAAGCCCATAAATTCAAAACTCAGATAAAACATATACTAAACTTATTATGTTGAGATATTTTTAAAATGGAAAGTATAACTATGTTATATATTACAATGATAATGAAATAAGATGATTAGTTAGTTCTAATGATAATACAGATCTAGATCTAGAATAAATAGAAAGTAGAGTAGCTTTAGATTCTAGATCATTCACCTAATTCTAGAAATTATACCTCTATAGCCACAAACACTTGTGTCGACTTAGGATTGTTACATCGATGCTTCTATTTAGATCAAACATAGGTGTCTATTATGAAATACCTACTATAATTATATGTGACCACCTAGATGCTTTTATCTTCTATGTCACCTTCACTTTAGTGCATTCACATATGGGTCATGGATCATTGTTCCTTATCAAATAACAAAACCTTGGTTCTTCATCTTTATATTGGTTGTGGGAAAAATGGGTTAGTAGGAACATGTTCTCAAGTTTCCAAAAATACCCCTCTATTTATGAGTGTTGCATACATATCCAATACTTTTAATAGGGCCTAAAACTTATGTAATTATCCCCTACATGTTGGCTTGTGTGTGAATCATGCAATGTGTGATAATCAAGTACAATAATGACCTAGCTTGTAACCTAGAAAATGTGGCTCATGGGATGTTCCTTCAGTAATTTAGACATATATATTTGTTTTTCCTGTGAATGATATGGAAATAGGAGAAAATAAGGAAGCTTTACTAATTTGATTACTTGATTAAATGCCTTTGGTAAGTTTTATTATAACTTATTTGGTTTGTGCTAGGTGAAGAATGAATGATGGTTGATATTTTATTTATACCAATACCTTTGCATAATATCTTGCATAAAATCACTTAGGTCAACCATAATAATATGTTTCATTTGTAAATTGAATTAATTTAGGTAAATGAACACTTGCATCATGTCAGGACACTTGCATCGACATAGTGTTTAACTGAGATGCAAGTGCCTGAGAAATAGAAAAGTGGGTACAAGTACATAACTTGTAGAGATGAAATATAAGAAGTCTTATATCATTTTGGATAAGATAGAAGGCATAGATGATTAGAATGACATTGGTCAGACTAAGAGATAAGAAAAAAAGGCACAAAGAGATAGTGTATGTGAGCATTTTGGTAGTAAAAAAGTTCTAAAAGCTAAAGGTACATCCATGATATGTATTTTATAAGTGTACATGATTGAGGTCAATATATAATTCAAAAATAGTGTCTATAAACATATTCAAATACCCAACTAACATAGAATGACATATTCAAATGTCTAGTCAACATACAATGACACAGGGGCCAACAAGCAAGGAACATATTCAAATGTTCCATAAGATAATATAAATAAATTTAATACACTCAAGAAATTTACAATATGAATATATGAAGCATAAGCATATCATACTAGTCCCTACATCTATGTGTTAACAAATAATGTTATTTAACATAGCATATCAAGTACACTATGAAAGATATGAGCATGGATATAGATGTGTAGGAATTAGTAAATAAGCTCAAACATGATAATATATAAATGATCATAAAAGATATGCAACATGTATCAATAAAAATTAAAGAAGTATATGCCCTGAACATACTATATAAAGCAGTGTCATGTCCCCTACTCTAAATATTTAATTATAGAAATAATTTAATAATAATATTTTAAAGTCATCCCAAAGTTACTTTGTTTTATAACATGGAAAAATGACACTTATTTTTTAACCCTAAATTGATATGGGTCACTATATTATATGGTTAAGAATATAAAAATAAATAAGCACAAGGGTGATTAGCATATCTATAACAAGCCAATTAATTTACAAACTCAAATAAACAAAATTATAAATTTAAACATTGAGATATGATCAAAATTGAAATTACAAATATTGATTGATATGAAAATAAATTAAAAATAAGAGTACTTAGTTGGTTTTAATGTGAATGTGTAGATTTGATATAGAACAGGTTGGAAGTATACTAGATATGGAATCTATCTCAATCATTAGAATCTATAAATTTGCACTATATGGCATTAGACACTTGTGTTGAACCTGGATAGTTGTGTTGACATTGGTGTTTGATTTAGATGTAGGTATCCAGTATAGAATATTGATTGAATATGAATGTGACCACAAAGAACCTTCTAGGTTTTTGTCACCTTTGCTTTAGTGTGTTTAGATCTCTCATATAGGTTATCGCTCTTTGTCAAATGATCAAAACCATATCTTTCTCACCCTTGGAGTGACTGTGAAAAAAATGGGTTAGTGGGCACACAGTGTTGAGCTACCCTAAGGACCCCTTTATTAATGATTATTGCTTATATAGCTAATACTCAAAAGAGGGCCTTAGATATATGTAGTTCTCTCTTACATGTTTTTTGTGTGCATAAGGATGCAATGTGTGAATGAGGGTTAATCTTGTTTATATACCAATCACTTTTGGAAATATCTCACATTAAATCACTTAAGACAACCATAATTATATGTTTCATTTGAAAATTTTATGACTTTTGGCACTAGACACTTATTTTATCTCATGACACTGGCATTGATGTAGGCATCTGGCTGGGACACAAGTGTTTGAGAAGTTGGAAAATAGGTATAGGTCCAACACCTTAAAAGATGATAATAAGTAGGTTTATATCACTTTGAGTATCATATAAGGCTTAGTCATCAAAATTATATGTATTTAAACTAATAAATAATTAATAGGCACCAGAGATAGCATATGCGAGCATTTTAATAGTAGGTGTAGACACTAAATTAGAATTATATAACACTTGTCTTGTATACTTGGCAAGTAATTCTCATGGTTTTACCCTTCAATTTTAAGACCTTACTATTGTTAAAAGGCTCATATTCACTATCGCTTGTGTCTATTATGTGTCTATAGTTTGAATATATGTTATTCTAATGACCAGGTTTCTTATACTGCTCAAAATTCTATAAACTTGTTAGTTATCATCTTCTACAAGTTTTGGACCTGAACCTATTTTCCATCCTTTTAAACAATGGCATCTCAATAGGAAACCTACATATACTCTAGTGTCATGTGCCAAATGAAGTTTCTAGTACCCTAAAGTCATCAAATTTATAAATGAAATGTATCTCTATGGTTTGCCTAAGTGATTTAATGGAATATATTTTTAAAAGGGATATATATATATCAACCCTCATTCATTCTTCACCTAGGATAGACCTAAAAATTCACAAATAAACTTACCAAAGGTACCCAATCAAGAATTCAAGTGAGAAAAACTTTACTATTCTCTCTTATGTCAATATTAGTCATAGAGACAACCCATCTTCAGGTATGAAGTACTAAAAGAACAATCCATGAGCCATACTTTTCAAGTTACAATCTAGGTCACTCTATGTACTTTCTTATCACATGTTGCATCCTTATACACATACAATCCAACACCTAGGGATATCTACATAAGTTTGAGTCTGCCTCAAAGTATTGGCTATGTATGTAGTGCCCATTTATAGAGGAGTCCTTAGGGTATCTCAACACCATGTTCCCACTAATCTATTTTTCCCACAATCACTCTAAGGGTGAAATATCTAAGGTTTGATCATTTTAAAAAGAGAGACATCATGTTCATGAGATTTAAACATGATAAAGAAAAGGTGACAAAAAATCCCCTAGTTTCAAGTAGTCACACCTAGATACAGTTGATATGATTTAGATACACACTTGTGATAGAATTTTATACATTGGTACCATTATTATACCTAGGTTTCATGTTGAGAATAATATATGAGGTGAATATGACATGAAAAATAGCACCTTAAATTGTAAATCAAATTAGCTTTCATATTCTAAACATTTTTATGAACTTTAGCCTACACTAAGATGGACTTTTATGGACTGTTATTGAGCCAATCTACTATAGTAGTTGGTTCATTTTTAGCAAGGATGAGATGACTACATCACTTAATATTACCAAGTGTATAGGATTAAGTGATCAAATCATCCACCCTTACTAGTTTTATAGTGTGATTTTAATTAGATCACTCATGCTCACCAGGTTATAAGTATGATTGGGCTACATGGTTAAGCTAATCTCAATTGCCAAGTGGAAATTCACCTTTTCTCTAAGGTTGGAATCAAGTTGACCTCTAATATTTATATATATTTAAACTTTTAACTTTTAAATATGTCTCAATCTTAACTCTAAAGCTTCCCAATAAATCATCTCTTCAAATTAAATTGTCAAAAGGCAAGATGGTTGCATCAATACACAAGTGTACTCCTAACCTTGCTCTCTTTACTTTCAAGATTTTCAAATTATTTTAAATTTTAGATTATATGCATTTATTATATACTATAACATTCTCTTAATTTTAGGTCAATCACCAATAAATCACTCAAGTGGATATCATGTAAAGACAAGGTGTGTTATACATACCTAGGTGCACATTCATTTTCCTTTAAACTAGTAATTTAATTACTAGATTAAAGAGGGGAATGTAGACACTAAATTTGAATTATATATCATTTCAGTATTATATACTTGGAAATTAATTATCATGGTTGTACCATTCAAATATAATACCTTATTATTGTTGAAAGTCTTGCATCTACTATCTCTTTTGCCTATTTCTTATCTATTAGTCCAACTATGTGTTATTTTGATGACTAGACCTCATGTACTACTCAATATGTTATAAACCTATTTATTATCATCTTCTAAAATTTTAGACATGTACTTATTTTATAGCTTCTTGGCCACTTTCATCCCATCCAGACACCTATGTTGATGTTAGTGTCCTATGCCAAACTAAGTGTCTAATACCCTAAAGTCATCAAATTTACAAACAAAATGTATTTATATGGTTGGCATAATTGATTTAATGCAAGATATCTCCAAAGGGGACACACACACACACACAAGATCAACCCTCATCCATTCGTCACCTAACAGAGACCTAAAAACTCACAAGGCAACTTACCTAAGGTACCCAATCAAGCATTCAAGTGAGCATAAATTCCATATTCTATCTTTTTTTAATATCAATCATAGGGAAAACGCATATATAGCTATGCATTATTAAAGGATCACTCCATGAGTTATATTTTCCAAATTACAAGCTAGGTCACTTTGTGTACTTACTTATCACATGGTGCATCCTTGTGTACACACAAACCAACATGTAGGGGAGAACTACATAAGTATGAGGCCCTCTTCAGAGTATTAGTTATGTAGGTCATGCCCAATGATAGATGGGTCCTTAGGGTTACTCAACACCATGTGCCCACTAACCATTTTTTCCTATAGTCACTCCAAGGGTGAAAAATCTAGGGTTTGATCATTTGACAAAGAGTGATAGCTTATGTCATGATCCAAACACATTATGAGAAAATCATTACAAAACCTAGAAGTCTCTAGGTAGTTTCACTCAAATATCATCAATATTCCATATTAGACACCTTATTCAAGTCAAATAGAAGCAATAATGCAAGCATCCAAGGCCACAAAATATAATTTTCTAGAATCTAAAAATTGTTTTAGGATCTTGAACTAGTCGACTTCCATCCTGTTTCATCCCATATATGCATGCATATAGTAAACTAAATAAGTACTCTTCTTTCTAGTTTATTGAAAGTATCAATCAATAGGTATACTTTCCATTTTTACCATATCTCAATATTATAAATTCAAGTTATTTATTATCTAAATTTTTAAAATAATTTGCCTATTATAGATCTATTTATCACCCTTGTTCTTATTTATTTTCATATTCTTAACCTTGTACTATATTGACTCATCTCTTACAGTTAAATAACAAGAAGGTATAGGAATCGAAGGGTATAGTCATGAGAAGTTTTTACCAAGTATACAAGATTGAGGTTCTATATAATTCATATTTAGTGTATGCACTTATGTATTATTATTATAAAGGGGGTCAAAAAATCCTAAAATTAATATTTATCTAAAAGTGTCTAATGCCCTAAAGTCATAAAATTTACAAATAAAACATATCTTTATGGTTGACCTAAGTGATTTAATGTAAGATATTTTTAAATGGGATTGATGTATATATATATATATATATACAAGATTAACCCTCATTCATTCCTCACCTAGCACAGACCTAAAAACTCACAAGGTAACTTACCTAAGGTACCCAATCAAGCATTCAAGTGAGCATAACTTCCATATCCTCTCTTATTTCAATATCATTCATAGATATAACCCATATATAGGTATGAAGTACTAAAGGATCACTCCAAGAATTATATTTTCCAAATTACAAGATAGGTCACTCTATGTACTTACTTATCACATGGTGCATCTTTATGCACACATAAACAAAAATTTAAGGGAGAACTACATAATTATGAGGCCCTCTTCATATTATTAGTTATGTAGGTAGTGCCCATTGATAGAGGGATCCTTAGGGTAGCTCAACACCATGTTTTCACTAACCAATTTTATTAGTGTAGGTTTTTATTTTTCCCTATTTATTAATTAGGGAAATTGTATTTCTTGTGCATACATGGAGTTTTCCTACATCTGTGGGATAGGCTAGCTTATGTGGAGGTGTGTGTCATAGATCTGTCATAGGTGTCATAAGAATGTCATAAGTACCTTGATGGGAGTTACTTCTCTATTCTTAGCACCTTGTCACCACCTTTCATGGAGGAGTTACATTCTATTCTTGGAGTGCCTTGTCCACCTTTTGTGGAGGAGTTACTTACATACTCTCCTATTTATATTCCTCACTTTGGCCATCTCATTCTAATCAGATTTTGGTCTTCTCCATTTTGTCTTGTGCAATTTATCTTATTGTGTTAATTTCAAATTGTTTTAGTGGTGTGCACTTGTTCATCTTGTGTGATCACGTCTCCATTGCACTCGCGTTATCCGAATTCTAGCAACAACTCCGATATGGTATCAGAGCCACTCCGGTAATCGTGTGTCTGGTTATGCTATTTTGAAATTCTTACTTTGCTTTCTTAGTAGTTTTTTGTTTAACTCCGTTACATTTGAGAGTTTTGGTAGAGTTTCTTGAAAACTCATGCAAATCCATATGAAATTCTATTAAAAAAAAATTTTACTTCTGTTGAATTTCATTCTGCTTTGAAGGCATTGACTTCTACATTGAATCTGTATGGATTATATGGATTTTCTCTATTTCAAAGCTGGTAAGCAGTCTGCCCACCTAAGCTGCACCTATGGGGGGCTGGTAAGTAGGCCGAACCAGTTCTTGTGCTTATAGACAAGCAAATCTCCAGCCGTACAGATCAATAAATACATGGAAGATAACGTTGTTTGCAGATAAAAATCTGTGGACTTGATGCACTTGGGCGCCAATTTTTTGTGTGCAGGGAGGTCACATATTTTATCTGTCCTTGCCTGTGTCCTTTCCAGCCACGCCAAGTAGCAGCAAGCGCCTCCAGTTCTGCCATGCCACTGTCCATCCAGCAGGTCTGCAAGTTTCTTTTCAAGCAAAAACTGAACTGCGCTTTTTTTTGTGAGAAAATTCTGCTAGGACTGTCCTTTTTTGAAAATGGCACTTTGTTTTTTCTTGTTTGGCATCCCATGTGGACCCTCAATCACTTGGCATCATTTTCTTACACCTGGAGCTTCTTTTTTTGCACTTGTTTTGTCTCTTAAGTGGTAAAAACTAGTTGGAACTGTTAAGTCTGCAGTCTATGTTGAAGTACTAAAATATGCATTGTGTTGGAAGAGTTGAAGGGTGCATGTTCATTGGTGAAGCCCTGATTTCATCTTCTTGGCAGTGCCTATCAAGGCCTTAGACATCACACAACAGCTATCTCCCTTTCTCTTATTAAAAAAAGTAAAAAAAAACTAGCTGAAAATTCATTTTTGCCTTATTAGTTGTATTTTTTTACTAAAAGAGGAAGGTAAACTTGCTTTCATGCATACCGAGACAATCAGTTAAACTTGCTTTCACAAAGACTTTTTTATTTTGATTTCTCATTCTGTGTCAAATCCATTTAGTGGTTGGAAGGCTACTTTCTCTCCTCATAACAGGGATTTTTTTAATGTTTTAGTGCTTTTTTTGCAAAAACACTAGTTTACGGGAAAATTGTAACTTTAATATCTTGCAAATGATAGCTCGGTTTTGGGTGCTGTTTTTTGAAAAAGTTATTGTAATTCAATTATCCATAGCCTATACTTGTTATTTTTCAAAAATGCACTATTTTATAAAGTGCCAAAAATTTGGGTCTCTTGGGACGCATTTTCAGCTGAGTCCGACGTCCTGTTTGTTTTAGTCTTGCACTGATTGCTCTAAGACACATTTTTGGCTGAGTCTAACATATTTTGAGTGTGCACTTTCATATTTGGGGGGGGCTCAATATTTTGGGGGGGTGTGATTGCTTTTCACAACTTGCTTTCATTCTCTTTTCTGCATACATTCACAACTTGCAATCAACACAACTTCACCTAAATTCAGCTAAAAAATGGATTATTTTCAACTTAAACCCCTAACACCCTTCAACTATCATGAATATAAAGTTAAAATGTCAATCATTCTTAGAAGTAAAGGGTTATATAGGATCACCATGGGTACAGAAGTAAAACCCAACACAGATGCTGAAAAGGTCAAGTGGTACAATCGTAGTGATGAAGCCTTTGGATTACTGAGCTTGTCTATGTCTCTATAACTTCTCTTCCACTTAGAATCCTCTCAAACTCTTAATGATATATGGGACACCTTAGAAAAGTTTTTTGGGAAGCTTGATGAGATGAGAGGTCATGAGCTCGAAAATAAACTCGTAAGTCTAAGTCCTAGCAAATTTGACACCCTACAGGACTTCTTCACTAAGTTTAAGGCCCTTAGATTGCAATTGAAAGAAATCGAGATAGAGAAGAAATATTATCAACTTATTCTTTCTATTCTCACAAAGTTAGGTCCAAGCTATTCAGTCTTTGTCTCCACTTTCCATGCCACAAAAAGTGCCCTTGGCACCACATGGAAAAGGCCTTCTTTGGATTCATTCATTACCGACTTGACTAGGGAACAAGATAAGCTAATTCAAATGGGCACAATGAAGTTTACTCAACCCCAAGCCTTGATAGCTGGAAATGGTAAGGATAAGACTTCAACAAAGGAGAAGAAGAAAAAGAACAAGGACCAAGAAAAGAAGAAAGAAAACACCAATCCTGCCAAAAACAACACTGAGACTTCATCCTCCAATGCTAAACCTAAGAAGGAGAAGGTTAAGTGTGCCTATTGTAAAAAGACAAGGCATGATGAACACAAATTCATGAATAAACAAATAGATCACCTAACTCATCTTCTAGAGAAGAACAACATAGGTGTTCCTAAGTCCATCAAGCAGAATTCATCTACCCAAGATTCTACTAAGGCAAAAGGCAAGGGTAAGGAGAAAGAAAAGGGCAAGGCCCTTGTAGCAACTATAGCTTCTACATCTTCATGGTTCATAGACTCGGGTGCTTCTCACCACATGGGCTCTTCACTAGTTGAGTTTTCATCTTTTGATCCTTGTAGCATGACTTCAATTAGTTTGGGTGATGACACATTAGTTTCCATTGCAAGGAGAGGGTCAGTTGAAATGGAAGGAGGAACATTCAACAATGTTCTAAGTGTTCCTTCTCTTTCAACCAATCTCCTATCAGTGTACTAAATCACTCACATTGGATGCGGCATGAGAGTTGAGTTTTCACCAAATTCAGTGTCTATTAGGGAGTTGCATAGTGATACTATAGTGGCAGTGGGAAGGGCAGATCACCAAGCTAGGTTATACACCTTTTCACATTTTACATCATATTCTTCTCCTACAGCATTGTTGACTCATTCAGATGGAGTTATAAAATTGTGGCATGAGTGGTTTGGCCACCTTAACTACCGTTAGCTTGACCAACTTTGCAAACATGACATGGTCATTGGCTTGCCTCATGTCTAATTCTCAAAAGGACTTTATGAGGGGTGCTCCCTTGGGAAGCATCCCGAAGCAAAATTTTACAAAGGCAAAGCTTGGAGGGCTTCACAACCTTTGGAGTTAGTCCATAGTGATGTATCGAGACCCTTTCCCAAACCATCTTTCACAAGGGCCAAGTACATCCTCACTTTCATTGATGATTTCTCTAGGTACACTTGGATATATTTTCTCAAACAAAAGTCTGAAGTGTTTGAAAATTTTCTAGACTTCAAGGCTCTTGCTGAGAAATAGAGTGAGAAATCCATCAAGGTTCTTCAAACTGATAATGGAGGGGAGTATGTCAGCATCAAGTTTGAGCAATTTTGCACCACAGAGGGGATTGATTTATAGCACACAGTCACCTACAGTCCTTCACAAAATGGGGTTGTAGAATGCAAGAATAGGTTCTTAAAAGAGATGGCTAGTTGTATGATTCACTCTAAATCCTTAACACCACAGTACTGGGTCGAAGCCATCAATTGTGCTTGCTACATTCAAAATAGGGTTCCTCACAAAGCTTTGAAAGGGATAACACCTTTTGAAGCTTGGCATAAAAAGAAACCTGATGTTGAGCACCTCAGGGTTTTTGGATCCCCAGCCATGGCCCACATTCTGAATAAGAAACACAAAGCTATGGAACATTAGTCTAAGCCTTGCATCTCTGTAGGATATTTGGATGGTATTAAGGGATATCACCTTCTAGATCTAATCACACATGAGTTTTTTGTCAAGAGAAGTGTCCATTTTTAGGAGAGTCCTAGAGACTCAACACTTGACACTTTGTCTCCCTCATCGGATTTACTTCTTCATGATGATTCCTCATCAGATTCAGATCAACCATAGCAGGTTCTTAAGCCAGAGTCATCTTCTTCTTCTTCAAGTTTAGATAGTGAGGACAGTGATGTAGAGTCATCCACCTCTAGTCAGTTAGAGGATGAGGAATTAGCACCTGACTCGCCCACTTCTGGGCCACTTTGGGCCAGACAGACATTTGAAAGTGCTAGCACTTGGGTAGGAGATCTCACAGATGATAGACGTACTAGGGGGATTTCTAGAGAGATCCACATGCCTTCTTTGCTTTAGTTTCAGATCCACAAACTTTTTGAGAGGCATCGGGGGTACCTGAGTGGGATAACGCTATGGAAGAAGAATATTCTTCCTTAATCAAAAATCACACTTGGGATTTGACTTCACTTCCTAAGGGAAGAAATATGGTTTGATGTAGGTGGATATATCAGACCAAGTTTGCAACAGATGGGTCAGTTGATAAGTACAAGGCACGATTGGTCACCAAGGGTTTCTCATAGGTGGCAGGCATTGACTACTCAGAGACCTTTGCATCCATTGAAAAGATGACTTCTATCTAACTCACCTTGGCTATTACCACAGCACATGGTTGGGATGTGCATTAGATGGATGTGAAGAGTTCCTTTCTTCACAGAGACCTAAAAGATGAGATCTACATGGAGTATCTGCCAGGATTTGTTTAAGATTCTTCCTTAGTATGCAAACTTAGTAAATCTATCTATGGCCTCAAACAGGCCCCTCAGGCTTGGAATGCCAAGATGGATTCCTTCCTTCTCACAGTGGGTTGCACTAGGTGCCATTTTAATCCTAATGTCTACTTCTTACGACAGGATGATTCGCTCTTGATTTTGGTTCTATATGTTGATGACCTTTTGATCACCGAGAGTTCTTCATCAGCTATTTTAGTGGTGAAGGCATCTCTTCAAGATAGATTTGACATGATAGACTTAGGTTTGTTGCACTACTTCCTTGGCATTGAGATCTCATAGTCAGATTTAGGGATTTCTCTTGCACAGCCTAAGTATGCTCTCAACTTATTGGCTCAATTTCACATGGTTGATTGCAAGCCATCTCCAACTCCCTTTCTATCAGGAGTCAAGCTTGAGGCTGATTATTCTTCACCATTGGTTGATGCCACTCGATATTGACAACTTGTTGGTAGTCTCATCTACTTGACTCACACCAGGCCCAACATTTCATATAGAATGGGACTTGTCTCTAGATTCATGTAGGAACCCCATGAGCTACATTGGCAAGCAGCTAAGAGGATCTTACATTACATACAGGGTTCACATAGATACGAGATTCATTACAGATTTGGCATAGAGGTTGACTTGGTTGGATATATAGATTTAGACTGGGCTGGTGATTCACAGACTCACAAGTCCACTTCTGTTTATAGTTTCTCTCTAGGTTATGGCCCTATCAGTTAGTCTAGCAAGAATCAAAATGTTATTGTTATATCATCCACAGAGGTAGAGTATAGGGGAGTTGTTAATGCAGCTACTGAGGCTATTTGGCTTTAAGGGATTCTTTTTGAGTTTGGCATTCCTATCAAGCAGCCCACCATCATTTATTGTGACAACCAGAGTACCATTCAGATTTGTAGAAATCTGGTTTAGCACCAGTAGACCAAACATATAGAGATTCACATGCATTTCATTCAGGAGCTTATTCATAGTTAGGTCATTGACTTGATATTTTGCCAGTCTTCAGAGCAGGTTGCAGACATCTTCACCAAACCTTTCACCGAGAGTAAGTTCATTCATCTATGAGCTCTTCTTGGGGTGTGTTCCACATCTGTAGTAGCATCATCTTTAGGGGGGCCTTCTAGCCTCTTCTTTTCTTTTATGTCTCTCTTTTGAGGGGGAGTTTTTTCTTACGGGTTTTCTCCATTTCTCTATCTTATGGGAGATTGCATTTGTACATGGGTACCTCATTAGGCCTAGTTGTCGAGACCCATTTTCTATTTCCATGCTGCCCACCTAAGCTGCGCTTATGGGGGGTATTAGTGTAGGTTTTTATTTTTCCCTATTTATTAATTAGGGAAATTGTATTTCTTGTGCATACATGGAGTTTTCCTACATTTGTGGGATAGGCTAGCTTATGTGGAGGTGTGTGTCATAGATGTGTCATAGGTGTCATAAGAATGTCATAAGTAACTCCCTTGATGGGAGTTACTTCTCTATTTTTAGCACCTTGTCACCACCTTTCATGGAGGAGTTACATTCTATTCTTGGGGTGCCTTGTCCACCTTTTGTGGAGGAGTTACTTACATACTCTCCTATTTGTATTCTTCACTTTGGCCATCTCATGTTAATTAGATTTTGGTCTTCTCTATTTTATCTTGTGTAATTTATCTTATTGTGTCAATTTCAAATTGCTTTAGTGGTGTGCACTTGTTCATCTTGTGTGATCACATCTCCATTGCACTCATGTTATCTGAATTCTAGCAACAACTCTGATAGATTTTTCCTATAGTCACTCCAAGTGTGAAAAATCTAGGGTTTGATCATTTGACAAAGAGTGATACCCTATGAGCATGATCTAAACACATTAGAAAAAAATCACTAGAAAACCTAGAAGTATCTAGGTAGTTTTACTCAAATATAGTCAATATTCCATATTGGACACTTGTGCTCAAGTTAGATAGAAGCATTAATGCAAGCATCCAAGGCCATAAAATATAATTTTTTAGAATCTTAAAATTATTCTAGGATCCTGATCTAGTCCACTTCCATCTTATTTCAACCCATATATGCATGTGTATAGTAAACCAAATAAGTAGTCTTCTTTTTAATTTATTGAAAATAAAAATCAATAGTTATACTTTCCATTTTTAGCATATCTCAATATTATAAATTCAAGATATTGAGTATCTAAGTTTGTAAAATAATTAGTCTATTATAGATCTATTTATCACCCTTGTGCTTAATCATTTCTATAGTATTAACCTTATACTATATTAACTCATCTCTTATGGTTAAATAACAAGGTCTAGGAAATGAAGGGTACAGTCATGAGAAATATTTACCAAGTATACAAGACTAAGGTTCTATATAATTCATATTTAGTGTCTACACATATGTATTATTATTATAAAGGGGCCAAAAAGTCCAAAAAGTAATATTTATCTAAAAGTGGTTTAAATTCTTTTAAGGTTAGGGCAACTAAAAAAAGGGATATTATAAAAAAAGAGTTGGGATCAAAATGATGATGCATTATTCATCCCTTATCATTTTTTATCAAATCATATTCCAAAGCTTGAGCATTTTTTGTTCAATTTCTTTTCTCAGGATGAAAACCCTTGGAGTGCAAAGATTTAGAGGATAAAAACCCTTTTGGTTTCCATTGTTGGATTAGAGGACAAAACCCTATTGTCCATGTGAGGTGATTCCATCTAAGAATCACATTTGTGCCAAATATTGTGATCATTTCTATTTTCAATTGGTTAAATGTTTGAATCAGTTTTAGAATTGGGTGAAGGGTCAAATTATTCATTTTTTTCATCATTGAAAGATTTGTCATACACCATCATAAATATGTTGGTGATATTCATATGGTATTGTCTATTTCTATCATGGAAAGTATTTCATTACACCATGATTAGAGAAGTGTGGAGACTCATGTGTATGTTGCAGTCATCACCCAACAACATATCGAACCCATTGGATATCATTGTTTTATCTTCCAATCTAGTCATAATATATTATAGCCTGATGTGACTTATTACACATCAGACACAACCACCTGGGATACTATTGACTATTTTATGTGTTCATTAGATTTTAGTTTTGATAATTAATAGGTTGTTATCACATTATTACTACTCCATTTACAATATCATTAGTTTATATGTGTATTTGGTTTATAGAAAGAAAATAAATAAGTTGGGTTTTAGTATTGCTATTAATGTTATACAACTCCTTAATATGAATGATTTTAGTAGGATTTATAATAACAATATTTTATGTTGTTTCCTAGTATGTTTGCCAACTATTTGTGAAGTTATCTAGTGGTAAGAACAATATTGGATTGTGTACGCCAACTATTTATAGAATTGTTGATGAATGGTTCATGTTTGCCAATTGTTTGTGAATATGGAGATGATTACTTGTGAAAGTTACAACTATTCCTAAGCGCAAAAATCATAAAATTACATAGTTTATTGGTTTATATTGAAAAGGAACATTGTATACGGGTAGGGAGAGGTCTAACATCTATAAGTGCATATATCATGTGTCTTGGTATGTATGTATCACACTCAAATATGTGTTAAACATGTGTATATATAAATGAAATGATATGTTATATACTAACATGAAGAAAACAAATTAGATGTCAATGAGCTAATAAAACGTGGGAGTCTTGAATATTTTTTAATTTTTAAAATTATTGAATGTTTTTATATTTTATTGAATATTTGAATTTTTTTTATTTTTAGAATATTTGATATGTTTTGGTTAATGTGCATCTAATCGATCATTTTTTTATGATTGGAGCATTTTTAGTGAAAAGTTTACATAGTGTGCTCTTCATCTCTCCTTAATGGTTGAGTAGAATTGCCATCACCATCATGTGGTATGTGAACTAATATTACCTTATAGGAAAATGAAATACCATGTTGATTTTGATCTATTTTAGTTTCTATTTGGTATAGCCAAAATATACCCAATGTAAAACTATGTTGAGTTATATGAGGCATGACCCATAATTTTGTTTGGACAACACATGGACCACAAAAAATTGGTCATATTATGTATCCCAATGAGATTTTATATATTTATTTATGATGTAAGTCTTTGATGGTATAACCAAGTTGTGCCAAACATATTTCATCACAAAATGATTCTTTCTCTATAGGATCAATATGGTTATGGTGAAAATAAGCTCTACCCATGAATAATGTAATTGTTAAATCCTTTTGGCAAGGATGTTTTTTGCTTGGTTCAAATTTAAGTGGTTATGGATTATGTCAATTTGTTTTAGATTAAGGTAAAAATAGGTTTTGAAGGGGCCTCGAAACCCTATAACAGAATCAACAAAGATAAAGCGTTAAAATGCACCAGGAAAAACATTCCTGAAACCTACTAAAAAGTAGCATCAGCCTAAGGTTATACAAGGACAACCTCCAAATTCATTATACATTCAGCCCCCTAATTTCCAAAAAATGATTTAATAACTATTTTTTAGGGGTAAAATCCAGAATTGTTGCCTGCCTTCCATCAGCTATATTCTACTTACTTTCTAGCTCTCTGATTTTCCTTATGCTTCCAGGTTTGTCCGGAAAGCCAACATCTGGCTTCACTTTTAAAAGCTGCTCATCTCTTTTTCCAGATTTATTTAGAATAGAAGCAAGATGTTTTGCCTTTATTTGTTGGTCTTTTTTGTTGCTTCTGGTTTATATTCCCTTTGTATTTGTCTTTTTTTCAGCCTTTTTCCTTTGGTTTAGAGAATGCTTTAAGTTTTCTCCATTATCGTGCATAGGAAGCTCCTCCAAAGGCAAATCATTATCAACCTGAATCTTCATAGGTTGAGAAAGAGGAGGATCTCTCTCCTCTAATTTATTTCCAGTTTCAGCCAAGATTTCTCCATCCTCTAGCATTGCTTTGCCTTCTGCCTCTCCATCGGTCCTCTACCCTTTGGTATAGAACGATTTGCTTTGATAAATCTGTCAAATCTTCTATGCTTTGTGTAGGTAATATGGTTTTTGGTTGCAGTCCATTTCCTTCTGCCTCAGAATTTTCTTTCTCAAAAGAGATCTCAGTATCTGCCTCAGGAAGTGGGCCTTTAGGATCTTCAAAAGACAGCGCTTTACCCTCCTCAACATTTAGATCTTTAGCTTCTTGATTATCTTTTTGTTCTTGTCGCTGGTCCTCTTTGGGTTTCCATACTTTCTTTTGCTAGACCGTAGACTTTTTCCCATCCAAAACACTATTATGATGAGTTTTTCCCATTCAAAACACTATTAGGATTATGTCAATTTGTTATTGGTCATGTATTGAGTAAATTTTACTAAGGTGTCATATAGAGATTTGGAATGCCACATGTTTGTTCATTATATTCATTTGGTAATTCCTTCCCATTGTATGTATCATGAGTAAAGTGTTTGTAATTTATAGGAGATAGACTTAATTCATTGTTACACTTAATTAGGAAACAATCATATCTCTGCACATCCATATATAAGTGGGTAAATGAGGTATGATGTTTATGTAATGCCCTTTCTTGTAGTGGATATGTAAGACCTTTACTAAATAGGAATTGTAGTTCCAAATCTAAAGGTTGATGTGCTAAGGAATATGATGAATTTTTAAATCAAGTAGTATAATCTTGAAGAGATTCATCATCATGTTGTTTTAATTTTTTCAAAATTTTGAATGTTAATTTTGGCACATTATGTGTATATAAAGCCACAAAGAGTACATATTCTAATTGCATGAATTTAACTAAGGATCCATTTGGTAAACTATAGAACCATTCTAAAGCTTCATGTGTGAGGCTTACATGGAACATTTTTAACAATAATTATTCATATTGTTACATTGAAAGATCAAGGTTTAGGAGTACACTATGTGTCAACGTAACCACCTTATCTATTGGAAAGTTGTTTTATAAAAGATATATCATTGTAAGGATCTAAAATTTAAGATTAGGATAAATATTTAAAGTGCATATATACAATGAGAGAGAGAGAGATATTGGAAGGAACATGCCCCCAACTTTGGATCAGAAGTGAGTTACCTCCTAGCAGTTGAGATTAGCTCAACCATGAAACCCAATGATACTTATAACCTGGTGAGGTTGGATGATGAAGTTCAACATGAAAATTTGGAAATATTGAGTGATTTGATCACCTGAACCATACCAAAAGTGAACCAACTATTGTAATAGATTGGCTCAATAAAAGTCCATAAAATTTTGTGGAGTATTAGTATGAAAATAAGTCTGTGATATGGTTATAATCCATAAAAGAGTTATGCAAACTAAAAATCATTTATTTTTTACAATATTAGGCACATGTTGCATAGTATATGCACCTTAGATATGTCTCATGTTGAAACTATGTATAACAATAATACCAATGTATAGAATTCTACCATGGTTATAAAATTGAATCATATAATTATGTGTTTTGGCCAATTCATATAACTATGTGTGGAAAACATGATTCCAAAGCATGTCCCATCTATATATGGATAAATCTAAAAATTGATATAAGTACCAATGTGGAGGACATGTTTCCAAAGTATGGCCCCACTGTAAACTAGAGGTGTTGAATACTGAATAGGTATGGAAAACATGCTTCTAAACCATACCCCCATTGAATCTGAGAATAGATATAAGTATCATACTGAATGAATTTGGATAACATGCTTCTAAATAATTCCCTCACTAAATCTATAAATTGATATAAGTACCATGTTGAATTAATGTGGAGAAAATGCTTCCAAATCATGCCCCCACTAAATCTGAGAACTGATATAATTACCATATTGAATAAATGTAGAAAACATATTTCTAAATCATGTTCCCACTATAATCTGGAAACTTGTTAAGTGTGGATAACATGTATCTATGGCATGCCTCCACTAATATACCCCCTTTTGAGGTGAGGAAAAGATATGAATTGGTAGCTACCTTACCTCAAAACGATAAGACAACTATATACTCTGTGATTGTAACCATGTAGCCTATAAAAGGAACATGTCTAGGTAGATATAGCATTGAAGCACATAGAACCAATGTGATCACATGTAGGCCTAAGATGCATGATAAATATCATGGCAATGTCTAGATAGTAATAGTATAATCTTAATAAGAAAATAAGCACACACACAAGAGTAAAAAAAAACAAGTTAAAAGACAATGGTCCAAAGAGACCACAAACAAAGGGCATGTTTAAATGCACACAATCTAAGAGACATGACTTAGTCAAATGTCTATAAAGTCAAAAATGATATATTAAAAGGTCCATAAAACAAACAATGACATATGAAAATGTAAATGAAAGCATACATAGACACGGGGGCTGCAAGCAAAGGAGCATATTGAAATTCTCAAAAAAAGGAGTACAAAACACTCAAGGAAGTACATAAATTAAAGTATAAGCAACCAGCCTAAACATGTCATAGTATCCCATGGATCTAATGTGTTATTAAATATATGTGATATATATATATATATATATATATATATATATATATATATATATATATATATATATATATATATATCATATCAATTACCCTATGTAAGATATAATTATGGATAATAAGCATGTGTAAGTACATATGTAAACTCAAACATGATAACGTAGAGTGATCATTGAATCATATAACTTGTGTGTATCAAGATCAAAGAATTAAATGCCCCCAATGTCCATACAACATGAGTAAAAGGTAGGTCCAACATCTAAAATAGGAATGTATCATGTGTCTATATATGCCTATATCAAACTCAAGTAGAAGTGTGACACATATGTGTATGTAGGAGTAACTGAGTATGTCATCCATTAACATGGAACATGGATGCTAAGGAGCCAATAGAACATTTTCGAAATTGTTTTTCGATTTTTGAATGTTTTTTTTATTTTTTTAGTATTTTTGAAAATTCTAAATAGATTTAATCAAGTAAGTCCTCATCCTCAAAAGGTGGAGTGCCACTTGAAAATTATTTTAAGTTATGTTTATATAGATTTAGAACCAACATTTCAATGCTTCTGTGTAATGGTTTTCTTGAAGACAATGGTGCAGGCAAATAATCATGTCCATCATGCTGTATGTAAATCTTTATAATTATATGAGGAAATTTTAGACACATGTTTGTGGTTTCTAGCTTAGCATTCCACTAAATTAGCCAAGTGTTTCTAAACTTTAGTTTTAGATGTGGTTCATTTGTTGATATCCAAATAGTTAAAGCTTCAACACGTGGGCCAAAAGCACTAGGTAAGTGAATGTATCTATGATATTTGGGATCCAAGGGATAATATATTAATTCATTTATATTATGTCCCAATCATGTAATAAAAGTAGTCTCATAAGTTGTATCCCACTTGTTTGGATCAAACCCAATATGGTGGCAATATACCCCATCAATATTAGTAGTAATAGTTAAATCATCATGCTTTATCACTTTGAGATATATTTATATTCTTAAAGATAATAAATGTTCTTATTTTTACCTATTATGGAAATAATACATATGCATCCTTCATTCTTATATTATTGTATTAGATTTTGCAATGTTGAATAGAGATTAGTAATATGGCCAATGATCTAATGCTAATTACAATATGGTACTCCCTTTGTGGGAATTAGTCTATTATCTGGTGCATGTCTTATAGAAGGTAAAGAAACCATTATATGTTCAAGTAATAAGGATAAGATGGGGTTGGTAGTATCATGTTCTAGTGTGATCTTTAGTGTGTGGGGTAAAGCCTTTTCAGAAGATTCCAAATTATTCATATGATGGAATTTAATTTGGCCCTTATAAGGTTGACTCAATGGTTTTAACCAAGAGGGATGTATGGAATAACAAAAATTTACATGCTTTTCTGCTAGTTTTAATTTTCCTTTATCTATATTTAATGATGTATTTTTTGTAAATGGGTTTAGCTTATATGTACCAGGATCCGTAGGTTCAAATAGGTTATGTGACAAGTGATCAAGTGGATCAAATTTTAAGCTTCACATTTTCTCATATGTCATATCATATGTTGTGTCATAATCACTATCATAGTAACCTAAAACATGTCCCTCTTTTTGCTCAATATTTACTAATAAAGGAAGCTCAAATGCTAGGGATTCTTGTGGTTTTTCTAACTCTTTTACTAATAGCTCTTTCTCCTTATGCATATCAATGTGTAAATTAGATTTTAGTGCCTTATTTGTATCTAGAGAGGAAGGATCCATTCTACTTGACTCACATATTTCATATGTATGTATATGTTTAAAAGGTATTGATTATTTAGGTGGTACTATTGTAGGGATGCCTTTAGCTTTATAATGTATTATTTTACAAAATTTGAAAGTTTCATCATCGATAGGTACAGATAATAAGGTTCCTTCATATATGAATTTTACACATAGATGAAGTGTATATGGGATAGATTCCAATAAATGTATCCAAGGTCTACCTAAAAGCAAATTATAATATAAGGATTGAGACATGACTTGAAAAGTAGTTTAAATTATTTTTGGTCCTACTATCACATCCAATGTAATTTATCCAACTAGAAGGTTGTATGAATTATTAAATTCTTTGGTGTGCATAATAGTACTTTGAATAAGGCTAGTGTTGATACCCATGGTGGTTATAAATTATATGCTACAAATGTTTATGCCTTATCCATTATCAATGAGCACTTTTTTTATACCTTTATTTTGTACTATTACTTGTATGAACAAATAAAAAATTTGGGAAATAATATCTTTGGATGGTAAATCTATTGGATCAAAGGTGATGATCTTGTTATTATTTTTAAGATCTTTCATAATATCTACAAAATAAGTAGACTCAATATCACTTGGAACTTGTGTCTCATGCAATGCCTCATATAGGATATCCTTATAAATAATAGATTGATTTAGGAGCTCAAGTATTGAAATATTAGCATGTGTATTTCTCAATTGGTCAATGATATCATATATCTTAGATTTTATTATAAGCCTAGGTTTTAGTGGCACCTATTGTATATTAACAAGAGGTAGGATGGGTTTAAAAACTTTAACTCTTTGAGTAGTAACAACTTGGATTACAAAATCTAATATAAGTTTTAGGTGAATAATGGGTATAGGATGGTAGCTACCATTCAAATAAGATATATGTAGGAAAAATGGTTGAACACATGCATGTTGGTGTCTAGATATTGGCTTTATAACATTGCAAAATAAATTTTCAAAAGTGATTAAGTGTTGGTTATGCTAAAAACCCATCTCCTTATTGGCATGAATTTGCTTATAAGATTTGACAAGATAAGTAATGTAATAAACCATAACAACTATGACATATTGGAATCCAAAATTAGAAATAGAGACATCCATGTTGCACAAATTTTATGATAAACCAGGATCAACAATAGAAAAATTAGAAACCCATAAGTGACCTAGGGCTTGATGTTCCAAGATCACGTTTACCAAATGTTTAACCCTAAAATGGTGAATCTAGGTTGGTTTTACCTAAATTGCATTAAAGGGGTATATATAAATGAAATGACATAAGGGTGGTAATCAAATATATAACATGATAATTAGATGCTAAACTCAGATATAAGCATACACTAAATTTATTATGCTTATATAATCTAAATATTGAAATTACAACTATGTTAGATATAGAAATGATAGATAAGTGATGTACTTAATTTGTTTTGATGCTAATTTTTTTCTATATCTAGAATAGGTTGAAATTAGGTGGGAAGTAGATTATGGAATAGTCATCAAATTTTGGATTTGATGCCTTTGGATCTCTAAATAGTAATGTCAGACTAGAATGATTATGTTGATGTTATTATCTGAGTTTGATGATAATGTCTTGTATGTAATATCCATTGAAATAGGATGAAACCACTTGGATGTTTTTGGGTTATACTTTGCCTTCGCTCTAGTACATTTATATCTGGTTCATGGGAAGTCACTATTTGTGAAATGGTAAAATCCTAGCTTTCCATATTTAATGTGACCTTGAGAAAAAATGGGTTAATGAAAACATAGTGTCGAGTTGACTCTACTAACCCCACTATCAAATAATGTTGCCTACATATCCAATACTCTAGATAGGGCCCCAAAATGATGTAGTTCTCCCCTACGTGTTGGCTTACATGTGAATCATACAATGTGTGCAAATCAATTACAATAGTGATGTAACTTGTAACTTGGAAAATTGGGATCTTGGGTTACTCCTTTAGTACTTCAAACATGTAGATGTGTTGTACCTATGACTAGTATGGAAATATGGAATCTTTGTTCAATTGAATGCTTGATAGAGTGCTTTTCATAAATACCTTGATCTCTTTGGTCTTTTTCTAGGTGAAGAATGAACGAGGGTTGATCTTGTATTTATATCAATTCCTTTAGAGTAACAAATTGCATTAAATTACTTAGACTAACCACTAAGATAAATTTAATTTTCAAATTGAATGACTTTATGGCATTAGACACTTGCATCGAGATAAGATAGTAGCACGATGTTACTATCTGATCTAGAAGTTAGTGTCTAGAGAGTAAGAGAACATGTACATGTTTAGAAATTGTAGAGATGGAAGATAAGTAATTTTAAGTATTGTAGTCAAGATAGAAGACCTGGGTCATCAATATAATATTGTTTAGACTAAGAGATATATGCCAAGAGGCATGAGGATAGAGCAAATGCCAAAATTGCAAAAGCAAAAAAAGTAGAGAACTGAGAGGAATAACCAACGTCTGAGTTTGCCAAGTGTATAAAACTAAGGTGATATATAATCATAAAATATCATCTAAAATCATAAACCATCAAAGAACTCAAAGTGGACTCAAATAAAGGTAAGGTGTGTTATACACACCTAGTTATATATTTCTTTCATTTAACCTAGTAATTTCATCCTTATACATTACTATATTAAGGGGGATAAATGTAGATACTAAAATTTGATTTATATAGCATCTCAGTCTTGTATACTTGGAAAATAACTATTATGGATCTATCCTTCAGTTCTAGAGATCCTTGTTGCTGAAAGAATCATATTTAACATCTCAATGTACCTAATTACTTATCTTATATTTTGTCCCTATCATTTATAATGACTCAGATCTCCTACACTATAAAGAAGCCTAAATTTGATGTATATCCTTCACTAATAATTTTAGTTCCTCATCAACTTCATATCATGTCAAACACTTACTGTAGATACCATAATTACATCACACACTTATGTGACTCCCTGTGTTGAAACCCCCCTTGATCCCCTTTTAATAATTAACCTTCCTAACCCATGTTTTCACCTTAAATTATTTAATTAAGTTAATTAAAACCCACTTATGCCACCTCACCTGGCCACCTCATCCTAAGAATAATTCTCACCCTCTGAGTCACCTTAAGATGTAGTCTCTTAATCCTAACTACCTATGACTTGTTCTCACTCTTAACATAAATTCATAACTAACTACATTCTTCATAACCTCACATTTTTATTTTTTTCTAACAAACACCACACTTAGCAAGAGAAGGAACAAAAAATGGGCTAAAAATAGCCCTTTTACCTATTCTTATGCCACTAATGTCAGTCAAACCTCAGTTGACATTGGTGGGATCACTGATGTTGATTACTTAGCAAAATTCTAAGTTGGTATTTGGGTCATAAAATCAATAATTCACGTATAGGCTTTTGGCAATTAGAGCATCTTACATCACTCTCAACATCTAGGCTTACTATTACTCTACACAAATTGGATCTAGATTGAGAATTGATACACTGCATAGAGCTTAAATTCTTGAGGACTAGTAGCACATGCTTGTTTTATCTGTTCATGCATCAGTTTACCAAGCCTCATCAAATTCATTCATCCAATAATCACAGTTCACCCATTTCACCAGCTAAGTATGTTTTAGTGTTTTGTAAGTCTTTAAATAGTAATTTTATAATTGCTTTACATTATACTATTTATTGTTTATCTAACCCTGACTTCTTTCATGGAGGAGTTGTAAAGCTCCCCACCCATTTCTCTCTGCTCTAGTATATCAACCCTTTGTCTAGACTCACTTGAGTCTTACCCACCCCCTTATGACTCTTCCCAACCTCACAACTTAACCACACTCCCATTTTCCATCTCAAAAAATTATTCTCTAACTCATTCTAATAATACTACCCCAACTAACATTGGCAACCCCAATCGATATTGGCAACCCCAACTGACATTGGAAACCCCAACTGCCATCAATGACCCCAACCAACATTGGTCCTTTAACTAACATTGATTACTATGTTTCTGAACTAGCAACCTCAAAATCACCTAATAACCTTCCCAAAACATAGACTTGACTTATCAACTTGCACTATATTATCTTTTGCTATACTTAAACCTATAACATAGTAAATAAAACTCTCTCTCTCTCTCTCTCTCTCTCTCTCTCTCTCTCTCTCTCTCTCTCTCTCTCTCTCTCTCTCTCTCTCTCTCTCTCTCTCTCTCTCTCTCTCTCTCTCTCTCTCTCTCTCTCTCTCTACTTGCATTTATTTTAAACTTTATTTTAAAATAGTAGACTATCATCCCAAAGAAGTTTCATGCTTCCCAAAACAAGCGCATAGCTTGGAAATTCACACATATCTCCACTAACAATTATTTTATGTAGTGTTTTCTTATCTATAGGTGTCTTCCTCTATAGCCAAAGAGGGGAATATATAAAGTCTGGAATGATGCACACTTATCTAGATTTTAATCACTTATCCCTAAATCTCTCTCTCTTTTATTTTCTCTCTCTTTGAATGTAAAATAAGCTCAAAATGTAGTGAAACATTCTGCATGCCTGGTGGGACCTGGAGTTTTCCTAGGTTTGTTAGTTTTCTAGCTATTCATATAGGTTCACCATAGAGAAATTTTCATTCCTTGCACTTTCTGTCTTTGGCTTTCTCAAAAATGAAAATTTTAACTTTTTACCTTATGTTTAAGAAAAGAACTAAAATTTTCCTTCCCTATTATTCTCATCTTCTTTTGCCTCTAAAAGAAATTCATTATTTTCCTGTAAGCTAAAAAGAATACCTTGTTTTTTTTTCCTCTTTTGAGCATTAAGATAGTGAAATTCATCCTCTTCTTCTATTCACCATTTTTTTCATCTGAATATTAAACATTTATGATTTGGGTTTAAAACTCATTGCATGTTATTGTTTTTCTTGTTGCATTTAGCTCACCTAGTTAAATAAATCATCATGAATTAATCATAAAACACAAATGTTACACAACCAAATCACTCTCACAAAATTAAACATCTAAACTCACTGGAGACAAGGCCTATTGAGATTTCATCACCTAGTGGATCACCTTACCCTACCTAGTGATTCCACTTGGATTTCACCACCAAGGGGAGGACCCACTTCATTTTTTGATGGAGTATAAACTCTAGATAGGTGGTATATTTTGGTTAAGTGGCCCAACTCAACTTCAAGACCATGAAGTGCAAGGAGCAAGCCCCTATAACAATCCATGTACTTGGTCTAATATAGATTTCTATTGATAACTAAAACTAACCTAGAACCATCCTTAGATTGCTCATCTAGTAACTATTTGACATACTAATTTTACTCTCACATTTTCTAAGGCATAATCCATCAAGAGACTAATATTTATTCTTAAGATTTAACATTTAGTGGCTACAGTTCCTTTTGTCTTTTACATTTTTGAGTTAGTGAGGATGTTTCCTTTATCAATTTTATATAATCTATGCATTTCTACCTCTCAGATTCTATTAACATCTGGTTTTAGGTTTTTTATGTGTCATTTATCCTTGCACAAACCTATTGTATCCTTTATTTTACCCAAATTTCACCCCTAAGTTATCAAAACCTTGGATTTTTCACCTTTCTAGATTCCACAGTAACCAACATCAGTAAGGCCATTGATATTGGTGACCCTCTTACTTACCGGCAGCAGTCAGATAATCAATATCATCAACTTTGTGCTTTTATAATTTTTACCCTACTTAAAATAGCAAGCTAAAATTACCTACCTACCTACATTCAAACCTAGTTTTCTGATACTCTATCACTAATACAGAGTCTAAGGCCTACCTTTATCCTTTTTACATGGTCCTAATGCATATCCAATCTAAAATTCTTGTCGATTATGCAAGCTGGCAACCACTCCCACCTTCTCCTCTCCTTTTTGATTCTACCATGGAGCATACTTCATCTACGAAGAGTACCCTTATGTCTACTAGTCCTAACCAAACCCCCCTTGTATCTGAAGGAGATCTAGACTTCATGATATTTTTTTATCATAACATTGTAGCCCTTCAGCATTATCTTGCCATGAGTTAAACCCGTAACACTCTGGGAGATCCCCTTTATGGCATGCCAACTTCTTTGATGAAGACAGCTAAAATTTTGGTGGTTTCCACCATTCCGTCTATGGTCACCCAAACCACTGCTTCAAAAAGTGACCCAACCATTAATAACCCTAAAAATTCAACCACCCCAACTACTCAGTCTCACCTTTTTAACCCAATTTTTGTAGCAGCTCCCTTAGCCTTGTAGCCACTATTAGCCCAACCAAGTTAAACATCATTTCAAAACTTGGTAGTGCCCATCCCATCAACTCTTGCACCCTTAATTATAAGAGTTATAACTCACCCTTCAATCCATGTAATTGTGCTAGCAACCCAACCTCTAGTGATGGCACCCAACCAAGGCATTATCTCTAACCCCACAGGACAAGCCTCTTTCATTTTTTCCCCTCAACTCATGACTCATTACCAGTATATTTCATCTACACTACCACAACAATTTGTGTCATATCCCACCTCTAGCTCCCTTCAAGCACCCTATAACTTAGGGGGTGATTCTCACACCAATCCTTCTCCTGATCTCATCAAGATGCTAACAGATAAGATGTCTAACCTAGAAACATCTATGTCAGGTTCAAAGAATGTTCTATCTTGTGATCAAATATGTAATGAACCCATCCATTCTTCTATACCTATCCACCCCTACTCAATTCAATTGGAGCTCCCTAAATTTACTCATTTCTAGAGTAAAGAGGACCCACAATAGCACTTATGAGCATTTTAACATGCTTGTTACCTAATAGGGCATGACGATGCATTATTACTTCATACTTTCCCTATGTCTCTTTTAGGTCCTACCCTGGATTATTATAGTTCCATAACCCATCACTCCCTTTTCTTGTTTACCCAACTTGGTCAACTATTCCTAGACCACTTCTCTATCAATATTTATAAAAAGGTCTCTATTGCGGACCTTTATTCTATTAAATAATTTGATGATGAGTCTATCGCTGACTTTATCACTCATTGGAGAGGTTTAATCAATCAACTCTCCTTTTCTTTGCCTCAACCTAAGATTATCGAGATTTTCTCAAGAGCATGTCTCAAACACATCTCTTCTACCCTCTATGTCCAAACTTTATGCATATTTGACAAAGCTTATACAATGGCATGAATGTTATAGATTTAGGATATATATGAAGATAAAGTTAAGTTGTGTAATAAAAATACCAACTCCAAACCTAATGAATATCCCTCTAAACCCTCTTCTTTCAATCAAAAGTCAAAAGGCTCCACCAATGCCATGGTGGTTAAATCCACTTCTTCTACCATAGCCAACTAGTCTAGGCCATCCACCTCACCAAATCTGACCAAACAATTCCAACAATGGTACAAACAAAGACAATACACTCCTATTAGAGAGTCATACACTTCCATTTTAGATAAACTATTATAGTATGGAGCTATTACCCTTCCCCAAATTAGACCTCATATACAGTTTGATCCCTCCTATCCTATCCTAACTTGGTACAAGGAGGATAATTTTTATGACTATCATTGAGTTAAAGGCCATAATTCTAATAACTATAAAACATTCAAAAACATTGTTTTAGGATATGCTTGATAAAGGTGAGCTTATTTTGGATAACCTGAACATCCCTGCTAACCAAAGCATGGATGTGTTTAATCAGCCTTTTCCTAACCAATCACTCAATCAAACAAATGTTTAGGCCATGACTGATAACTCACCTGATCACAATATTCATATAGTCAATATGGTCTTCTCTTTACCTCCAGTCTAACCTCTCTCATAACTAGAGGATCCTATTTTACCTATTCCTCTACTATGAGTAGAGGAGCTTGTTTCCCCATCCCTCTCCTATGTGTGGAGGGGCCTCCTCTACCTATCCTTTTACCATGTGAATAACCCATAATGCATGTTCCTCTTGTACCTATTTTGCCTATTCTCTTACATTTGGAAGAGCATGCCATGCCCACTCCCCATCTTCATGTTAAGGGGAGCATCATTCTTAAAGCTCCCTATCTTATGTAATAAATGTCATCCTCTATCATCAATCCTTTTTCTACCATTTATTCCAAGGTTTTTGACAAAGATAAAACTTCTTTGCCTAGACCATCAGAAGCACAGCCCTCTACATCAGAACCATCACCATCATAGGCATCTTCTACATTAAAGCAAATCAAATCTTTAGGTATTCACCTGATGTCTAATCTAATTCATCCATAGATAAAGTTAGATTTGAATCCTCAACCATGATTTGGAGTTCCATGGCCTAAACCAAGGAAGAATGTTAAGCTTCCTAGGCCTCATCATTCCACTCCTCCTCTACCTTCAACTTTGCATTTGATCTTGGACCCCATCCTTCCACTTTAGTTGGAGTGATCTCTTTCTAAGCAAGACAAAAGGCAAAACTACCTCCTCTTTTGCCTCTACCACTTAGTGGATCTTACACATTTATCACCTCAACACCTACGACTAAAAAGGTTTCAATAAAACTAGTGGTTATGCCTTCACCCAAAAGGGTGCTAGACAAAACCACATCCACACCTCTTAAATCAAAGGTGTCCACCCTTATTGCAATAACAAGTGTCAGCCCATTGGCAGGCTTTCAAAGCTCTCTCCTATGCCAGTTGTTGCAATATTCCATCATAACCTTTCCTTTGATTAAGCCTTATCAACCTCTCTGACCAAAACCATCTTGGTTTGATGACACACAAGTTTTTTTATATCATCGCTCACTTGGACATGATACAAAAAGTTGTAAACCTCTCACAGTTTTTCTCTAACAACACTTTGATATGAATAACCTTTTCATTAAAGATCCTCTTTCTAACCTCCTAGTTATTCTGCCAGTTACATCTTGAACTCCACCTATCACCTCACCTAAGTCCAAGACCAATGACAAGGTTATGCCTCCTCCACCACCTTCTCCACCTATGCTTCAGATTAATATAGTTAATGTGGCCACACAATCTCAAAATCAAAAAGATAAAAGTAAGGAAAAGGCCACCACCCTTTGGGCTCATCTATTCTCCAAAGATGATCCTCTACCAAATCCCAAATCTCTATTCTTGGTGCCCCCCAACCCACATCTTCACAAGTCATTCAAGACTCAATGGTGAAATAACTTCACCAAAACCCTACAAAGATGTCTTTGTATAAGTTAATCCAAAAATCATCTTAGCACTGCCAAGCCTTGATTAAGGCTTTACAAGCCATTAAGGTACAACTTGATGATCCTCAACCTCTTGCATCTTTGGTATATTCTCTTAATACTATTTCCCTAGTTTCCTTTAGTGATTCAAAAATTTTGGATCTTTACCCTAGATACCAAAACCCTACACTTTTTATCACTACATATATCGATCAAACTCATGTTAAGAGAGTCATGATTGATGGAGGTGTTAGTATTAATATTATCTCCACCCATGCCTACAAACAACTATCACTTCTTGATAATTGCATATTATAGTATGATGTGATACTCCATTCTTTCAATGATACTACAACTACTACTATGGGTACTATAGTCTTAAATACCCATGTGGGTCTTTGTACAATTCCTGAACTCTTCTATGTTATCAAAGGAGAGTTCCAATATAACATATTTCTTGAATGGCCTTGGATACATGCCATGGCAGGTGTACCCTTGACTTTACATTGTTGTGTCAAATTTGATCATGGTGGGCAAGTGCATGTTATTCACATCGACCTACCTCCTTTCAAAACATACAACATGACTTATCATCATAATGATGTCCTCATTCTATTGAAAACATCTTCCTCTTCACATTCTACTGTTGAAGCCTCAACAATCTCGACTACCTTAGTTACTAAGATATCAATGACACAAACTCTTGACAAGGACCCCATGGAAGACACTTTCAAATTCCTTTTGCTAAGAGAATATCGCTTATTGACACTTGACATGTTCCATACTCCACAAGAGTATGGAAAACTTCACATGCACCCCAATTATGATCCCTATATTAGGATGGTCATCTCGTATGGTCCCCCTAACCTTTGAACTAATCTCACATATGGGGGAATCGATTGAGCTCCTACTGTTAGAAATCCCTCCTCTTCACTATAGCTTTTTAACTATAACTTCTCCTTCCTAGGCAAACCTAGTTTTGCTCACACCTATCTTTATAGGTGTGCCTAAAAAATATTTAGGTTGGGTTTTTATGATCAGGGTGATCATACACCTGTTGAATACCCCACCAATAAAACCATCAAAGATGCCAAAAAGTTGTATGGTGTGGGTTTTGATGAACCAACAAAACCCACCAAGGTCTCTCATATCGAGGAGCCACTCTCTCCTTCTCCATCCTCTCCTCTTTCCCCGTCATCACCTATAGAATCATAGGTATCTATACTTCATAAAAATTTTCAATAAACACCATTCATTTAGGACCCCAACCTATCATCTCGGTGAGGAAACAAGGTCCCTTTCTCTCATTCATCCTGAAATGATTGATGAAGACTCTCCCAATATTAACACTATCTAATGTTAGGATGATGATTCTATTCTCACCTACATGGGTGAAAATAATTCCTATATCCAATAATCACTCCCTTCTAAAACATAAACTATGTTAAATGAATTAACCATTGACATTAATCTACCCTCTCCAAATAACCCCCAAATCTTTAAGATTGGCCAATCTTTAGATTCCCTTGAACAAACTAATTATGCCACTTTCCTCTCTGATCATAGTAAATCATTTACTTAGTCTTATCATGACATACCTGACATTGACCCCTCTATCATCACCCACAATATTGTAACCAACCATGATACTAAGCCTATTAAGCAAAAGATTCATAAGAAGAACCCTCGTATTGCTCTCCTTGTCAAAGAAGAGCTCCTATACCTCCTCTCTATTAACTTTATTCAACCTATTGACTATCTATAATGGGTTTCTAATATCATCCCTATCACAAAAACAATAGGGGGAATCTGCATCTACACCAACTACCATGATCTAAACCTCACTTGTCCAAAGGATGACTTCCCTTTGCCAAGCACTGACCAACTTGTTGATATGATGGTCAGCCATAAGATGTTATCTCTTATGGATGGGTTCTTCAGCTGCAATCAAATCATGATTACTCTTGAATATCAACACAAGACCATCTTCATCACCCCATGGGGGACTTTCTATTATTAGTTCATGTCTTTCAGCCTTAAGAATGCTAGCTCTACCTACCAATGCACCATGACTTACATTTTTCATGACCTCCTACACAAAATTATGAAAGGTTATGTGGATGACTTACTTAGAAATTCTAAACATCACCAAGATCACTTAGCATTTCTCAAAATCATATTCACTCACCTCCTCTAATATAACGTTTGACTAAACCCAAAGAAATACATCTTTGGGGTCCTTTCAGGTAAGCTTCTAGGCTTCATTGTCTCCCTCTATGGTATCAAAGTTGACCCTACTAAGGTTTGAGAAATACTAGAAATTCCTCTGCCCACTAATCTCAAGCAACTATGTAGCTTACAAGGTAAACTTTAGTCAATCCCTTATTTCATCTCTCAATTGTTGGATCAATGTCAACCTTTTCATCATTTACTAAAAAAATATGTCTCCTTCCATTGGAACATGGATTGTTAGAAAGCTTTTGATGCACTTAAAGAGTATCTCCTTTCCCCATCAATTCTTATTCCCCCTAAAGAGGACCAGCCTTTCTACCTCTACATTTCTGCAATAGACCATTCCTTGGGTGCTATGATTTCACATCGAGATGATCAACATAGAGAGAAATTTATTTACTACATAATCCAAACACTTATTTATTATGTAAATTAGTAAACTCATATCAAAAAGATTTGCCTTGCATTGGTATTCATAACTTCCAAACTTTACCACTACCTTTTAAATCACAAAACCTAAATTGTCACCCATACTTACCCCCTCAAATACATGCATTCCAAGCCATACCAAAACTAGTGTATAGCTCATTGGCTCATGATCCTTACTAAGTTTGTCTTAGAATTCATCCAATAAAAGTCTATCAAGGGACAAATAATTACTGACCAATTATTCGATGCCCCTTTGCCCGACAACCAACCTTCTAACCTTGAATTCCCCAATGAGTCTATCATAATGCTATCCATCGATGATATCTTCTATCAAATGATGATGTTCTTTGATGGGTCTAAATATCAACTCAGTGGAGGTGTAGGAGTCATCCTCATCCCTCTTGATGGTGAGCCTATGCCTTTGTCATTTAAACTAGATTTTGAATGTACTAACAATATGGCTATATATGAAGCTTTGGTCTTAGAGCTTCAAATGGCCATTCTCTTGGGCATCAAATTAATAAGCATCTTTGGTGATTCCTAGCTAGTGATTAATCAAGTTAACAGTTCTTACCTCTATAAAAATGAAGTTTTGCAATGATATAAACATCATGTAGATGCATTATTGGAATCATTCGACCACTACCTCTTGTAGACTATTCCTTGATCTACAAACAAGTTTGCTTACATGATGGCTTCCCTTGCCTCACACATTCCATCCTCACCCTCTTGTTTAAAAATCTACGTCATCATACATTGCCTCACATTGCCCTCTTATGTGTCAACTAACATCCTATTTATGGGGAATGTTGACTCTAATATGCATGATATCTGGTACAAATAGCTTGTTGATTATCTCACTTATGCTATCATTCCATTTGACCTTTCTAGTAATGGGAGACATGATTTCATTAAAATTATTACTCACTACACTATGTTAGGGGGGCTTATCTATAAACAAGGCTTTAATGGTCTCCTCCTTAGATGCCTCACTTATGCTGAAATCCCCTTTGCCATTAAGGAAGTCCATGATAGGATTTGTGGGGAAGATTTCAATGGGGGCTCGATTGCCAAATGCATCCTTTGACTTGGCTACTATTAGCCGCTAGTCAACCAAGGCTGTCAAAATTACATTTAGTGTTGTGTTAAATGTCAACAACATGCTAACCTCCTTCACAGTCCAAGTTATGCTTTAAAAGTCACCAGAGACTTTTGGCCCTTATCATAATGGGGTTTGGATCTAATCAATGAGATTAACCCTCATTCATCACTCTAGCATCATTCTATTATTACTGCTACTAAATATTTCACCAAGTGGATCGAGGCTATTCCTCTCATCTCCACTAAGGCTGATAAAATTATCAACTTTATCAACCATCACATAATCTTCCATTTTGGTGTCCCCCATAAGATTATTATAGACAACGATAAATATTTCAAAATAAGACTATCCAAAAGCTTTTTGATGATTTTAGAATCAAATTAAGCTTCTCATTGTTATACTATCCACAAGCAAATATAAAGGCAGAAGATTCTAACAAAACCTTAACTAAAATCCTCATGAAGGTAGTCAATGATGCTGGTAGGGATTGGCATACACACATTCCCTTCACCTTATGGTCTTACCACACTAGCATTCGAACCCCTATGGGTACTATGCCTTTTTCATTGGTCTATGGGATGAAAGCAATCTTGCCTCTCGAGGTCTAGATTCCTTCTCTTCACATCTCTCTACAAGACATACTTACTAATGATGACTTTCACCAAGAACATTTAGCCCAACTTGAGCTACTCAATGAACATCATTAGTATCCCTTAATCACCTCCAAATCTATCAAGAGCATATCAAATGTGCTTACAATAAAAATGTCAAGGAGCGAGATTTTAATATCATAGATCTCATCTTAAAGTAAAATCAACATGTGACAAACATGGAGAAAAGCAAATGGGGCAAGTTTGCTCCTAATTGGCTTGGACCCTACATGATAACTCACAAGTATGGCTCAGGAACTTATCATTTGTCTTCTCTCGAAGGTAAGCTAGAACTTGAACCTTTAAATGCTTTACACCTACAACCATTCTTTTGTTAATCAAGTGACACTTCACTTCGTGTCTAACTTGAGCTCATCCCTTGAGCAACCCTATTAAATTCAAGTCCCTTCCTCTTAATCCTTGTTCATGTACACTTAGTTAACCTTCCAAGTGTTATGGTTTTGCCCTCATAAAGGAAAACCTCTAAGCCTCTATAGTCATATCCATGACTAAAGTCATATGTAAAAAATATATATACAATAATAGAAATTGGGATATATAGATAAATTATTATCTCTCAAGTCATAATTCTCAACATAGACTGCTCCCTTGAAGGATAGCTATGTAACTTCTCATTGCTACTATAAATAGACTGCTCCTTAGAAGGACGACTAAAAATTTAAAAAATAAATAAATAAATAAAAAATTAGACCACTCCCTTGAAGGATGGCTAAGCTAAGCTTTGTTATTAAGGAAATAATGACTTAGAAGCTTCCTGCATCGATCAGCTTTGCATGACCTTAAGGCACCAACAACATCCCAATGAAGGCTTCTCGAATTGATTAACCTACACAAAAAAATGACATGAAAGACTTTAGTTATGGATTTGCCTATGATAGCTCTCAGGTCACCTATAAAAGGGGCATACCATCCTCACTAAGAAGGTTATGCTACCCAAACACCCTCATTCCTTTTACCTTTTTCCCCTCTTACTCCCTCACAATCAAGGGACTTTGAACTCACTTGACACAAGGTGATCATGACATTTCTCTACCAAATGAATGGTTGATACTGCAACACATGAATGAGGCTTATACTCTTGTGCCTATTCATATGATCGTTATGGTCCTCACCAATGAAAGAGCATCATGTCCCTTTCTTTTCTATCACATGTCAATTTCTCTTTTAAGGTAGCATCTCACAACAAGATTCACTTAAATTCTCACCTACTTGTCAATCTCTATTCTTACATCTTAAAGTTATGTGTTTAAGAATACTATTCCTTACATATCCATTTCAAGCAATGATGCTCAAAAATATCAACAAACATCATGGTGTATTAAAAATACATTCTTTAATTATCACACTCTACTAATACTAATAAACCATTTACCAACTAATTTATTTCATACAACATCATGTGAAATACAACCAATATAGCTTCTCTAAAAAAAATAAATCAAGAAACTATAAAATCAAATAGTTCATTTTTAGCATACACCATCACATATATGGAAAATACTAAAATGAAACCTACTGCTCAATTATGCATGTACCATCATGAATATGGGAAATGATAGTATAGCACATTAACTATCACTAACATAACCACAAATAACATCACATAAATCTCATACATAATATACCATCATCATCAATAACATCATCATAACATCTCACAATACCAAAATCTCATATATATATGTGTGTGTGTGTGTGTGTGTGTGTGTGCGTATATATATATATATATATATATATATATATATATATATATATATATATATATATACACACACACACACACACACACATCAATGAATCATATCAGTATCATCTCACTCTTGCCATACATCTCTCAACTTTGGCTCGTAGGCTAAAATATATATAACAAAAATCACAATGCATCTAGCCCTCAGAATACTCAAGGCTATGGTTTTGAAGAGGTAGTATCATCACCACCCTCTACCTGTCTGCGTCTGTGTGAACTAGAGGTCATGGTGCATATCTCTTATCTATCTTTCTCTCTAGCCTCAAAATATCTTTAAATCTACAAGAACTATCTGATGATTCTCTCATAGTATACAATCTCATATAAAGTAATGTTATACCTCACTAGTGGCATAGTCTACGATGGACCCATAAAAACTACTATATAACCCTATGGTAGTGCCTACGGTAGATCCTATACTGGTCCCTATGGTAGAGGAGGGGGTAGCCTACCCTGCTACTCTCAAATCATCTCTCTCTATTTTTATTACAGTAACATATCCCTACAATGTCATCACTTGTCTCTGTAGGACCAAAACCTATGCTTGTGTTATAATCAAATAGGTATGCATAGTCATCACCTATCCTTGTAGGACTAAAACATATGCCTATGCTATATCCTATGCCTACATAGTTGCATCCCTCTCTCTCACCACTCTTGGTAAATATGGTTGTGGCCTCCTCAGAATCATAGGGTGCAAACCTACCTACCATGCTCAATACACTATTATACACCCTAAATATATCATACCTGGGCTTGTTGGTAGCTCCTCAAAATCTACCCCATATATCTCATGGGGTAATGTAGGGGGTGCCTCTATATCATCCCTCCTATATCAAGGAAAAATAGGAGGTACATCTTGTAATAACCTAAGTTGTCTCCTGACCCTGACCATAGGTATCATCTCCAACTCTTTGGCTCACCTCCCCTTAACCCATATCATACTCTATAAGCCTACAAGATACTCTTCCTATCTTCTAAATGCAGGATATATCAAGTAAGGCCTCCAAATAATATCTATAGGAATTAATCCATCTATCAACCACTTGTAATAATCAATATCCCATATGATGTTATCTACTCATGTCTATGCCATGCTCTCTCTCCATCATCTGAAACCAACCCTAAAATCAATTAAAATCATGATTGGTAGCCCCAATGGCCATGTCACCATAATGTGCTCATATACCCAATATGAATTAAATGCCCAACACAAATACTGTATCATCATTGTAACCTCACACCCCATAACTCCCTGTATAGCTATGAAAAAAATCTAGGTCCTCTCATACCTCTACCATCTCTATCCACACCAACACTCCCTCGATCACACCATGGCCCACCAAGTGCTAAATCACACCCTCACTCTTACACAATCTTCTCAACCAATCACCACCTCACCATAATAGGACAAGCTCCAGATGTTTTATGTTGCATGACACTCAGAGCTCTGGTTTCCTCCAATCTAATGTCACAAATGAATATTGGTGGGCTACCAAACCCTTTTTATTAGGTTTGGTCACCCATCAACATTAGTAATCCTACCCTAAGCCACTGATGTCAGCATACTTCCTACTGACATCGATGACCTAATCAATTTCGATCACCTTAAATTAAGGTTTCCAACCCCAACCACCACCCTTTGCAAAATCACCCTAATTACATGCCTTTAGTGGTTCACATAGACTCCTTTTGTGGTAACTTGGAGATCATGTATATCTCCCCACCCATGACAACCAACCTTGGAGACCACTTAAATTTTTACCAATGATAACCAACCATAGAGATCACTTAAATTTCCACCCATGATGACTCTGACCATAGATCACAAATATCTCCTTGACCAACGACCCTTTTGAGCCAACCTTACCTTGATTGGTCTAACCATTTATGCTAACATGCTATAGTTGGCTATTGTACACTCACATGTATATCATGTGTTTTTGGATCATGACCTTACTAATTCCACCACCTAAAACCCTTTTTTATTTTCCAATAGCACTTCCTACCTCAGATACTTAGAACACATGGACCATTAAAGGTACAACTTTGATCATTCTAACCCTATTATCTCTCACTAACAAGCTATAGTTTGGTTATTTCTATCCAAGTCCTCCTCGCCTTTACCTATTATTGATTCTGTCAACTATAACTAGTAGTAGTATATGTGCAAATAATGATGTTGCCACATTCACACTCAACATCCACCCATCCATTAACTACCTATCAAATTGGTACCTAATTCTAGGTTCTCCTCTATCTATTTTCATTTTCAGGGGGAATATCTCATCTCATACCTAGAGCATCCAACTCTTATTTTTATCTCATAACTTGTCAATACAAGTTATAAGATAAAAATGAGAAAATGTAGACACCATAATTACATCACACACTTGCATGACTCCTTGTGTCGAAAGCCCCCTTGATACCCTTTTGAAAATTAACCTTTCTTACCCATGTCTTCACTTTAAAATATTTAATTAAGTTAATTAGAACCCATTTATGCCACCTCACCTAGCTACCTCATCCTAAGACTAATTCTTACCTTCTAAGTCACCTTGAGACTTAGTCTCCTAATCCTAACTACCTATGACTTGTTCTCACCCCAAACATAAATTCCTAACTAACTACGTTCTTCATAACCTCATATTTTTACCATTTTCTAATATATACCACACTTGGCAAGAGAAAGAATAATAAATGGGATAAAAATAGCCCTTTTACCTATTCTCATGCCATCGATATCGGTCAACACTTAGTGGACATCGATGAGATTGCTGACATCGGTTACTTAAGTAAAATTCTAAGTTGGTATTTAGGTCAAAAAATCAATGATTCACACATAGGTTTTTGGCAATCAAAGCATCCTACATCACTCTCAACATCTAGGCTTATCGTTACTCTGCATAAATTAATCCAGATTAGGAATTGATCTACTGCACAGAGATTGAACTCTTGAAGACCAATAACACATGTGTGTCTTGTCTGTTCACACATCAATTCACCAAGCCTCATTAGAGTCATCCATCTAGTAATCGTAGTTCACCCATTTCACCAGCTACATATATCTCAGTGTTTTGTAAGTCTTTAAACATTAATTTTATAATTGATTTACATTATAGTAGTTATTGTTTCCTGAACCTTGACTCTTTTTATGGAGGAGTTGTAAAGCTCCCCACCCATTTCTCTCTACCCCAACATACCAAACCTTTGTCTAGACTCACCTGAGTCTTACCCACCCCCTTACGACTCTTCCCAACCTCATAACTGACCATAATCCCATTTTCCCTTCCAAAAAAGTATTCTCTAACTCATTCTAATACTATTGCCCCAACTGACATCGATGACCCCAATTGACATCGGTGACCCCAACCAAGATCAGTCCTTTAATCGACGTTTGTTACTATGTTATTAAAACAACAACCTCAAAATCACCTAACAGCCTTCCCAAAACATAGACCCGACTTATCAACCTACACTATATTATCTTCTACTATACATAGACCTATAGCATGGTAAATAGAACTCTCTCTCTCTCTCTCTCTCTCTCTCTCTCTCTCTCTCTCTCTCTCTCTCTCTCTCTCTCTCTCTCTACTTGCATTTATTTTAAACTTTATTTTAAAATAGCAGACTGTCATCCCAAGGAAGTTTCATGCTTCCTGAAACAAGTGTGTAGCTTGGTAGTCTACACATATCTCCACTAACAACTATTTTATGTAGTGTTTTCTTATCTACAGATGTCTTTCTCCACAGCCAAAGAGGGGAATCTACAAAGTCTATAATGGTGCACACTTATCCAAGTTTTAATCACTTATCCCTAACTCTCTCTCTCTCTCTTTTCTATTTCTCTCTCTCTCTTTGAATGTAAAATAAACTCAAAATGTAATGAAACACTTACATCTAACATAAGGGTGCTTGCATAAACACAAGTGTCCAAATTATTATCAAGTGTCTAATCCTCAAAATTTCTACTTCCCTATTTTCATATTAGTCATATAAAGAATCATATTACAGGTTTGAAACACTCAGAATAACCTATGAGCAGTATTTGTCAAGTTACAAGCTAGATCATTGCATGCCCTTACATATAGTATATTGCACCCTTGTACACACACAAGCCAACACATAGAGGAGAACTATATATGTCTGAGGCCTTCCTTTCAGTATTGGTTATATAGGTAGCGCTCATTGATAAAGGGGTCCTTGAGGTCAGCTTAACACTATGAGCTCACTAACCTATTTTTGGTAAGGTACAAATATTTAAGGTGAAGAACTAATGTTTGATCCATATACAATCATTGACAAACTATGCGTGTAAATAAAAGATATCGACAGAAAGGCAATGAAAAACTTAGAAGGTTCTAACTTCATAACATAGTGAATATTGTGTACATTATAATTATATGGAAATCATGACAAAAACGTCAATACAAGTGTCCAAGCCTCTAAAAATAATATATCTAGAATATGATGATTAGATCCTGATCTTATCCCTGCCCATTTTCACCTTTGTACTTCTTAGATTTGTATGTGTATTTGTAGATAAGCTAAGTGTTATCTCTTCTTTATACGTATGCAATTAAACTATTATTTTGATTGTACTTTATATATTTAGCACAATTCAATATTTTAATTCAGAATATTCATTTATCTGAGTTTTAAATTAATTGATCTGCTCTAGAATAATTTCATTCATCTTTGTATATAAATTATTTTACCTCCTTAACCTAAACAACATTCTAAAAAAGGTTAAACACTTGCCATATCATGAGACTATGACCAAGCATGTAGTTTGTTGTAGGAACATGGGGATTTGGACTTTGGGATCTTATTTGATCTTTCAAAAAATGTCTCTTAGAGGGAGTATTAAGGTCCTTATAATTCCAAACTACATAATTGATTATCTTGTGTTAAGTATGTTAGAGCATTGTTAACTAACATGATGTTTTGTTATGGTTTTTTAATGTACCAATGAAATCTTTAATTGAAAAAAAAAAAAAAAAACATTTTTTTTTGTTCTTTCTTATAAATTTAACCTTTAAAGTCATTTATCTTATTCTTTAATTAAACTTTAAAATCATTATTGATAATTCTCGTTTTTTTATTTTTTATTTAAGATCCACCTCATCACCTATTTTTTACTTGGAACTTTGAACTTTTCCAACTCTTCTTGAAAGACTATGAGATGACTTTATGGAAAAAGTCTACTATAGGTTTTGACTTTATTTATTTATTTTATAAATTAAAACATAGATTATTATGTTAATATATATAAAGAATAATTTTATAATGATTGAATATTTTACAATAAATTATAAATTTATGAGTATTATATAACACACATATATAATGGTTGTTGTAAGACGATTAGATTAATAAATGTAAATAGATATAAAAATATTAATAAGAAGTTTTAATATTAATCTAAGATAAAATTTATCTTCTTATAAAATTTAATGAATATAGAATATATTAAAAAAGAATGTATATTTTTAATATTAAAATTAAATTTAAAAAAAGATTAAATATTTTATAATAAATATAATTATAAATTTATGTTTTAATTATAAATTATATTATATTTTACAATGACCAAAATATATGAGAAGTTATTATATTACTAATAATTTAAATGTCAAGAAATTTATTAAAATTTGAATTTAGATATAGAAGTAAAATAAAAATCCATATTAATATAAGTCATAATTTTAATTTAATTTAAAAAAAATAAAAATTAATTTGAATTTGAATTTGAATTTGAATGGTGTCCCTTCTACCGTCATTTCATGTGGCAGGGCAGGGCAGGTGAGAGATTAGACAATGGAAGGTGCTCCACTAGCCACTCTCCATCAAGAGTATCTGATTTTCCTAGAATGACTCTGCCTAACACTCACCGGTCCCACTGTGGTGTGGATGTTATAATTATATGGTAAGCAGTGAGTGAGGATTCCCCACGTGTCGTTAGAGAGATGTGAGGGCCCACAATCATTGTTGATAGTCATAATTAAAAGCATGCATATGTTTCCTCGCTAATCATAGCTTCTCCACTGGGATGTGACACCTGGACAGGTCACATGAATTATTCCGTCCCGCCCTCCCCGCCCCGTCCCGTCCCGTTCGTGGTCCGACAAGACGGGACGGGCGAGGGCGCACCGAACGGAACGGGATCCCTTCACTGATCTTCCATATCTCACACAAATTGCAATCCCGCGCCGTTGACTTGGATACGTTTTTAATAATAAAATGTCCTTCATTCCCCTTTTGACGACTTCCCAATTCGACCGCCACCACTGACACGACAGGTTGGGCGGCGCGATTTCCCGGCAGCCGTTACCGTTAACGGACGGAACAGTTGCTACTCCATTCAATTTACCAATCCCCTCTGACCCTGACAGGCTGGCGCTCCTCCTGCTTTGCTGGAGCGAATCTTGTGCGTTCATACTCCTCTAACTGCTCTGGGCCCGCTTTCTTAGAGGAGCATTTTGTATTTATCCTAGTGTTTGCTTTATTATGAGTCTCTTTAAATTTTAGGAAATTAAGACTTTTTAATCCAAATTTTTAACTATTGGATTGTTTTATTAAGACAATTATTAGTCCCATGGGAAGGCAATTTAAGGAATCACTTTTCAATTAATACAATGTTAATTCTATTAATCAATAAAAAATTTAAAAATCTTTTTTTTAAATAATTATTAAAGTTTATATAAAATTTTATATATTAAAATTGAATATTCTTTAGATGTTATTGTCAAATATTTATTTTAAAGAATTTAGATCATATTTAATGGACTTTAACATGTGTTTATATGTTCGCTACAATTTTACAAAAATATAAAATATTAATAATAATGTCACTAAGTTAAAAATTATAATGGAGTCTTCGTATAATTTTGATGTTGAACTAGCTCAGTAGGCCGACAACCATGCACGCTGGGACACGAGGCGCTGAACTAGTTTATAGGAGGTTGTTTTTCTTTTCAGACTTGGATTCCACTTCAAGTGGTTTGATAAGTAGTGAATAATCTTACTATTATGTAATTGGGATGCAGAGGAAATTAGGGTACATTCTTACTAATCTATAATTGGGATGCATGTGATCCATGGTATGCAAATAGTTATACATATGAATCTAACTGTCTAGTAATGAAGTCTTTTGTGTTTAATTTTACTAATCATTTTTAAACTTTAAATATCCAAAACCTTTTGTCTTGTTCCCTATGTAAATGTACTTGTTGCTTATATAAATTTACATTTATATGCTTTATCTCTATATTTGCTTGAGATAATAGTCTCTCCCTTAATATATTCCTATTTGTAAAATTGTATGGAATATGGGTTTTTTTATCATCTCCCAGTATAAAATGATTCTGGAACATGTTGAAATCATTTTTTTCCTTGGTAGTTATTTCAAAATTAATATTATACTTGATTTTTGATCCCCAAAAATGTTATCATATAATTTTTATTTTAAGCAATTATTTTTTGAGTATGGGTAGAGGTATTATACTTGTTATTTTAAGAAACTATTTTTGGGTATGGAACAATTATTCCCTATGTTATAGTTTAATTAGGTTTTCAATTCATTTACTTTGTCAGTCACTTAACTGGTTGTTCCAAGTCAGTTATGGGCTTATTACAACTAGGCACAAATAAGGTAAGTTCTCGTAGCACTCAACATTTATCACATGGTTATGCTAGCATCAATTCACATAAGACAGAAGACTCATGCGCTCACCCGAAGCATAGTAGAGAAAGAATTAATGCTAGCATTGGGCTAGTTGTGCCTTGGCATAATTCATTCTTCATAGGACTTGGTCATTACAATAATGATGTTGGTAGGTTCATTAGCACAATTTGTTTCTAGGCTAGGCTGATGGTCTATAGACGTAAAGCCTATTTGGGTGGTTCTATTGTCTCAAAGTTGTAGAGCTTTGTGTCACTAGGCTTAGTGCCATTCGGTGTTAAGATGGGTCAATAGAAGGCCTTAGATCAAGTTCATACTAGGTCCATGCTTTATACAAAAGTAACATCATTAGGTGCAGGTTCTTATCTATACTTTGGCAATTTCTAAAAAGTAGGTTGACATCATCTTTTATACAGGGATGTCATTAACGACTTAGACCATAGCTTCATTGCAACTTAACATTCATTTATTGAAATTACATTATTATAACTAATGCATTCACTATGCATTCAACTAACATTAATCAATGACATAATAAGATAGATCTCAAATAGGTACAACCCCATTCTTCATTAATCAAGATTCAAATACAAGGCACAGTCCAAAATACATAAAATAGAGTAAGTACCAAATTGAAAATACTTAAAATCCCAACAACTCACAAGCGAGCATGGGCATATATAAAAAGATCCTAAATGGCATCTGATCTAAACATAAGTTCTAATGGTGGTTAAACATGTAGAACCAATTTCTACAGAGCTTCGCTACACCAATTCACATCTCTTGCTTTCTAGATTGAGTTTGACTTTATAACAGATAGGAGCATCTTCATGTTAGGGTGAAGGGTGCATACCAAGTGCTAAGATGGAGCCTTGGTTAATCATTTTTCCAACTCCATATCCTTGTACCCTTCACGTTATGATCACCACATACAACCACTCAAGAAGATGCCCTAAAAAATTGGGTGCTAATTAATTGCTTGCCAACTAGCTCTAGGTCTACAATGATTCCTCCAGTTGGTGTAAAAGATACCAAAATATCAATCATACCAAGTGATTGCCTTACACTAAGATGTCTACTGAGTTGGCATGGATCCATACTTAGACAAAAAAGGAGCCTAACATTAACCCATATAAACTTACTAGTTTTCCCCTAGACTAGTCTTTCAACACTTTTGACAAGTATAACTCAAGCACACTCTCTTTTAGTTCGACACTGAAGACCTCAAAACCCTTGATAATGAGCTTGAGTTCCTCAGTAGCATTGTCTATCTTTGTGGAGGTGGTGCTAAGTGCGAGCACATCTATTTTCTTCAATTCCTTCCAGAAGGCCTCGAGGTTTGCCTTAACTTTTGTCACTCCCCTGTCCAAGATTTCTCCTTGTTTGTAGGCCTTGGTTTGTATGGCACATAAAAATGCTTCCAAGATTTGTTCATGGTCTTTGATCTAGGTGCTTAAGGTATTGGTCTTCCCTATTATTTGGCGACATTTCAATCTACTTGTAGTGTATACATGTCCCATCAACTCTTCTTTCTCTCCTTTTGTCTACTTGAGGCATGTATCTATGAATGACACCTAGTTGGAGAAGCTATAAAAGATGGCATCGACTGCATCTATGCCTTCTTTAAGTTGTGTGAAGAGGCCTTCCACCTCTTGGAGCTTTGTAGCTAGCTCCTATTTCAGCACAGTGTATGAGTCCTCCTCTTCTTATGGTCCTAGCTCTGCCTTCAAACTCAAGAGCATCTACTCCACTGGCATGCATACCTTTTTAACCTCCAAGAGGTGTGAAGTGTCAACACCATCTAAAATGGATGGTGTTTCTCTCAATTTATGCTCATTTCTTAATTAAGGAAGAAGGTAAAAAACTAGTAATAAGGGTGTGGTAGAAGAACCTGGTTGTTGTGTGCATGTAATTTGGATGAATGTGGAGCACTCCTTTTTGTCTTGGAATGATGACCTATAGATAAGAAAGTACTAACAAAAGGGGTTGTCAGAAAGATAGTAAGGTGGATTGCCTAACATGAGCTAGATCCAAGAAACGTGAGCTTGCTAGGAGGCTGTCAATCCACGATTTGATAAAAATTAAGTTGAAAGAGATAAATATGAAATACTTGCATAAAATAAAAGAAAGAACTACAATGAAATACAAGAATAAATAGATGTTTGATAATGAAATAAACTAAATTTAGCAATAACAGGTCAATTATAGTGCTAAAATAGATCAAGCCAGGTTTACAAAATTAGGCAAGGGTCTATAAATAGGTAGGGACACATAAATTTGTATTTGGTTAGGGGTGAGGAGTTAGAAATAAATTGTTATTCCTTATCATAGTGACCATCGACGCTCAGGGTGACCATCGATGGTTAAGCTGACCATCAATGATTGGGTAACCATCGATCATTGAAGGTGATCATCAGTGGTTATGCTAACCATTAATGGTTACCTATGGATTTTGAATTTACTTAAAAAGCAGTTACATAATGGGTCAAATGATTAGATAAGGGTTTGTTAAGGGTCTAGCTAGGGATAGGTAAGTCTAAATATAGGTGTAGGAGGTCTGATTCAAGCCTAGAAGTTAGAAACCAAACAAATAAAGCTAAAATACAAAATGTACCTATTGCTTGATGGCTGGAGCAATTTTGGTAGAGTAATAATATTTTGCCTCAAAAGTAATTCTAGAAAAAATTTGGATCTCTATTACAGTTGTTGAATTATTAAAAGAAGATTAGCTAGAAAGCTCGAATACCTATGTGCTAGAATGCTTATGATGATGGATAATTCTCACCTCCTACTCCCCTCCTTTTATAGGTAAAGAGAGGAGGATAAAAGGTTCCCTAGGATGTTGGCTTGTTAATTTTGATGCTTCATAGTTTATTAGTAATGTGTAAGGTAGACATTAAATTATGTCATATTAGCTTGCACATAACTAATATTGTGTTATAATGGTGAGGACCTGACTATCGATGGTCAGCCTAACCATCGGTGGTCATGATGACTGTCAGTGGTCGAGTGTCTAAAGGTAAAGGGGTCAAGGTGGGTTAAAAAGGGGTTCAGTGAAGGGTTAGTTAATAAGTTAGTGAGTTTAGTTAGCTAAGTAGCTAACTAGACCCAAGGTCCGATGGGTTGGTTAGTGGGTCAAAAAGGGTTAGGTGGTCCCTAGGGGGTCCTGAAGGATTTTGACATCTAGAATCATTATGTGAAATTTTCTAGTGCCTACATTTTGCCCCTTTTTGTTATGTAATTTTAAATAAACAAGCTGTAAAAAAAAATATTATTGGTTAAAGGTCTAGTTGCCTTGAGTATGGGAGGAGGTGTTCCCCCTCAAATCGAGAGTTGATGAGGTGAAACCAAAATTGAGTCAGGTTTTGATAAGCAGTTTATGTTGAGTCACGAGGTTGGTGACAAGGGTGGTTGGGAATTTGAATTAAAAATATGCACATAAAATATGATTAAGTATGATAGCCAAGATTATAAAAAAACTAAGGTTGCCATAGTTGGTAAAAATAAGGTCAGTTCTAGAAGGACTGCTGATGGTATAATTAGGCCATAGTGTTAGGCATAGCTGATCGAGTCATTCCTATAAAGTATTTTAGATAGGGTCAAATTTTTCATAGGTATCTAAAGTAGGAAGTGATCCTTTGAAAAACACAAATGGTATGATGTGCACTATGTGGTGCAAATTCAAATATTCAACATGGCAAGGTTGGTTGGTACAGTAAAAAAGAACCAAGGCAAGGTCATTGTAAAAATATGTGATAGTTTAGGCCAAAAATGGCCAACATCAAGGTAGACATGGTTGGGTGGTTGGTTGGTTGAAGAGGGCATTCTATGAAGGTTGTTTTTGGTTTGGTGGAGAAGGTAATCTCCAAAAAATTTGGCACTAAGGTGTTGGTGCTTGAAAACTTTCAAATGTGGGTTTCCTGACCATCGACGGTTAGGGGTCCCCAAACTCGACATTGATGATCACCCTAACCGTCAATGGTTAGGGGAAAACCCTAAAACCATGAAATATAAAAAGTGAAAATGATAATTCATTTTTACTTTTCTCTTTTGACTCCCATGACTTCCATGTTGTTAGTGATTTGGCATTTTTTGGGCAAAAGTACTGATGAGGTGGGGTTGACTACTAATTAGGTGGTTATTTATTGGTGTGAGGCATGTGTTGAGGTGACTGAGCATGGGATTAAAGATGTAAGGTTGAAAAGGATTTGGTTGGGTAGTGGGATGTGGGATTCATCCTCGATAACAGTTGAAGAATGAGGTAGGTGTTGCCTTAAATTGTTAAATTAGTTGATTTGGTTATTTGATAGATGAATTATGTTAGTTTGGTAGGGTTTTGGGGGGTTTGCCCTAAATTTTAGGTTTTTTTGTGATTGGTAAAATTAATGAGTGAAAATCAAAATTAAGAGAGTAGTTGGGTTAGGGGTAGGGTAGAGGGCAGGGGTAGATAGTTTATTAGTTGAATTTTGATGTTTTAGGTGGGTTTAGGAAGGTAGGTTTAGGTGTCTTGCCATTGGTGTTCACACACAATGACCATCGATAGTCATACCTGATCATCAATGGTTAGACTTGACCATCAATGATTGAATACTGAAGCCAAATGGTCACTTGACTATTGATAGTCATAATGACCATTAGTGGTTAGGTGAATGGTGAAGGGGTTTGATAAAAGATTTAGGAAAATGGGAAGGGTTTAAAAATGTTTTTAGTGTTGAAAATACTAAGGGTTGGTTGGGATAAGGTAGCTTTCAAGTAGGAGTGGTGTGTTGAAATGTTTGTGTGTTAGGGTGGGTGTTTTTTGATAAAAGAGTTAAGGCTAGAGGTGTTTGTGGGTTATGTGGATCCAAATGGAGGGGGTCTATAGGTACATGTATAGGGAGGTGGCCCTGATGGATAGGTAGGAGCAGTGTTGGCTACTGCATAGGCACAAATTATAGCATTACAAGGGTAGGTGGCCATATTACAAGGCTATATTGTGATATTATATAGTCAAGTTGCCATCATGATAGGTGAGAGGGATCAAGCCAAGACCTCACTAGGCATGATGACCTAGGAGAGGGACACCTTGAGATAAAGGGGAGGAATAATGAAAACACTAGTAGGACCACTAGGTAACATCCCTATAGCATGATTACTTGGCCACAATAGAGGAGTTGAGGTATTATGAGGGCATAGTTTTGACACAGTGTCTTGATCAGCCCTGATGGGGTGAGTATAGATCCAATTTAGTAAGTGGGGTAGTTATGACAAATCTAGGTTAGTGGGCCACTTCGATGGGTGGACAAGCAGGCACTATAGGAGGGTAGGCACCAAATGGCAATGGTAGTGCAGGTGAGGTAGTGGTAGTGGTGCCCTAGGGGCATGATGCGATATGCTATGATTTATATATATAGATATACATGATTTTGATATTGATCTGTGTGTTGATGCAGTGAGATGTACATGTTTTGAGAGAGAGAGATATATATTTTTACATATAGTATTTATTTTGATGGCATGATGTATATGTTATTTATGATGCTCATTTATACATAGATGTGATTTATGTTTCATGGTTCTTGGTTTTGGTTTTGATGTTTATGGTTACTATTTATGAGATGTGGACTCCGTAACTTAGGCATGTGATGATTATGGATGATGTTTTGGTTTTGTTCATGGATATAATGTTTATGATTATTGATGTGGTTTATGATATGATGTGATTTTTTAAATATGGTTATGAGGTTATGATGTATGGTGATTTTGTTTATGGTTTATGATCATGGATATGTGATGTGTTAAATATGGTTACGATGTTAATGAAAGGATATAAAGTTAGTTAGATAACAAACTAGATGTGGGAAAAGAGATAAGAATCATGAGACATATGTCTATATGAACTAATGATGAGAGGATACGGAAAAATTATGATGCCTTTTCATTGATAAGGATAAACAAAATTGAAGTTAGATTGGCTTATGGACCATAAGCTTTTTTAATGCTTTACATTAGCATACTTTGGTTGATAAAAAGGTGTTTTGATCACATTGTGTCAAGTAAGCTCATAATCCCTTGATTTGTAGATGGTATAAAGGGGAGGTAGGTGGTAGGTGAAGGGTGAATGGGTAATAGGTAAGGTAACCTTATGTGGGTTAGTTTTCCCCTCTTATAGGTGACCTAAGAACCATATTATACAATTCCATGTCTTTATGCAAGGTGTAGACTAATCAATGCGGGAAGGCTACTCATGCCAAATATGAAATCTAATTGCAACTTTCTTGGGATAGCTTGTTCTAATTTTGATATAAGGTCTTTTATTATTGTTGTTTTTTTGATAAGTTTGTGAAGCTGATCGATGCGGGAAGCTTCTAATGATTGCTTTTGACACATTTGGCTTAGCCATCCTTTAAGGGAGTGGTCTAAGTTTGTGTTTGTTTATTTCATAGCTATCTTTTAAGGGAGCAATCTATCTTTTTAAGCAATTTTTAGACTTTGGGCAGCTGTCCTTCAAGGAAGCAGTCTGCAATGCTAGAGACATGTGACCCAAGTGATATTTAGGTATCCCAAATTATTTTGATGATAGGTTTAGATATAGACAAGTCTATATAGGCTTAGAGGTTTACCTTTATGAGGGAAAAACTTAGAGTACAAGAGGTTAATGATAGGTGAAAGGGGTGTTTTTGAGATACAAATGACCATGTGATTCCATTTGATTAGGGATGAAAAGTATCCATGAGAACCATGTTATGGGTAGAGCCATGATACCCATATTTAGGATTAGGCTATGACTGTGATGATTAATCACATGGTTCTATGTTGTAATTAGTTGTATTAAAAGGGATAGGGATAGGTAAGTGAAGGTGAAAATATCATAAATCAAGGGACAATCTTAAGTTAGACAACAAGTGAGTTCAATCCTTATTTAACAAAATAAAGGACGTAGATGCAAAGCACTGAGAAACTCAGGTTCTGGTTTACCTTTGACAGAGGACAAATGGTAAGCTCCTGAGCCATACTTGTGGGTTATGATGTAGGGTCCAAGCCAATTAAAATAAACCTTGCCTCTTTTTATTTTCTTCATATTAGTCACATGTTGGTTTTCATTCAGGATAAGGTCTCCTATATTTAATTCTCATTCTTTTAGGTGTTTGTTATAGGCACACTTGATTTGCTCTTGGTAGACACAAAGATGATTAAGTGCTAATAGGTGATGCTTGTCAAGTATCTAAAGTCATGCTAGATATTCTTGATGATAGTCACTCTTAAAAATGATGTCTTACAAGGATATGTGAAGAGAGGGAATCTAGACTTTGAGAGGCAAAATTGCCTCTACTTCAAAGACTAGAGAAAAAGGGGTATCACCTGTAGAGGTCTGAATGCTAGTGCAATAGGCCCATAAAGTGAAAGGGATGTGCAAGTGCTAATCCTGACATGAAGCACTAACTACTTTGGTTAACATCTTGTTGAGGGTTTTGTTAGAGGCTTCTACCTATCCATTTACTTGTGGATGGTAAGGCAAATAAAAGCTTAACTTGATGCCAAATGCATTTTAAATACCTTAGACTTGTTTATTTTTGAAATATTTACCATTATTGGTGGTGATCTTATGGGGAACACTAAAATGACAGATGATATGATGATTGATGAAGTTGACTATATTTTCAACTTTGGTCGAGATGAGAGGAATGGCCTTTACCCATCTGGTGAAATACTCAGTGGTAGTGATGATGGATTAATGCCACTATGAATAATGAGGATTTATTTCCCCAATGAGATTGAGTCCCCATTGTGAGAAGGGCCAAAGTCCTTGGATTGAAGGCCATGGGCTGATGTGTGATGTAAATTAGTAAGTTATTGACATTTAACATAATTCTTTACATAATCAAAATAATCCTAGTTAAGGGTAGGCCAATATTAGCCAAGGCAAATGATACATTTAGTGGCATCTAAACCATTAAAGTGTCTCCCATAGATTTCATTATGTGTTTCCTTGATAGCATGAGAAGCTTCATGACTATGTAGGCAATGGATAACGATGCCATCAAAACCACACTTTTAAAATATTCCCCCTAGTATGGTATAACAAGAGATACTTTGAACCAAAGATCTTTGGGAATTCCTAGAGAGGTTAGGAGGAATGATGTCGAGGTTAAGGTAGTCAAAGGTTTATTTGTACCAAATGTCTGATAGAGATTCCTCCACACTATAAATGGTAGGAAGATAGAAATGGATATAAGAAAGCATGATAAAATGATGGATGGTGACAAAGAGCTTAGAATCAATAGGTATAAATGGGATTTATAAAGAAAGGGAAGCCATTATATCCACAAACTTGTTGTTAGATCATGAAATAGATTGGATAAGGTAATGATCAAATGATTTTAAGAGTACATCTACTAGCTATTTGTACTTTTTCAAGACATCATTCTTACATTGGTAGGATCCATTAATCTGGTTGACCACCAGTTGGGAATCACCAAAGACACTAATCATCTTAAATCGCAAGGCTAGAGTGGTTTGGAGACCTATTACTAGGGTTTCATACTTAGCCACATTGTTGGTGCACTCAAAATCAAGTTTAAAGGAAAGGGGAAGAGGTTTATAATCAAGTAGAATGAGAATAACTCTGGCACCCCTACCATGTTAGAATTTGGATCCACTGAAGAACATGGTCATTTGGTAGGTGGGATTCTCTTGAGAAAGAGTCATGATGGACTCATCTAGAAATGCAAAAGGAAATGGTTGGTTGTATTAAAAAGGAGCTTTAGCCAATTTATCAGTAATAACTTTCCCTTTAATTGACTTCTACTAGAGGAACTTAAGGTCAAACTTAGATAAGAGCATGAGCCACTTAGTCATACATTGTTTTTGATATGGTTTAGAGTGCATGTACTTGAGTGGGTCAGTATTAGTGATGATGAAAGTTTTATGATTGAGGATGTAATGAAAATTTTTGGAAGCCACAAAGATTAAGGCAAGGCAAAGTTTCTCATAATGGGTTTATCAAGTCTCATACTCTATAAATGTTTGACTTATATAATAGAAAATTTTCTCTTTGTTTTGCTCATCATGGTGAGTGAGAATTACCCCTAGGGAATGGTCAGTGGCAGAGATATAAAGGTAGAAGGGTTGGTCCTCTTTAGGTGGGATAATAATGGGTAGAGAAAGAAGGTATTCTTTAAGTGAATCAAAGGCTTGTTGGTAGTCCTTAGTCCACTTAAAATATGTATCTTTCTTGAGAAGATGTGGAAGGGTTGACATCTATCTGATAATTGAGAGATGAAGTGATGGATGGATTGGAGATTCCCCTTCAAGATGTGGAGTTGCTTAAGGTGGGTTGGAGGTGGCATCTCCAAAATTAACCTAACTTTGGTTAGATCTACTTTTATTACTTAGTAAGTATTTTTATAGGAGTTTCTATTTTATTATTTAGAAAATAAATCCTATTTGGACTTGGCAACTTGATCTAATGTCCAAGTTAAACACTAACATGGTAACTTGTACTAAATTCTGAGTTACACACTCACATGGCAACTTGCACTAAAGTATTAGTTACACCCTAGAATGGACTTTAAGCCAACACACCAAAGTAGACTTTAGACCAACACACCAAAGTGGACTTTAAACAACCAATTATAATCACTTACATTAGTGAAACCACTTTTATTAGTGCAACCACATATATTTAGAGGCATTTCTTACTCTATATAATCAAGGATTTGTCTCACTCTCACATTGCTCAATTACCTTAACATGCTTGAATTTTGCATTATTATGCCCTACGTATTGCTCATATTGATTTGGTGAGAGTTTATTATATTATTCAGTCCTTAATTTAGTGCAAAATTAATAAAATAATAGTGGTATACTATTATATCTAAATCTACATGTCTCTATATTTGCTTTTAATTATGTGAGCTATGTCTAACTCTATTATGTTTGCTATTGGCTATTCCAGAATTTTGATATGGCATCAAAGTAGGATTCTTAGGATAACTTTATCTTTTTAGGATTTTTAAGGGGAAGTGAAATTTATGTGCATTTTGAGGAGATTATGTCTCTTCTATTGCATATAAAAGGGTCTAAAACCCTTAGGTTGACTATCAACTTGCTATGATTTATAAGTTGTTCCCCTTGTGGTTTCCTTATAGTGGTTATATGATATAGTATTTATGTTATTTTTATTACATTTTGGATTAGATTTAAACTCTCCATCATGTCCATAGTATCTCAAAAATATGGTTTAACCTTTCATTTTTTTAGAAAACGAACACCTACAACTCTAGATCTACATAACAACCTTGTTAATTTCTGATTATTTTCTAGAGAATAAATGTATTTTTAGCCAAATTTGATTCGAAGGATGTATCCAAAGAGGTTAATTTTAGTGAGGCATGCTTTCATTTTGTGGAAAAAGGCCTTGCGATGCTTCTGATTGGTGGAAGTTTTCTAGTCAATTTTGACCATTGATGGGTAATTGGATTTGATTTTTTTAATAATCAATTTTTTAAAAAACTTTTGGGTATACATACATACATACATACATACATACATACATGTGTGTGTGTGTGTGTGTGTGTGTGTGTGTGTGTGTGTGTGTATATATATATATATATTAGTTTTTACAAAAAATTATGAAAAAAATGTTGGGGATTTTTTTTAATGTTTTTTAATATATATTAAAAAATAAAAAATAGTAAGTTCTTTTTATTTTTATCATTTTTTAATATTAAAAAATAAAAAATTGTAAAGTTTAAAAATAAATAAAACATAGAAAGTTTTTTTTTTTAAAAATATTTTTATACATTTAATTATTTTATAAAATAAATAAATAAATAAATTTATTATGGAAGATAAAGCTGCCCATCAACCCACTATTATTTATCTTGGCCACTTTAGCCTCACAACAGTTCATTCACCCCTTTGAGATTGCCTCACCCCACTTCTATTATTCTCTACCACCTTCAACACATGTTGTTGTAGCTTGATCCACCCACCACTCCATGGTTGTTTCTCACTACCACCCCAACATCAAAATAGTTCATCTACCCCTCTACCCCTACCTTGCCCCACCTTTGTTCTTCTTCACCACCCCTAACACCTTTTACTGATGTGGCCTCTAATCACACCACCCAACTATTGTTTCCCATGGACACCTCATCCTCACAATATTTTTCCACCCTTTTCTCCCTATCTTACCCTAAATCCATTCTTCTTTGCCACCCCCAACACTTGCTACTACTAAAACCTCCACTCACTCACCACTCCTTTCCCCTCTTATCAATCTAACCTTATCCATCCACCTTGATCTCCTCTACTCTTACCCTTCTTCATTATGTACCTTCTTCCTCCCAACTCACCCATTCCATGACACCCCCACCTACTCTTCGTACACTCTACCTTTCCCCTCCCTCCACTCATTATCTACCCTGTAGCCTTATCCCCACCTCGACTCATCCCTCCACTACCACCTCCAAATTACTCCACCATTATGGTATCTCCCCTAGATTTTCTTACTCCCCATGCTTTGATTTCTCCCCACATTTATACTCCTCCCTAGTCAGCTAATGCTCACCCTATTTGGCCTATGTTTCCATATTTCTCCATTTTTTTAAATTGGCATTTATTTTTTCATTTGGGCATGGCATTGTGTGATTATAGTTGAAGTGTTGGAAATGTGTAAGTTTATCAAAAATTTCAACCAACCACCAATCTAAGTTGACTATTTAACTTCTGTCATCCACCAACTGGCTGCCCTCAACCACCTTGGCTACCATTTTTTACATTTATTAGTTTTCTTTTTAATTTTTTTTGTAAAATAACATATATGAATTTATAAAAGGGGAATGTTTGGAATTTTATTTTTTTCAAAGTGTTATTATGCAAAAAATTTGGGATTCAAACAAAATATTGTTAAAGAGATAATGAATGCCCAAAGATAATGACACTAATAGGAAGGGATAGAAAAGGTAAATCGGAATGTAGTGTGCATGGTTACCATCATTTTTACCTTCTCATAGCTCTGATCTAAGATTTGTATGCTTGAATGGCTTGGATAGGCTTGATAGATGACTTGCTTGTGCTATGCTTTCACTTCTTCATTCCTCCCTTCATTAGCTTGAAAAAGTGAGGGTGTGTTGGTTTTATAGATTCATGGAGGGAGGATCAAGGTCTAGGGTGAAGGATTTTACATGGAATTTTTTAATTCCACGGAATCCTCTAGAATAGAGAATTATAGAGGATTAAGGTCAGAATGGAGAGATTTCTAGAACTTTCTAATTCTAGAGATCTCTTCATAGGGTTTTAGGGATTTAGGAAAGGCTAGTGTAGGGTGGTGGGTGGGTAGGAAGATTATTTTGAAAATTTTAATTGGAAAGTGGGATTAGGGGTAGGTTTAGTGGATAATAAGTTTTTTTTAGGGATTTAAATAATAGGATTAGGATTTTTAGGGATGTAGAAATACCTAGGGGATAGGCTAGTAGGTGGTTAGGTGGGGTTATGGGAATTAAAAATTCCCATATATTAGATAATTGGAATTGGATTAGGATAATGGTAGATTAGAGGGAATTAATTGAATAATGGGATGGGCTAAGGTTAGTTAAATGTAGATTAATAGAAGGGGATATTAGATTTATGGCTAAGAAGGGGAATTAGTTAGTGGAATAAAATTAGATGAGCAGAATTAGTGTCGATAATAAGAATATTAGTCAGATATAATGGAGTGAGAAATTTTAGGTGTATAAATTTTTCCCCTCTTTGAAAGGGCATTTTGATTGGATGAAGCAAAAGGATTAATGTTCTTTCAAATAAAAAATATATCATGGGTGATTGTTAGTAGTTGATATTAAGGGATATGATGCCCCCTCGAGGGGACATGCAGGGAAGAATGAGATAGATGGCCACTCAAAATAAGAAACACATAGTGGGATATAATGAATAGATAAGGGGTTGGGATGCTAGATGTGGGATAGAAGATTAAGAGGATGAGGTCAATATGATCAATGAGCTACAAATTGATAACAATGCCCCTATCAAGGACACATGCATAAGGAATAAAGGTGATGGGTATCACAATTGTAGACACATACCAAGTAAGGACACATGCATGGGAATTAATCATAACATGATGATGATATGATAGAAGGCTACAAGATTTATATGTATCTCAAGTAAGGATGCATGCAAGGGAAAGTTATAGGCTAGGATAAGATTATTTGATAAGATATGATAGGTGTAGCTCAAGACTAAAATTGATAAATATGATGATGATGATGATGACAAGAAAGAGTAAGGGATGTGATCGAGTGAATAAATGATTGGGATGATGCCCTAAGCAAATGAACATGTAAGAGAGTGATAGGGGTCAGCTGGGATTAGAGAGGATAGGAATCTAGGTTGGATTAAGTAGATGAGAAAGCTGGCTAGGAGAGGCGAGGTTTGATATAGGCTAATGGTGAGTTTTCAAGGTCATTTGCATTCTTTATTTGTGGAGATCTAGAGCTTGAGCTAAGAACCATGGACCACATTCTTTGATCTTCACATCATAGTGAGCGAGTCTAAACATATCAGTGGGCACCTGAGGTAGGACCATCAATGAGTGTATCTCTGATTCTTTGTTTTTATTGATTATTATGGTCTTTTTAGGGTAGAAAACAATTAGGGAATCATAAACTTATAATCCTATGACTACGAATTGTGCTCATAGTCATAGTATTATAGGCACAAGTAGTGTGATTGGAATAAAAGAGAGCATGATTATAATCCCACTACTAGGTGAGTGGTGGGATTACAATCTCGCTACTAGGGAATAATGGAATTTCAATCTCATGAGAGGGAAATAATGGTATTACAATATCATGGTTGAGAAGTAGTAGTATTGTAATACCACTACTAGGGGTTGCTTAGAAAGATTAGTAGGGTCATAATATGGGATAGGTGGGTAAAAGGATTGGGGAGGACTAGTGAGGGAGAGATGTCTTTGGTTAAGGAATTAGGCTAAGTGGGTAGGATGATGGCAAGATGAGGTTAATAGGAAAATGGGGGAGATGAGGTGGACTGATTATGTGTTTATGATGTAGGAGCACTTAGGAATATTGGCATCTTGATCGAGGCACCTAGAGGTACTACATGAGATGTGGTGGGTGATAAATGAGGAGTATAAGGTTATGGAGTTGATAAAGCTATATGATGTAGTGAATATGCCATTGATTTAGATTAATAAAGCATTGATCATGGTACTAGTGGAGTGGTGGCACTCAGAGATCAGTTCATTTCATTTTATGATTGGGGAGATGACTATTACCTTAGAGGATGTTTATAAGATTTTTCATTTATAGATGATTAGTGTTAGGATCTATTGGAGGTCACAGATAGTGATCTAGCTATTGTAGAAGCTGGGTGGTAGTTTACAAATCAATGTGCATGATGGATCGATTGACCTCAATCGATGCCAATGGGATGGGTCTTTGGATAAACTGACACTAGTGGTTATGGCTCTTATATCTAGCATTATACTGTTAGATAAGAGTGGGAGATGGTTTCATGTTGGATTAGGAGAGGTGGTGGTAGACATGGTTCATGATCATTGAGTATTTGCATGGAGACCTATCATACTAGCTCACTTATATAGGGAGTTACATCTTGGTGCTTATAGGGATGTATAAAGCTTTGGTCCATCATTGATATTGTAGACATGGAGCTGGGAACACATTATGATTTAGTGACCATTGGGGTTTCTCACTGATTTAGAGCTAGGATAGGTGATGGCATGTTGATGGCATGTAATGGTAGGTGTGGTATAAAATCATGCAAGGGATTTTCTCTTTCACAAGGAGGCATTCAAAAGCTTGCATCATGAGTAGATTACTTGGATGCCATACCGAGGCATTACATTTAGGTGAGGAGATGAGGTATGTATTCAGTTTATGTTGACCCCCTACTATATCATTGGGAGATAGGACTATAAGATTGAGAGATATAGAATAGATCGGGTCCATCACTAGTTTGGTTTTATTCAAGATGTGCCTGATCTTAAACATATTTTTTCATGAAGTGTGTGGGAGAGGCCACATTGGGGGAGGCCAGTGGTGAGATTGGATGCTATATTTGATTATCAAGATTTGATGCCATTCTAGTGGGATTTTATGATAGTTATACTAGAGATAGGGGTCATAACCAAGTGTCAGGCATGGTGGTAGGGATGAGTATCAAGGTGGTTAACTTGGCCTCTCATGATGATTAGGAAGGTAGTACAGAGGGTTATAGTAGCACAAACTCACATTTAGGAGTGGGCACAATATCAAAGATAGGGACTAGTCCATAATGTGATGGATATTGATGTGGGGGGTGATGGGTAGGGATCAAGTGATGGGTAGCGATAGGGTTTAGATCAGCCAGTGGTATAGGCACCTAGGTAGCCATCTAGAGAAGCAGGACCATCTTAGGTACCATAGATTCTTAGGTAACCATCTAGAGGAGTGAGACCATCTTAGGCACCAAAAATTCCTAGGTAACCATCTAGAGGAGTGGGACTATCTTAGGCACCATAGATTCCTAGGTAGCCATATAGAGGAGGAGGACCATCTTAGGCACCATAGATTCTTAGGAAGCCATCTAGAAGAGTGAGACCATCTCACCCTAGCTAATCTACTGATGATGAGGCATTGATTTCTAGATTATAGGTAGAGCTCTAAGCTTGAGTGGTAGAGATTGGGGGTATTAGTTGGGAGTGAGACTAACTTCATACATAGTTATAGGTTATGAGGGCACAAGAGGATGAGAGACTAACCCATGCACATGGATAAATTATTGGCTTATAGGCATTGGTGGCTCAATGAGAGAGTGAGTTATCCCAACTATGAGTAGAGATAATAGGTTTATAGAGTTAGATACGTCAGTGGGATACCTAGCTTGAGCAGGCATAGTCATAGATTATGACTATACAAGGATAGGTAGATGGGTCCTTAGGATAACTAGCATCACTTCATGGATGGATTTAGGCTTTGTAAGGGGAACTAGCTATGGTTGAGAGGGCTTGAGATGCTACAGGTGTAGGGCTTTAAGGATAACGGATGATGGGGATGATGGACCAAATTATGCTATTGATATGGAAGGATTAGTATTATTACACTCTTTATGAGGCAATAATACCTTTAGAGTATAGGGAAATATATTTTTGGGTGAGCTAGTCATCAGTGACTCAAGGAGTAGGGTGTCGATGTCACTATCGTCACCTCATCCATGATGGACAATTTTGTGATGTTCATATGAGGACATTCTTTTGTATATTATATAGGAGACCTTATATATATATATATATATATATATATATATATATATATATATATATATATATATATATATATATATATATAAAGGTCTCCTATACAATATACAAAGGAATTCTTTTTAGATTCATGTGTTATGATGGTTATGCATATTGATGTGATTGCATGTGATTACATGATGACTCATGATGTTCATTATATTTATGATGATGATCTCCTACTTGTAATTATTTATGGTGATGTATATTATGATTTCATGATTATGTTGTGATGTTTTATGTTAGTTTATGGTAAATGTAATGTGATGATGAGATATTTATTGTGATGGTGTTTATGGCATATTGATATAATAAGATTGAGTTTTTATTAGTCCATGTTATGACATATGTGAGATGGGATACATTAGTTATGATGTCTCATTGTGATGTTTAACGAATATGTTTTTGATTATGATGATGAAGATGGTGATGTACTTGATTTTATTTACAATGTTATGCTATTATTTGATATGGACCATGTAATGAGTGATGTGCATATTTTTGTGATTTTTGTTAGGATGCATATGATTGTGATGGGTGCATATGATGGGATTTTGTTAATTTATGTTTGTATAATGGATGTGGCTCCTATTTCATGATTATCCTTTATGGTTTTGCACTCCTGCATCATTATAGTGAAGGAATATGGGATGAGGATGGATAGGAAAGTTTTGGTTTATGGTTTTTAGGGGGATATGGTTTGGGATTTATTGGTAGGATTGGGGATTGGGAATATTTTCAAGCATCTATGCAATCCATGTTAATGTCACATCTTTATGAGATATGTCAATGGTCTTGACAAGGCCATGACATTTATATTAAATATGCACAGTGGGAACTCTATTTAAAATGGGATGAGCCATTTGTAAGTATTTACTTAAATGGTCAACCATGTCTATCCTTGTTCCCAAAATGAACAAACATATAAAAAGTAAACTAATAAAAAATACAAAATTTCATCACATTTACATCAATATAATAATCACATAAAACACACACACACACATGCTTAAGTAGAAAACATTCACAATCTTCTAGATGGTTATGAAATGGGGATGGAAGCCAAGGGTAGGGATGATGAAGAGATGGGAGTGATAGTGGTAAAGATATCCTTGGGCACATAAATGTGACCAAGTACTACCTACATAGTATGAAAGACCTCAGGCTGATGTAGTTTTGGCAAATAGATTATGATGACGATGATGAGGGAATTTGATGGATGGGACATGAGGATGATGATATGAAGGTGGAGTAGTGATGGTTAACTACTTGTAGGGGATATTGGAATGTATGACATATGGACAAGGTTTGAATCACAAAGCCAAAAATAAAGGGGCATGGACTATCTTATCAAGAATCAGAGTCATAATAACCCCCATGTTTTGTTGACCTTTGCTAATGATAGTGGGAGTGTATGGTTGCATGGATGGTAAGGATTTGACATGATGTGGCTAAGGCTAATAGGAGACATATCTATCATAGGAATCTTGGCTAAAAGAGTGGATATAGATTTATGGGGTGATAGAGGATCTTGGGGATATGGATAATGTCTCTAAGGATAAGTAGATGATTTGAGAATATTTCTCTAACAAATGCCCTAGAAGTATCCCTTGCTACTTCTGTGATAAAAGACACATGATTACTTGTTATAGATTCCCACTTAGATAGACCAAGGCCAAGCTATATTTACGATGGTGCCAAGAACTATTTTTTACCATGGTATTTGTCCAAGGCACCAATGAGCTAGTTTTCACCATTGGATGATTTTTTTTTTAATAGATAGATGGGATGGATGGGTCCTATAAATGGAGGATACAGGGACTAGGCATAGAACCACTTGAGATTCATGCTATTCATAGGATCATTCAATTCTTATCCCTCAAGCATGGCCAACTTATATGCTCTAGAGGCAAATTTGGCAATAATGATGTATGGGCCTAACAATTGGCTTTGAATTTTCCCTTCTTGTCTCTTTATGCATTAGTGTTCTTCTAATTTTCCTTGAGGACCAAGTCACCTACTTCAAACTTGTGAGCTTGAATATTCTTGTGATATTATTTCTTAAGCTTATTTTGATATGCTCATAGGTGATTTAGGGCTTGCTATCATTTTTTTTAAGGAGTTCTAACTCTTGTAAGTGCTCTTATTAGCAAGTGTGGTTAGTAATTATGCCTCATAATGAGAGATGAAGAGATGAGATCTCTACTTTGATGGGTAATATTTCTTCAGTACCACATACTAAGGCATAGGGGGTGGCCCTTATGGGTGTGCAAACATTAGTGTGATAGGCCCATAATGTTGGATATAATTAAATATGCCAATCGTGCCCAACTTGATTGACTATGTTTTTTAAGATATTGATCAGGGTCTTATTGGTTACTTTTGATTCTCCATTGCCTTGGGGATAATATGGGGAAGAGAAATGTTGCGTGATGTAGTAATTTTGACAAAGGGCCTCAAAATCCTAATTCTTGAAAGACTTACCATTGTTTGAGATAATATTGGTAAGAATGCCAAAGCAAAAAATGATTTGATTAAGAATGAATTTAGATATCTGGAGGCCAATTGTGTAAGTCGGTAGCATGGCTTCTACCCATTTTGTAAAATATTCTATAGCTATGATAATAAACTTATACCCATTTGAGAAAGTATGATTAATCTTTCCAATTAGATCAAGGCCCCGTATAGAGAAAGGCCATGGGTTCATGATATGATATAGTTCTTATGCTAGTGCATGGATAAGGTTTCCATGCCTTTGATAGGATTCACATTTTTGTACATATTGAAAAGCATCATGTTCCATGATTGGCCAATATTATCCAACTCAAAGGATATTCTTGGCTAAGGCCATCCCACTGATGTGCCCTCCAAAAATACTAGTGTGGACCTCTATGACCTCTTGAGCTACCTCTTCCAAGGTCAGACACCTTAACAAGGTTCCATCATAACTCCTTTGATAGAATCTGCTGCCTAAAATAGTATAATAGGTGGATTGATGGAGAAAGGATTTCCATTGATGTAGAGTGAGATCAAGAGGCAAGATGTTGTCATAGAGGTAATGGTAGATGGCATGATACCAAGGGAGACTAGGATTATTAACGGTACAAATCTGTGTAAGAGCCAAAGAATGATGAGCTAAAGTGATCAATTATTAAATAAAAAAATTACCTCTAAAACTCCTTTAGGGAGATCAATGAGGGATCCTAGAGTAGCCATAGAGGTAATTGCATTGTTATTGGCTCGTGGCACTTGCTCAAATGTGATATATTGAAAATTGGTTTTTAATTGGTCAATTAATTATTTGTACAGGAGTAATTTCTCATCCTTTGTTTGAAACTCTTCATTTACCTATTTTATGATTAATTAAAAGTCACTGAATACTTGTAAATGCTAGATGTTCCACTGTATGTCAAGATGAAGTCCTGCTATAAGGGCCTTGTATTCCAAGATATTATTGGTACAAGGGAATGTGAGACAAAAAGCCTTAGGAATGAGATCACCTTGTGGGGTGATCAGTAGGATTCTAGCCCCTAATCTATGAGTGGTGAAGGAGCCATCAAAATATAACTTCCAACTTTCTACCTATGAGGTGCTCATAATGGATTCATTTAAAAAGGGAGAGGTAAGTGGCTCAATTGCTTCTAGTGGAGCTTCTCCCAGTTGATCTGCTATGACCTATCTTTTGATTGTTTTTTGATGGACATATTTAATATCAAACTCACTAAGCAACATGATCCATTTTGCCACATGACCTGTTAGTGCTAATTTGGATAGGAGATAGGTTAAAGGATCTATCTTTGTAATTAGTCATAATTTATTGTTGAACATATAATGCTAGAGTTTTTGGGAGGTAAAGACCACAACTAAACATGCTCATTCAAATGGTGTATAGTTTAACTCATATGATATTAAGGTATGATTGAGATAATAAATGGATTATTCCTTTCTATGATCATTATGTTGTGTGAGTAAGGCTCCAATGGCATAAGGAGTGGTGGATATATATAGCAACAATGGTTTGCCTAGAACTGGTGGAGATAAGATAGGTAGATTTGCCAAGTATTGCTTAAGATTCTTGAAAGCCTTCTGATAATTTTCATCCCACTAATAGGTTTATCCTTTCTTAAGGAAGTGAGTGAATGGATGACACTTATTGATGAGCTATGGGATAAAATGCATAATATCCTAGAGCTTACCTTGAAGACTATGAAGTTGTTTAGGTGTTCAGGGAGGTAGAATCTTAGTGATTACTCAAACTTTTGCTAGATCTACCTCATTGCCTCTTCTAGAGATAATGAACCCTAGTAATTTTATTGATGTTACACTAAAGACACACTTTTTGGGGTTCAATCATACCTTGTATTCTTGTAGTCTTCCAAATATCCTATGAAGGACCACATGTTGCTCAGATCACGAGTGAGACTTTAGTAAGATATCATCAACATAATCTTCCATAATATCATGCATCATGTCATGGAAGATAATAGTCATTACTCATTGATATGTTTCCCCTACATTATTTAGGCCAAAAGGCATGACCTGATAGAAAAATGTTCCATATGGGGTGATAAATTCTATTTTATGATAGTCTTCAGGAGTGATTTTTATTTGGTTATATCTTAAAAAGCCATCCATGAGAGACAACATCTCATAAATAGTAGTCAAATCTAAAATAATATCAATATTAGGAAGTGGAAATTAATCTTTAGGGCACACCTTATTGATGTCATGGAAATCAATGCATATCTGAATCCCATCATGTGGTTTTGAGATAGGGACTATATTAGATATCCAATCACAATAGTCAATGGGATGAATGAATCTTGCATCCAAGAATTTTTGTAATTCTTCCTTAACTAGTAATTCCACCTTTAGATGCATATTTCATAATTTATACTTGACTAGTTTAGCATTAGGATGGACATCAAGATGATGGACTACTATTGAAGGATCCAATCTAGGCATATCTTCATAACTCTAGGTGAAGACATCAATAAATTATTTGAGCAAGGTAGTGAGAATTTCATGCTTTTATTGCATAAGAGATGCCCCCAATTTCATGATCTTGGGTTTTTATTTAGTTCCAATATTTATTTTAATGAAGTCCTCAATGAGTGAGGGAGATTATTGTAATAGATAAGGGGGTATTTGATTTCCAACATGTCAAAGGTAGTAATTCTTGGCAACTTGATATGAACATCTAGATAATATTCTAACTAAATGGGACTTTCTAAAATGTTATTAGGTTTTATAGAAGACTCCCCTTATACTTTATATGTTTCATCATCGCTTTATGCACTTAGTGATTCTTATTCTCCAAAATATGCTGATTCACATAGATTGATTGAAAATCCTTTCTTTTGGTCTCCAAATGGCATGAAAGTCCTTGTGCCCCGGTATTAAAGAATAGATTCATCATTTTGAAATGTGTCAAAGGTGGGATTATATTTGGTATCATAGTCTATGAGGGAGTGATAATGGAGGGAGATGTCAATGGTGAAGATGGAGGTGTTGGAAAATAGGTTAGTGGCAACCAGATCATTGAATTGACTCTAAATAGACTCTATTTTAGTATCCTCATTAGGGAGAGTTTTCTCTTTGGTCAAGATAGAATCCATAATGAAATCTAGAGGGTCATCACCATATGGTTTGTACCATAGACCATAATATGATGATTTATCTTGAACATAAATAGGCTCTATCTAACCTTATTCTTGCCTGCCTAGTCCCTTTCCTTTATAGTTCATGTTTTCCATCATGTGATAGATAATAGGATATTTTTGTTGGAATGAGATGAAGATATCATCATCAAGTAAGATTCATGAATCATCACCATCTTCAATGTGTTCATCTGATAAAAATCTTTCACTTTCAAAATTCATGGACCCAAATTGATACTTGATGTTCTAAACTTCCTTCATCATGGGGGACCTGTAGCTTCAAGGAGACAATAAGAGATGGCCAATGCAAAGGGTTTTGTACTCATAGTCACCATAACCTATGGATGTGATTTTTAACTTGGTAATATTAGGTAATGGGGTAGATGTGGTGGCTAATTGATTATGAGAGACATATTTGGCAACTGTAGGATTGAGGATGGAATTTTTAGTGCCTTGAGATAATGATGGAGAAGGGGTTTGATCCATTTGACAACTATGATGGTCAATAATCCCTGGGATGGTGAATTCCATCCCTAAATGGGGAACTTAATGCACTAATGAAGAGTGGATGACACATCTTAAATTTAATGAATCCAAGGTCTCTTAAGAAGCATATTATACAAAAAGTCCACGTTGACCACATGTACCAATGTTTGATGGACTATAGACCCCATAATGATGGGAAGATAAATAGACCCAATATATGGCCACTCATTATCATCATATGCTTTGATCATGATGATATTGGGCCCCAATGATGATTCAAAGTACCCCAAATTTTTTAATAAGTCCATATTATATAGGCTGAGTGTCGATCCTCCATCTATAAGGACATGGGAGACATATCGATGGGAAATGGAAACCTCAATGTATAGTGGGTAGTTGTGATGAGGGCCAACTAGTGGTAGATATTGAGTGCTGATGGTGAGTTATGGGGAGGGGGATAAATGAGCCACTAATACTTGAAAATTATTGGTTTCCAAGTTGCTAGGTACCTATAGGTCATTAAGCACTTGATTTAATATTTCCTAGTGTAAAGAGAATGTTTTTAGAATCTCCATAAGGGAAATTTAGGTATTAATTTTTTTTAACTACTGAATAATGTCATATGAATTATCAAGCTTATTTATGGCTTTGTTATATATATTACCCTTTGGTATAGTGGAAGAAGTAGATGGATGTTAGGATGGTGCTGCTCATATGGTGATTTTATTTTGCCTGGTTGTAATAGTAAAATGACAGGTGGCCAAATTTATTTTCAAAATAAAAGGAGGTTCTTCAGAGGTGAGAATTTGGTGAAACTTGATGGTATTAATATAATGATATGGCACATTATGATAATTAGTACAATTAGAAGAGGATGTTTGACCTTGGTCCCTTGGGGGTCTCTGGTTCCTTTGCTCATGCTTTGGAAGAGGATCTTTATAAATTCCCAATTGTCCATTGCTTGATTGAGTAGGAGTGGGATCTCCTTCTAACTCGATGTCACCTCTTTCAATCAAATATTGTACATAGTGTTTGAATTACATACAATTCTTGGTATCATGGCCCTTTACTCTATGGAATTTATATTATTCATCATCATGATACCAATCTGGTTTGGGTTGGTGATCATTGATAAGTTGAATCTCAAGAAAATTAATCATATTGGCTATAACCAACTACTCTAATACAGTTGCCAAAGGGATAACTAGACTTATAAGAGGTCTCCTTCTTGTATGGGGTCTTGGCTTTCCCTTAATAACCTTGATATAAGAGACATGTGATTATGGTGGGAACCCCTTTCTCTGAATATTTTGGACAAGTTTCTCTTATGGTTTATAATCTATCACCCCATCTCTAACAACATTCTTATTTTTGTTAAAGACCTTTGGCTTATTTGAGAATGAGTTTTTTGAATTTGTAGTGTTCTCATTATGAGAGAATGGCTTAATGGTTCCTTTTTCTATGTTGGCCTTTTTGATCTACATCCCCTTTTCTATAATCTCATCAAAAGTTTTTTCACTTTGTAGCTTTAATTGATATTTCAACTTTGTATTTTTATTATCCACAAATATTTTTACCATCTCTTTCTTGGGTATGGTGCATCTCAATCAACTTGCCAATCCATGCCATCATTGTAAGAAATAAACCATATTTTCACCATATCTTTGTTTTGTGTTATAGAGGTCAATAATAGACACATCATGTTCTATGTTGACGGAGAAATGTATGAAATTTTTTTCTATCAATTCTCCAAAGTTTGAGATTGACCATCTAGGAAGATACATGAACCACTCTAATGCTAAATCCTGTCAGAATTTTAGGAAAAAACCTTGATAGGTGGGTATATTCTTATGATACTTCATGGAAAGCAATGAAGAATTCTTGCATGTGATCCCTTGGGTCTCCCTTTACCCTATATTTATCAAATTTTGGAATCTGAATGTGTGGAGGGAATGGAACCTATAGTACATTGCTATCTAAAGGTGATGAACAAAAATACTCATATTTGTATTTGAGGGCTTGTGATTTCGGGTCCACTTGTTGGAGGGTCTCTTTCATCATCTTCCATTCTTGAGCAAAGGTAGTATCCCCAAGAGGATTGACCATTTGGTTTTGAATTCCTTACGGGATATGGGTATGATGGTTTTTATGAGTGGTATGATTGGTATGATTATTATTATAGACGTTATTGTTATTATCATGTTGAGCTTGGAAGAGAAGGTTAATTTGTTATGTGAGTTGGTCTAAGCAATCCTCAATGGTAGCTTTTCTCTTTTTAGCCTTAGCATGTCGATTAATAAGGGGTGGATGTGGGTCACCTTCATCTAAGATTCCATGGTCCACTTCTTGGTGATCATTGTGTTGTGGGGTTAATAAATAGTCTACATTATTTAGGTGGGTGCCCCCAATTTACATATTTTTATTTTGTTGTAAATATTATTCCAGGAGATAACAGACACCTTCATTATTAAGGAGGTTATGAAGAGGGTTGGTGTTGTCATTTTCCTCCCATGATGTAGGAATATCACTATGGAAGTCCTAATATTACTGATTTGGGTCCATGAGTTGCCCCTAGTATGGTCTTCTTGATTGGAACCTTGTCCTTGGTAGAATTGGGCTCAAGTTTGGATAACCATGATGAAATAAGATGAGGTGAGGATGAGGTGCTATTGAAGGTTATTTGACTATTAAATTTTAGTTCAAAAGATGAGAATACTAGTGGTCAAGAGAAAAGTTTGATGGATAGGATAACTATAAATTATCAAGAGAACAATAGTTGTTTTAAGAGGTCAAACTAGTAAGGATGATGATTGGATTAAATGTCTTTGTCAATTAAAAAGTAGATAAGTTGATGGGTTCTAGAGACAAAATATAGTTGATAAGGATAAAAGATAATGATGGGTACTATCTTGATGTCTTATAAGGCTATGTTCAATAATAATTTCAAGTTGGGATGATAATGTGTAAAAAGGAGAATGACCACCAATAGTTTGGTCTTTTATATTCAACCAAATAGTCAAGGGAGGAATGAGGATGGGATGAGATTATGAAGGTGTATGTATAAGGAAAACTAATCAAGATGGCTAGATAGGGATGATGTAGATGTGATTAGGGAATTAGAAGAGAAATATGTGGATCCAAGATGAGGGTGATAGAAGTAGAGGGTAATATGGAACATATAGACTAGGGACACTTTGTTAGATCACAAGGAGGGGAATGGATCTTTGTGAGTGATAACCAAGTGGTACTAGGATATGGAATGGGTCAAGATGTTGATGATGATTATATGGGAGATGTGGATGTCTAAGTACAAGGGGTGATGTTAATAAAAATGATATGGTAATGGTTAAGACTATGGTGTGATTATTGGATAAGGTGAGGTCAAAGTGAGGTGTGATTGATAATGGATGAGGCAGTCTTATGATAAGGTATGACTAATTTAAGATAGGAGAGGGGATAATGAAAAGGATATACAAGGAAAGGGTGACAAAGATATATGAGATAATGATTAGGTGAGGATGTACAAGATGATGGGTATGACCTGGATGAGATGAAGAAAAGATAGTATGGGATATGTAAAAGGATGTACAAAAGGATGATGATATATATACAAGGGGATGAGTCAATATAATGATAATATAGGTGGATGATGGTTATGAAATATGGATTATGTGGATAAAATAATAGAATGATAAACGTGAAGGGTGGACTAAATCTAGATAGAATAGTATAGATAGAGGGATGAATAATAGATGCAGGGAATGGAATATATATGGAATAAAATATGATGACATAAGGATATGATGACATAAGGATATGATGGGTAAATTAATGGATATAGATGTGAGAAATGGACTATATGGATAATAAAATAAGTGAGGGGATGAGACGATAAAATTATAAGATGGGTGTATAAATGGAAGATGGGTTATGGGTAATAAGATGTGATGCAAATGGGGATGTTCTAAAATAGGGAAAATGATAATTATATGTGGTTATGGATGGAGGTGAATACTAGGTGGATATAGGTATGATATGAATATGTGAAGAAAAATAGATGACAAGGAAAGTGGGTGGAAAGGGGATAATCACTATATGTGGGATGACACTAGGATTATGGGGAATGAATGTGATATGAAGTGAATAAGATGTGGTCAAAGATATGAAATGGGATTGGATGTTATGGAATGGATATAAATAAGAGAATGCTTGTGGGATGGATGAGAGTATGATAATGTTTACAAAGAAATATGTGGAGAGATGGTGGTGCTAAGTGAGATGAATCCTATGTGGTGGGGGTGAGATAAGAAAGTGAAAATGATATGGATAAAAGGATATGGGGATGTGGGATGGTCCAAAGGGATATGACAAAAAGGATAGTGGATAATAAGTGTTATGGGATGGGTGGTGCTACTAATCAGATGTAGAATGATGGGATAGTATAGTGTGACTATGTATAAGATAAGGTATATGATGGTCAAAGATTGGTCAAAATATATAAATGATCAAGGAGAAGGGATGGTATTAGGATGAGTGTGGAAAGTGATATGGAACAAAAAAAGGGTGGTTTAAGGAAAAAATGTTATGGAGGGAAGAAGAAAGATGATGTGATATGGATAGTCAAAATGAGATGATGATGTAATGAGATGAAGAAATTAATGATGGGATGATGGAAGTGATCCTATAATTTTTCTAAGGTATGCACATAAAATATATGGGTATGGCCGAGTAAGATAACAAATAAAACAATCCTTATCATAACACATAAATAAATCATAAACATATACAACCCTAATTAGTAAACCATATGGGAGTATAACTCAATTTTCACACCATCTAATGGCTACACAAGTGAGGCTATAGGCTGGTGACCCATTATAAAATCAACCAAGCCCTCTCAACCTTGCTTGCTCCTGATGGTCACTTGGGTGATGATATTGACACCAGTAGTGGAACACCTGTTATGGCCATAGGCTCTTATTCTAAGGTTTACACAAGGATCTAAGGGAGTACCTTATATAAGTAAAGGTACAATGGGGCTCAAGTACATATAGAAGGCTATCTGATTGTCTTGGGTATATGGACTTAGTCAAAAAACCCTTTATGGGGAATTCTAATTAGGTCATAATGATAATGATCTCTTGATATTTATATTCCACCAAAATATAGAGTGTGGTTAGCATGCGGTGGTGAAATCCATGATACTAACCCCTAAAGACTAAGCTATATGTGTGGTGATGAAATCCACATCATGTGCTATCCCAGGGAAGGTTTATACAAACAAGCAAACTCATGATACAAGTAATTAACCATTCTAATTACCTATGTGAGCTTTACATGATACAACAAATTATGTACACACACACAAACAAATAAAGTATATGCACACACACACAAAGATCAAGTAAAGCTAATGATTAAATACTAATGATAATGAAAAATACTTAATAAAAAATGATCAAAATGGGCACCCCATTTTCATACAATACAAAGGTTAGAAACCCACTAAGGGTACCTTAAGAGTCCAGTAAAACTAGCAAAATGGTTAGAAAAACCTAAAACTACAATATCGATACTACATAGAGCAATACCACTATTAGTAGGACAATATCACTACTAAGAAAGTCATGGTATTGCACAGATTAATTTATGATCTTAAATCGAGATAAAAAGTACTAGATCAAACTTTCACAGATTGAAAATGATTATAGGGCTTTATTTTTAATACAATTATTGATATCAAAATTGTCTAAAATCCAAAATTAATTACTAAAATAAAGATGTTCAATATATCTACTCTAGATAACAATCACACGATTGTGAAAGTAGTGGTATTATCAAATTTGGGTAGACTCCAACAATCTTCCCTTGGACATTATAGACCCTACAAGACCAAATCACCCTCAATCAGTTTAGATGTTCTCTTTCATCTACAAAAATAGAACCTGAACAAAATTCTAGAGTAGTAAAAGACCAACAAAGAAGGGTTTTAACATGTGTATACCAAAAACACAATACCACTATTGCAAATTATAATACTTTTACTTACAGTGTAATACCGCTAATTTCAAAGTGGCAGGATTATTCAAACTAGACTAAATTTTTCTCCCTCTTAATAATGTTCCATAGTTGTTTCTATCCTATAGATAGGTTAGATAGCAAAATATAGAGAATATACATAAGCAACAAACATCTTAGAGTAACAAAATAATATAAGAGGAAGGACTAAGGTGTACAATACCATGACTAAGATTAACAATACCACTAATTTCAAGATAATACCATGACTATAAAAGTAGCAAGATTGTCAAAATAGATGTTGATGACCCTTTGATAGTTCTTCAGGGAGTAATATATTTTTTTCACACCATAAAAAACACACCTAATGAAAATATAAGGTTAATCCACTAGCTATCTAAATGTGAAAAAACTCAGGTTGTAATACCTCTACTAAGAATAACAATATCGCTAATAGTAGAGCAATACTGTGACTTGCAAAGTAGCGTTATTGTTCAAATATAACACCCTACTAAAACCTTGACTGATAATGGTTTAATATGAAATACCATGATTATTATTAATGATACTACTACTGCAATACCATGAATTGTAGAGCAATATCGCTATTCTTAAAAACATGTGAAAACATCAAAATCCATGATTAATTTCTCTCTTAGTTGGCCCTAAAATCATCCAAAATGCTTCTAGAAAGAGTGTTAGCCTAAATAAGGGAGGTTATCCCATCGTGGTTTCCAAAATGTCCACCAAATTTGGGATTTAAATAAAATATTGTCAAAGAGATAATGGACACCCAAAGATAATGACACCAATAGGAAGGGATAGAAAAGGTAAATCAGAATGTAGTGTGCATGGTTACCATCATTTTTACCTTCTCATAGCTCTAATCCAAGATTTTTATGCTTTAAGATGATTTTTGGATTTCTTGGAGATGCTTGACAATGGCTTGGATAGGCTTGATAGATGACTTGCTTATGCTATGCTTTCACTTCTTCATTCCTCCCTTCATTAGCTTGAGCAAGTGAGGGTGTGTTGGTTTTATAGATTCATGGAGGCAGGATCAAGGTCTAGGGTGAAGGATTTTACATGGAATTTTTTAATTCCATGGAATCCTCTAGAATAGAGAATTCTAGAGGAATAGGGCTAGAATGGAGGGATTTCTAGAACTTTCTAATTCTAGAGATCTCTTCATAGGGTTTTAGGGGTTTAGGAAAGGCTAGTGTAGGGTGGTGGGTGGGTAGGTAGATTATTTTGAAAATTTTAATTGGAAAGTGGAATTAGGGGTAAGTTTAGTGGATAATAGGTTTTGTTTATGGATTTAAATAATAGGATTAGGATTTTTAGGGATGTAGGAATACCTAGGGGATAGGCTAGTAGGTGGTTAGGTGGGGTTATGGGAATTAAAAATTCCTATATAATAGATAATTGGAATTGGATTAGGATAATGGTTGATTAGAGATAATTAATGATATAATGGGATGGGCTAAGGTTAGTGAAATGTAGATTAATGAAAGGGGATATTAGATTTATGGCTAGGAAGGGGAATTAGTAAGTGGAATAAAATTAGATGAGATGAATTAGTGTTGACTAAAAGGAATATTAGTCAACTGTAATGGAGTGAGAAATTTTAGGTGTATATAGTGTAATTTGGGGAGGTCATGTGTTCATCCCCCATAAGTCCGCTTTTGCATTATGAGAGTTTGAAAGGGTACTTAATGATTGACAAAGACTAGTGAGTGGGGCTGGATCTGACAAGTGGTCAAAACCCCCATAATAAAACCTATTTTTTATTCTAATCATTGACTTCTAATATGTCTACACATCCACTTGAAATTTTTAGTTTTTGTTCTTGCATGTTCACTTTTTTCTGGACCTGCCCTTCATTGTGAGTTTTTTCAAACACCACTATTCATTTTCATTTATATTTTGAGCATCATTTGGAGTTAGGAGGTAATTATTATTATGTTTTGAATATAGTTCAAACCTCTTATACACAATATATTTAATTGTTTACTATTCCATGTGAAAGACTGAATTACTTTAACATTTATAGAGGCCTTCTTGGTGGTGGAACATTGCCTAAATTTCCACACTTTTATTAGATTCATTGAGGCATGAGAGTCCTAAATCGGATTTAGAAGCTTCCTTGCATACATTAGTTAAGCACGTGGCATTAAATCACTTGCCAATGTCTTCTTCAACCATCTACATTCATTTTGGATAGATTGATGATCAATTATAATGGTGTCATCAACACTCCTTGTGTAGAATCTAACAACATGTTTCTTCCATATTTTAGCTACATATGGGATACACTATTCATGTTGCCTATTAGTAATCCTCCTTGGATAAAATTTTAACTCTTTTGATGTTTTTTTTGACAAATCAGATACTCCTTATGGTGAGCTATTTCTAGTTTTCCTAACATCTATTTAATTATTTGGTGTTATTTGTGGATCCATGCGACTAATTTCTTAGCACCAAAAACATTTGGGGAGGGTTATGTATCTCTTATTTTCATGTCATCCTATTGTTTTGATATTTTTCATCCACCTCACCTGATTTAGCATTAAGGGGTATTTAATCCTATATTTAATGAGGATCATATTATGGGGTAGATAGGGATAAAAATATAGAAATGAAAGTACAAGGATGATAAATAGATCTATAGTAGGCTAATTAATTTCAAAACTCATATAGAACATATAATACATTTATTATGCTGAGATATGCTAAACATATAAAGTATACCTATGTTAATATTGTAATGACAAAGAAATAATATACTTAGTTGATTTTGATGCTCATACATATATGCATCTAGAACAATCATGACGTAAATTGGAGTAATATTCTATAATAAATACCAAAATTTGGATTAAGTTCATCTATAGCCTTAAAAAATTGTATTAACCTAGGATAGTTATGTCAATGCTACTATCTATATTGAATATAAGTGTCTAATATAGAATACATACTAAAACTAAATAAAACCACTAGGATGATTCTAGGTTTAGTTTCACCTTTAATCTAGTGCATTAATATCTAGGTCATGAACTATCACTCCTTATCAAATGATCAAACCCTAGTTATTCATATTCATAGTGACCTTGGTAAAAATAGGTTAGTGGAATTACAATGTCAAGGTAACCATAGAGACCCCAGATTGAATTAGTTCTCCCCTAATCTAAAGAGGGCCTCAAAATAAATGGGTGTTGCCTACATATCCATTAATCTAAAGAGGGCCTCAGACTGAATTAGTTCTCCCCTAGTGTGTTGGCTTATGGGTGCACAAGGGTGAAGTATATGGAAAACAAGTACAATAATGACTTAGCTTATAACTTAGAAAATTAGGCTCTTAGATTACTAATTAAGTACTTCAGACCTATATGTGTGTTTTTCCTATGATTGATATGAGAATAGGAGAAAATAAGAAAGCTTATTCTTAATTGAATGTTCTTTGAATGCCCTTTGGTATGAATTTCAGGTGAGTTTGAAATGAGGAGTGATCATACATATATACCAATCTAACTATTAACATACATTTTGTTTTTAAATTAGATGACTTTAGGGAATTGGTCACTTATATCATAACATGACATGTGTTGATGTAGGTGTTTATTTGGGATACAAATGTTCAAAGAGTAAGAAAGTAAGTATAAGCTCAAAATTTGTAGAGGCATAAGATAAGTAGGTTTTAAGCATCCTGGGAAAGATAAAAGGAATGGGTCATCAACATAAGACTAGTCTAACTAAGAGATAGGCTAAGGGTCATAAGAGAGAGTAGATGCAAGACTTAAAAAAGTCAAAAAAGTCTAGAACTAAGAGGAACAACTAAGGTCTAAGTTTTCCAAGTGTAAAATGCTGAGGTGATATATAATTCATAAATATCATTTACATTTCCCCCTTTAGTCTAGTAATGAAATCACTAATTTAAAAGAAAGGAATGCTTACCTGGGTGTATATAACACACCTTAAATTTATGTGATCCAAACTTGAGTGCTTTGATAGTGACTGACTTATAAACAAGATCATGTTACAATATTTAATTAGTATATATAAGATTAAATTGAAAGCATTTGAAATTATTGAAAATTCAAAGAGCAAGGTTTATGAGCACATGTGTATCGATGCAACTACTTTGACTATTGGCAATTTGATTTGAAAAGATGTATCATTATGAACATGGAGTTGAGATTAGGAAAAATACATAAATATGAAAAGTGCATATATAGAGAAATATTAGAGGACACATTCCCCCAACTTTGGAGAGAGAGGTGAGTTGCCACCTGATAGTTGAGATTCACTCAACCATGCAACCTAATCATACTTATAACCTAGTGAGTATGAGTGAACAAAGTCAACCCATACTATACATTTGGTAAGGCTAGATAATGTAATCAATTTCAAAATATAAACTTGGAAATATTGAGTTATTTAGTCACATCAACCGTACCAAAAGTGAACCAAATACTATAGTAGATTGGCTCAATATAGTCCGTAAAAGTCTAACCTGGTGGGTGATGATAGTCCATAAAAGAGTTTTGAAATTTGAAACTAATTTTGATTTTTGATTTTGTAATATTAGGTACAAATTGCATAACATATGCACCTTATATATGTCTCATGTTGAATTGTATATAATAATGGTACTAATGTATATAATTTTGTCATAAATGTGTATCTAAATCATATAACTGTGTGATTTGTCCAATTTGGAAATTTTAACAAGTGTGGTGATATGTTACCATAAAATGCCCCCACTATATATAGAGAAATATGAAAATTTATATAAGTTTTAATGTTTAGGATGTGTTTCTGAAACATGCCCCCATTATAATCTGGGTAATGTTGTATACTGAGAAAGTATGGAGAACATGTTTCTAAAACACACCCCCACTAAATTTGAGACTCTAAACTTTTGTAAGCCATGCCTATATGACATTCCCCCACTAATTTTTAAATTTTGAATGTGTGGAATCCATGATTCTATTTCATTACCTACTAATATACCCCAATTTGAGGTGAGGTAAGAATATAATCTAGTAGTTACCTCACTTCAAAAGGATAAGATAACCATATAACTATGAATTAACAATGTAACATATATGATAACCTATCTAGGTACATGTATCATTGAATAACCATAATTTTATGACATCAATGCCTAATATGCATGATAAATATCATGGAAACATATATATATATATATATATATATAATAATAGTACAATATCAACAAGTAATCAAGTACACACATAAGAGCACTCAAAATTAAATCAACAATCACTGGTCCAACAAGACTGTAAATGAGGGGCATGTTCAAGTGCCTTACAATAAAATGGATATGAATTAGTTAAATTTACATAAAATCAAGAATGATATATTTAGGTTTTCATAAATAAGTAATGACATATCAAATGTCAAATAAGAAAGCAAAGGCATGGGGTTTATAAATAATGGAACATATTGAAATGCTCAGTAAATAAGATAATAACACAAGACACTTAAAGAAGTACATAAATGAAAGCATGATCAACCAACATAAACATATCATAGTATCCCATGGATCTAATGTGTTAATAAAAATGTCAAGTACATAGCATATAAAGTATACTATAGAAGATATAAGCATAGATAAAGGCATGTGTAAGTACATATTAGCTCAAAATATGATAATGTAAAGTCTCCATAGAATGATATAACATGGAAGTATCATGATAAAAGTTGGTGGATGCTAACAAAATTTTAGTGATATGATAATAGGAAGTACCAACAACCATAAGTGCATAGATCATGTATATGTGTGTGCTTGTATCACACTCAGCTAGAAGTGTGAAACATGTCTATATAGAAGTAACTGATATGTTATCCATCAAAATGGAACTAACATATAGATGCCAATGAAATAATAAGATAAGTGGATGCCAATTTTTTTTTGATTTTGTATTTTTTTATATTTTTAGAATATATGAAGAGACTACATTATGATCTCATCTAATAGATGCTCATGGGTATCTCCCCACTCAGTACCTGGTGTAATAAACTAGTGGTACTACCAAGGAGCATACATAGGTATAATATAAATCACTATAATATTTTTGATAATTTGCATATGTATAATGGGACTCTATGGTCATGAAGAAACAATAGGAGTAATAAGGGCTAATGGAACCCATCATTGAGTGATCTAAGTTTTTTTTGGAATAATAGTGATGGGAACATGTGTTGGTGTTTTGGATATTTGAATATGGTGTGTAGTAGATTATAGTTCTATAGAATCCATTGTATGCCTTTGATGTAAAGGTTTCTCAAGTATTGGCCACTTAGTAAAGGGGATTACATAATTCTCATCCTTCTATAGTAGATTAGCCCTAGTAGGATTGATAATTAACTATCTAGGTATAAATTTATCTTATTCAAGATGATGCTCATATGGAACTCTATAAATTTTAATTAATGGATTGGAATGAATGTATTTAACACAAGCATGCACTATAGAAGGTAATTCTCAAAGAGTACATCCCTAAGGACATATTAATAACATATCAAAGACACATGTGGAAGGTATAACTGAAAAGGTATTAACCACATGTATGGGACCCATATGTAAAGGTAATTTAATCTTACCAAGAACCTATTGTGAGGTCCCATCGAATGATCTAATTGATTTTGTATAAGGGTGTAAATCATGATAAGTATAAACCAAGTGTGCAAGTAATGTCATGGTTTAAACATTATTACTTTCATCATTATCAATCATAATACTGGGCATACATTGGTGATCATGGTATGCTCAAATGAATAAATAATGAAGAGTAGAGTCATCGTCCTTAATATCATTTTCGCCAAAAGTAATAGAAGGTATTTGAACCACAAGAGATTTATGCCACATATATATACTAATAATCCCATCTAGTGGGTAATCATAGTGTGATGGAGGAGGATGGGTGTTATATACTATTTACACCTCCACATCATTCTTAGAATGGTCTTGCAAAGGATTGTTAAATATATTCTATTTTTGGTGATCACTAGGTTTTAATCTTGATTCATTTAGAGGATCATCAAATTCAATATTTTGGTCATCGATAAGGTCTTGGATCCTATGCTTCAAGGTAAAACATATGTTCATAGAATGCCTTGCTCCCTAATGATAACCATAATAAACATTCACATCATATACTTTGGGTAGAGGATAATTCATATCAACTTTTATAGCATGAGGGAGAGATATAAGCTGACACCCCAATAACCATGTGAGTAATGAAGCTAGAGACTTAGGTAAGCATAATAACTATATCCATAATACAAGGTAAGTGCATGGATTTGGGGGAAAATTCTATGGACATTTTCGATAATGTGATCATGTTAATAAATAATATGATCATGTTATTTAACTAACATGATCACATTATTTAAATTATGGCTTGATAATTACTGATCCATAATGTGATCATATTATTAAATAATGTGATCACATTATTTTAAACAATACCATGATCATGTTATTAACGTAATAATGCTATTTTAAATAATAATATGATAACATTATTAATGTGATCACATTATTGTTGTTTTCAATAACATAATCATGTTACCTGTGTCACCAAAAAAAATAAAAACCCAAATGAAAATTCATCATTTTGCATTCAAGTTTCCTTTTCTATCCTCACCTTTTACAATCACATTTTGTGTAAGAGAGATAAAATATTGACAAGAAGCCATTAAATTCATCCCAAGAAACCACTAATCAATGATTCCACCACATAGAAGAGATAAGTTCTAAAAATCTACACTTGTTAACCCTAATTTTTAGTTATTTTCATTATTTAACCCTAATTTTTAATAATTTTATTAATTTTTAGTCATAATTTATTTATTTTGAATAGCCTATCATACTAACCCTACTAACCCTCCATAGAACCCTCTTGTTCCTCCTCCTAACCCTCCACATAAACATCCACAAAACCTTCTTGTTCCTCCTCTTATCCCTCCACCTAACCCTCTTACAGTTTCACAAAATCCCCCAGCCAGTTAGGAGATTCTAATTGACAACATTATGGGAAATAAAATTAAAATTGAAGAATTAATTGGGAGAATGAGTAATCCCACTTCCACCCCCCCACCACACCCATCTATCCAATTTTATAGAGACATTATTAGGTCAAATTGACTCTATAATGAGTCAAATTGATAGATGGACTTCATATTGGGATAGTTATAGGGCTTATTATGCTAAAAAAATGTTAGAACTTGAGGTCAAGAACAAAGAAATATCAAAATCCTCCATTTACACCTTATTCATTAACCCAACCACCAATGCACCATTTCTAATAACTTCTAAATGTTTTATAATCCATAGTTGCCAACATAATTTAATCATAGCCAATTTTTTAGATCGATGGTGGATGGTGTTTGATAATCCACCATGTAACAACCATGAAATTACATTGTATTTTTTATGAAACTCTACTATGATTTTTTTCTCAATAATATTCCAAACTATTTTGATTATAGTGAGTTTTAAGGCTGAGGGAAAGGCTCTACATAAGATCAACCAGGTGAAAATTATGCACCTAATTAGCCTACAAGGATCCGTATCGAAAATTACCTTGATCCTAAGATCCCCTCTATAGTTCATTAGGTCATGGATATCGAGACTTTTCATGCTCTTAATTTTCTCATTGATGCACTCATTCAACATATAAGTAGGCTCTCACAAACTGATGCTAGAGATACGCCACCTAGTGGGCATACTTGACCCTACCCTTGTAGTTCTTATGGAGCTATGTGAAATGAACCTTTTGATGATGATGGAACTAATGGTTTAGAGGGATTATATAATATTCTTATGAGTGATGTGTTTTTGGCATACACATTTGGTGTGAAAACATCAACCACTACATAAATACATGTATATTTTATATAAATGTCATGTTAAATTTAAGTTATATTTACAAATTTAATTTAGCTAACAGTTAATTTACATATAAATTGAATAATATATATGTCATATTTTTATGTCACAAGAGGTGATGATGCCTTCATCATCACAATCAACATTTTCAACATTTAATTTAATGCAACCATTTTTTACATTTTTGGATCTAGCTATTGGCCTATCCACTATTGCATATGTCTCTGTTAGGAAGACAAATTTTACTTATATAGAGATAAAATTTTGAGTTAATCTTATACTCTATGTATATTTACCTTGTAATTTTAAATTAAATTATCTATCAATTATCTTGATGCATAGGTTCTAAAAAGCTTCCATGATATGAATGGAAACACACACTTACCTCTACCTAATACCCACCTTTGATATTTTATTGTCCTTCTTTGTCTTCTATCTTCAACCTCTTTATCTCTTTGATCACTTCAAGCATTTACTAGGTTTTTCTCCTTCACTCTTACCTACTCAATGGCTCTTAAGCCTCCTTGTATTCACTTAATTCTCCTCTGATTGAAGTCATTTTACTAATCAACTACCTCTATAATATTTCCTTTTAACATCAACCTCTTTAGTTCATACTCTATTTTCATGTTCTCTCTCTTTACCCTTACTCTATTCTTTATAATATTCTTATGTGTTTTCATAGGTATGCATGCTAATTTTATTTTATCTTTCCAAAATATTCATAAGAGCATCCAACTACTCAATTATATCTCATTTCATACATCCAACCATTCTACACAACCCCCAAACTTCAACTCTTCACTTAACTCTTGTTTCCTCTTTGACACCTTCCTTTTACTAGCCCTTTTTTGAGGCAAAAATCCTTGTTCTAAGCTAAATATCTCCTAAAAAAACCAAACCCACATTTATATACCCATTTAAATCACATAGTTCATGTAGGGAATTTCATAATTTAACTCTCTTTGGAGAACACCTAACTCAACACCCCTCAGGACTAATTGGGTCTTCTAGGCCTAATTCAAGGATACTAACTATGAAACTATACCATACAAACTAAAATAGACTTTAAACCTTAAAAATACTCTTCCTTCTATATAAATCCACCTATCCTCAAAATTTAATGACTTTTCATTAGTTAAATCACTTGTTATCTCATTTTCTAGTTTTAAACCCTAATTTGAGTTGTCTCAGTCTTGCACTTACTCGAGAGGATAAAAAATGAGATGGAATTACCTATTGAACCCTATAAAATCTTATAATGATTTAAATGGATCTATCCTTACCCCATTCATCTTCTTAAACTATTCATTTTCCTTTCTCAACACTAAATCACTCCCAACATGTAGTTTTATAGAATTTCTATACCCCTTTAGCATGACTATGTCAACGAATATGGAAGAATATTGATGCAGGAGCATCTATACAAGACATGGTCATGATTAAACTAAAATTTGAAATTATTGTATTTTCTTCTAAAAGGTTAAAATTTATGAGTAATTGTAAAAAGTAAAAGTGAAAACAAAAATTGCTGGGCTATTGAGGGAATAATGGAGGAGTGGTTGAAATATTTTCAACCTGGGCATGTTGTTACAAATTGAAAACTGTATTTTGTTTTGTCAAAAGCCCAAGTTGGGCGCAGAGGTTAGAGAAGATATATTTTTTTGGTTTATAAAAAGAAAAAAAAGAACAGTCATTAAGGGGGCAAGAGAGAGGAAGAGGAGTACGTAGAAGAGAGAAGAAAAAGGCTCTCTCATTCAAGATATCAAAGAAGAAGGTGGAAATGAAGAAGAGAAGGAGAGGGGACAGAAGGATATAAAGAGAAGAACAGAGGTGTAGAAAGAAGACAGGCAGTATAGAAGACACAAAGCATGTAATCTCTAGTATATGTCACTACAGGTGTGTATTTATTTTGATTTATAAATGAATGTGAGTTCTTTTTGGAGATTGTTCAAGTTGCTGGGCATATGATTTCTGGCCATGCGTTGAAATTAATAGAAATTTGGGCCGCTTAATGTTATATTTTAAATTCTGGGCATTTCAACACATTAAATACAGCTTGGGCACTCAATGAGTGAGCCGAACAAATACTTGTTTTCATCATTCGCCACATATCTTGTTGACTGGGCATGTTTTATATTAAACAAATTGATTGAAATTCTGAGTGATTGTAATTCTGGGTGCGTCTGTGTTGGCTGGGCTGCCCAATGAAGTAATTACAGCCTGGTCATCTCAATGTTATGCTAGACATTTTTGTTTGTTTTTAAATATGTTAAAAAAATACTATAGTAATTCCTGTCAAAACAAAACACAAAGGAAGGGACGCGACCATATATAGATGTCTTGTCTAGACATGGAGATTAATGCATATTTGTAGTGTATTGAAAGCGCAGAGAGGCTTATGAGCCCGTTGAATTCTTGAATGAAATGGAAAGCTGTTCCAGTTGAAACAACATAGATAAAAAGAATGGTGGCGCTGTTGCTCTTGAGCTGAGTTTGAGGTAAGATGTCTATTTGAAAGGTTGTTTATATATATATATTTACATGGTGCCTGTTTGGAAAGGTAATTCGCCTGTTTGGAAGGCTCTTTAAGTCTTGGTGGAAGTGGTCTATGATCATCGATAGGATCATTCCATTTCTGGGAATGATGCATCGATTTCAGTCCCAAAGATAGTTATTACAGAGTTTTGGATTCAGATGTGGGTTATTTGCAGAGTTATGCAAACGTAGACCAAGTCAGAGAAAAGGAGAAGTTTTATCTATAGATAAGCGTGACTGCCTTCACGCAAATACTGTCCCAAGTAGCAGACCATAAGCCTCTATTCCTGAAAGGACTCAGATCGAGATGTTGCTGAAGGCGTTGATATTGTGGTAGTTAGAGAATTTACTGGAGGCATCTATTTTTTTCTCAGGCCAGAACTTCATTTTCAAAGATAGCCAAGGTTCGATGCGCAGTGGCTGCAAAAACATATAAAATAACCCTACTTCCTGGTATTGGAATTGGTCCTAAGATTACTTCTGTTGCCAAGGATGTGTTACGCCTTGTTGGTTCCCAACAAGAAATTGACTTTAAGTTTACTGAAATGCCAGTAAGGGGAGCGCAATAGATGCAACAAGAATTCCCTTACCAAATGAAACTTTGGTTGCCTGCAAAGAATCAGATGCGATGCTTCTTGCAGCTATTGGCGGGTATAAGTGGGACAATAATGAACCTCACTTGAGGCCAGAGTGTGGATTGCTCGGACTTCGGGTTGGTCTGGGCGTGTTTGCAATTTTACGGCCTGTTACTGTTTTGCCTCAATTAGCAGATTCTTCTACTTTGAAGCACGTTCTGCGTTTTGTGTCTAAAGTGGTACAGATCTTTGTTTGAACTCAGAATACACCTTGTTTCAAGGGTTAATATTAGGAGATGTAGATCTGTGATAGTTAGTGGCACTTTTATTTAATATTATTATCTTCTGCACTTTGCAATGCTGGCCTAGTGTTTTTTTTTTTAGTGCAGGGTCATGTTTATGATAGAGTGTTGATGTATGTCAGTCCAAGGCAACTCATCAAATATACCCTTGAGACCCTTTACCTTCATTTGAGAGAAATTAAAATAATCAAACAAATGGAAAAAAAAATCCTAAAACATTCACAATACCTTAAATCCTCAACTCTATTTCCAAGAACACTATATGGTCTTTCTTTACGACTATGCAAACTCAAAATTATTACTAATTAAGTTGTATATAATCTTCCCATGTATTTTACACTTTCTCATTAGTATTGAGACTTTAAATGTGTTTAAATTAATTTAATATAACTCCTCTATCCCTTACTCATCTTTAAATAATTTATAATAACACTTTAAATTGACTATGTTGTCCTCTTTCTAACTGTGCCTGAAGATAAAGTATTGAAACTTGGGTTTCACCACTTTGAACCTGTAGACTATTTACTTGAATCTTCTCTAACTAGAGATATGTACACCACATGATTTATCATAAACTGATAGCTAATTATTTACATTTTAATCTATCCAAAGAATCTTTACAAGGACAAAGTTCTTGATATGCCCCTTATTCCTTTTCTCTCCCTAACTTTACCTTGTCAAAGTGCTACTATTATTTCCACCTCCTACTCTTCCACTCCCACTTCATAAATGTATTAAATTTTTTATATTACCTCCAACATCAAAACTACTTTCTATTCTTATCCATTGCACATTGCAATGTAGTTACATTTCCATGATTCTTGGTTTACATTGTCTTTTCATGATATGCACATTGAAATACGTTTCCATATATATCTTAGCTTAAATTTGGAAAAACTTACCATATATACTTGATACTTTAAATAAAAGTAAGCGAGACCTTGTTTACATGATTATTTTATGGCTTAAGTAGACACTCCTCCCTCTTTGTGAGCCGAGACAGACATTGTTGCTGAAATGTCATTTGCACAGGCACTAATAGAGGTATTTATTAATTTGTAATTTTGATTTGTAAAAATAGACTTGTTTTAATAAATTTACTACAAACTTGGGGAAAATATAACTTATGTGACTGTATTGTGTATGCAGGGTATTCCTATGACATATGATAGTCCCAGTTAGATGATTAGTAGGGAAACTTCTCATATTTTTCCCATATTTTAGATGCCTATTCAAACAATTGAGCTTGCTATTGACTTGTTTGAGCATAAAAAATATATTGAGCAAGACCAAGATATTGTAGTAAGTTTATGTTTAAATGATTTTTTAGTTTAGTTTGAAATTAATTTATTAACAATTGGTTGAATGTATTTTATGTTAATTTTGTAATAATACTTGTATTTGAACATGTTTAGTTGTAAGTGAGCTATGAGCATAGGACCCAAAACCAGACCTTGGATCAATCCAAGGCATTATAAGGGTCTCCATCTACTAGCAGGGCATCTCAAGGATAGTTTTATTTTAGAAAGGCAAAGAGAGAGATACTATTTGATGAATAGGATGTCTTACATGAGATATACCTTTTTGTATGCCTACATGGTAATTTATGCATTTTTGGTATTGTATATGTGTATATGACATTCACCTAACATTAGATACTATGTTGGTAGATGTAATTTTTTATATGTCTATCACAAAAATATATTTATTATTGACATTACACACAAGTTCTTATATTGTATGCCTATGATGGCAATCTATCCAATTTATATTTAATTTTTATTTCATTGTGTGTAGTGGAAATGAGTAATGACTCTCTTATCTATTTTGAATTTATCATCACCCATTTATAAATTTTTAATTGATCATTAACACAATTTTATTACACTTAAAACCCATACCCAACCATGTTCAAACTTGTATAATGCAAAGACATAAAATCATTCATAAATCCCTGCAAATCTCTCACTCAGATAATTATACCTATAAGTTACCTAATATTTCACCTTCACCTAGCTCTAATAATTTTGACTATATTTTCTTGAGATTAGTCCTACTTCTTATATGCCTTATATGATTCTTGTTCCTTTATATTTTCCCTCACCTCTCGAGTAATCTCTATCAATACCTCTTCTACACTCAACTCCTTTTGGTGACCATGTACATGGTTTACTTCATCTTTGTAGCTTTATCTTTGCTAAAATTTCAAGATGAAATTTTGCCTAACATTGACTATAATGTATTTATTCTAATAAAATTCAACCTTACTGAATTGAAATAGAATATTCACTCATGAGATAATGATCCATCTTTGGCCAAAACCCTTTATCATCCCCTAATACCACCTAATGCACAATTTTATCTTCTATGTTTAAGAAGGATATGAAAATCCTATTCATATGATCTAAGATCATGAATAATTATAACATCACTTATCCACTCTTGTTCTCAACTCAATTCAAAATCCACTCTCAAATAATCTTCTTTTAAATTAGTCAATTACTCATTAGGTCTTCCCTTAACTAGTCACTAATCTCTTAGATCTACTCTCCTTATTTTGAAAAATATTCTTTAAGACACTTTGGATAGGTCTTAGGAAAACTCAAGGATTTATGTAGTAGTCAAAAATTATAATAAATCAAAAAAATATAGGTCTCTAAGAGATTGAGCTTTCATTCTCAAATTCTATCATTTTAAGTTTCTAGGTCTCTAGACCTAGTTATTGCTCCAATTGGTCAATTTCTCAAAATAGAGTTTGTATCGCTTAAAAATTATATTTATATTAGTATTTTAACAATTGTAACATGTTCTAATCTTTACCCAAGTTTATATAACTCAAATCAGCCAAAAACTCATTTAACCCAAGTTTTTACATGCTTTATAGGCTGAGAGTTTAGCAAAACTATTATTACGATGCTTCCTGACCGAAAATTAACACTAAAAACACATCTAGGGGTGGTGGATAAAGTATAAGACTAGTTTTTTGGCCTCCATCAGGCTTGATCAACAAACCCACCACCCATTTTGGCCTTAAGAATGCCCTTCCCAATACAAGAAAAATGTAATTTTTAGCCTAAGTTCAAACATGCATAAAATGAAACCTACTCCCCTACCTATTTAATCCCTCTAATTTCACCCTAGATCACTTAGGTGGAACCTTTGAGAGTAATCCATTGGACAAGTTGTAGTGATGGGTCTAAAAATATAAACTTTTTGGCATTAGACAATCAACTTATTGAGCTCTAACTACCATTTCTACCTTTGAGACCTCCACCTAGGAATATATCACTTAGATCACATCCATATAGGTAAATAACATGTTATCACACTACCACAATGTTCAAATACAACTGAAGGTGCATTTTCATTATTGTACATTGACAAAAAATATTATCAAAGTTTAAGTTGTGGTTGTATAACTATGGTTTTGATGATTCCTAACCAAAATATGATACTTATAACATGTTCAAGGGGAATAATAATGTATAGGAATAGGTTGTTCTTGGCCTCCCATCAGGGTTGATTGACAAATCCACCACCCATTCCACCCTCAAGAACACTCTTCCCAATATAAGAAACATGTAATTTTTTTAACATAAGTTCAAATACACATAAAACAAAACTTGTACATCATTTTTATGAACCATCAAATCCTTCACCTACCTATCTAATCCCTATAATCTCACCTTGGATCACTTATGTGGAACCTTCAAGAGCAATCCACTAGACAAGTTGCAGTGAGGGGTCTAAAAAAGTAACTCTTTGGGATTGGACAAGCAACTTCTTGGGCTCCAACTACCATTTATACCTGTAGGATATCCACATGATAAATTATTACTTTGATCATGTATAGATAGGAAAATTACATGTTATCAAATCACCATAATGTTCAAATCCACCCAGAAGCACAATTTCACTATCGTTCTAGAGCATGGAAACACTGACAACAAATGTTGTCAAAGTTTAAGTTGTGGTTGTAAAACTCTAATTTTGATTTATAACTAAAAAATAACATTTATAATATATCCTAGGGGGAATAAAACATCTATGAATAGGTTATTGGCTTCCCATTAGGTCTGATCGGTAAACTCACCACCCATTATGGCCTCAAGGACATCCTTCCCAATACAAGAAAAATACAAATTTTCAATCTAAGTTCAAACATGCATAAAATTAAAATTGTAAGTCATTTACATGAATAATTAGATCCCTAAACTACCTATCTAATCCATCTAATTTCACCCTAAATCAATTAGGTTAAACCTTTGAGATTAATCTGTTGGACAAGTTGCAATGAGGGGTCCAAAGATGTAACTTTTTGGCATTGAACAAGCAACTTCTTGATCACCAACTACTATTTTTGCCTCTACAACATAAAACTAAGAATATATCACTTTTATCACATAAAAATAGACAAATTATATGTTATCACACTTCCAATAAATTTAAATCCACTTGAAAGTTCATTTTCACTACTATTTTAAAACACAAAAACATTGACAACAAATATTGTCAAAGTTTAAGTTGTGATTGTGGAACTATAGTTTAGATGTTTTTGGATTAAAAAATGATAATAAAAATATGTATATGGGTGTATATAATCTAGGAACAAGTTCTTGGCCTCACATCAGGCTTGATAGACAAACCCACCAACCATTCTAGCCTCAAGAACACCCTTCCCAATACAAAAAAAAATGAAAATTTTTAGCCTATGTTCAAACATGCATAAAAATAAACCTATATGTCATTTACATTAACCATAAAATAATTACCCTACCTATTTAATACCTCTAATCTCAACCTAGATCACTTAGGTGGAACATTTGAGAGTAATCCATTGGACAAGTTATAGTGAGGGATCTAAAAATGTAACTGTTTAGCATTGAACAAACAACTTCTTAAGATCCAAATTACATTTATACCTCCAAGACCTCCAAATGAGAATATATCACTTAGATCACATAAAAATAGTCAAATTACATGTTATCACACCACCAAAAAATTCATATCCACCTAGAAGTACATTTTCACTACCATTTTGGAGCATGAAAACATTGACTACAAATGTTGTCAAAGTTTAAGTTATGGTTGTAGAACTCTAGTTTCGATGATTTTTGACTAAAAAATGACACTAAAAACACATCCAAGGGGTGAATAACATCTATTAATAGGCTTGATCAACAAACACATCACCCATTCTAAGAATACCCTTCCCAATAAAATAAAAATGTAAATTTTTAGCCTAAGTTCAAACACACGTAAAATGAAACTTGTGAGTCATTTCCTGAGATTCGATCACATCCAACCTAAGATTCAATCATGTTCAACCTGAGCTTATATTAGCTTTAATAATATAGAATTATCTATTGATAGTGCCAACCATATGAAGGTAGAATCTTATCTAGCACCACTAACCTACAATTTTTTTAGTAAGTAATTAAAAATGAAATTCATATGTACTACCTAGAAAATAAAAAAACCGTTTGATAAAATTGATTACATATAAATTTAAAAATTCAACATACCTATGTATTTCAATCTAATGAACCACTAGGATCTTATCTACCTTTGATAGTATCAAGAATAGCTTCATGGTCTGACTCCTGAACTTTCCATAGTTTCTTATTTAATGGCCTCCCACGATATTTTTGTAATTAAACATTTGTTGTAAAAGTCAAATTTTAATAGTGCAGTATCTTCCTGTACATTTCAAACTCTTTAAATAACCATTGATCTGAATGTTTTATAAGATATCATTGAAACCAAGTTCCAATGACTACCACTGACCTAGTGGGATAGTCAATGTTTTTTCCATCTATAACTGGGGAAGTTAATTTTCTCTCTCTCTACACACCAACACAAGTAGTAATCAGTGTCCTCTTCATTATCCTCATCTACAATAATTGTAAAAATATACCCTATATCACAAAAAACCATTTTTAGTGATAATATGAAGATATATAATGAGAATAAATTGTACATAATGAAAAATATTCTACCTAGTTGTACTAGATCAAATACATGGTAAAAGTCATCTAATGATGTCATATTTATAAGTTATAATGTTGTTGGAATATGATATGTGTTGATTGGAAATAGAGGTTTATAACTCCAATCATCCACCCACTCTTGTGACTCACCCTCATTCCAAACAAAATACACACATGAAAAATATAAACATGCCAAATGTTTCATATGAATAGTCTAAGAACTTGCATTTGAGCTATGAAATGAGTGGAGGTCATTTGAACCCATTAGAGTCATCCAATCCTCATAATTTGCCAAGTGTTCTTCATATATTAACTACAAATGTCTATGAATAATATAATTTGGTTGAGCACCATGACACATATTCTTATTACACCATTCAACCATAATTTTTGGATTTGTCAAATGAACACCCTATTCAAATTTTAACTCCTCCCTTGAAATAGGTCTTTTTACACATGATCCAACATTGTCATGCTCCCTATTTCTTGGATAGCCTTGTTGAAACTCCAAATGTGTTCTACACCAGTGGTAATGTGCATCTTGATCAACCAATTAAACATTCATGCATCTTTGAATTGTGATGTGCAATTGTTTGACCAAATGTAATGTTGATTGAAAGTAATGTTACTCTAACTCAACTATTCATATAACTTCTAAAAATAACCTTGCATGACATAGTCTAAATAATATGATCGATCATTGATGATATATAAATAGTACTCCCTTAATATTTTACATTATTGCTTTGTATTATCAGGTGCATGCATGATGCTATATGCATGAATATGGCAACGTGTGATGAGTTGTAATATTGTGATTGAACTTCCATTTGGGCTAAGAATGTGTAATTTTAAGCAAAGTCAACTACTAAAATAATAAAACCAAGTGGTAATGTATCATTGTTTATCTTGAAATGTTCATCCAACCATCTAACCCTATGTGTGTGCCTTCCATACTCATAAACAATTTTCTCCCTAAATTTGTCCAAAAATTAAGAAATAGGTATATTTTTTATAACAAGCTCACATCTTTTATATTCTTTGCCAAATTTAATTGACAAGTCACTGATTTATATTTATTTAAACCAACTAATTCATGTCTAATTTTAATTACATAATCTCCTCATGGATACATTTTTTTAATTTTGGAAATCCATCACAAATGCTATAATTTACATTTAAACATGATTTATTATAAAATAATTATCCATCTGGTCTTTTGTAAAATATAGTTGGAATAAATTCCTTGGATGATCATGGTGGAAATTTAATGCCAAACTCATAAAAAATGTTATTAGTATGTAAATTAAAATTAATATGTAGAAAAACATCATAGTGCATTGAAAATTCAACATGTTGTCTACAACAACAAATGGTATGTGTGTATGATTTATTTTTACATAAAAAGGTTTGGCCAGCTCAACATATCTTTGACAAATAGAAATTTGTGGATGTTTTTCCAAAAATTTAGAGTAAAATTTTGTTTGAGTCATATCCAATAAATGTTTTGAATGCGGTTCATGGTTACAAGAACCAACTCTTCTTATCACTTCATCTCTTGGATTGAAAAAACTCTTATGTTATCTTTCCAAAATTGAGCAAGTAACTCTTTGAGAGTATCAACTATAACTTTTTCATTTCATAGAAGTCTACCAAAGAATATCTAGAGCTCATTGGTATTAGGTTTATTAAGTCTTTCATGTCTTTCAATTGATTTCATTAATGTTTTTATATTAATATTAAGTGTTCGGATTGTTTTTGAAACCTTTCAATTTTTACCCTATTTGGTCACTTACTTCACAAGTTGTAAGTATACATCAGACAACATTACAATCTTGGGTGTGTGATTTTAGGCCTACAATATGATATTCATCATGTAGATTTTCAACAATTTCATTGTTTTCATCATCCATGTTAGATTTTATTAGTCCTAATGTGTACATTATAAGTCTCATCTTAATCAATTTTATCAATGAAACAAATAATTGACATCTTTGTCTATCATAATCCAAATTATAAAAGAAAGTATCCCAAATTTATTGAGCCAATTTTCTTGAATGGTGATCAGACATTTTTTTATGCATTGGTTCTAAAATATTTTCATTGACTTCAATTAATTACTTTTCTTTTCTATGCATAATTCTTAGAGGTGTTATTAATGGTGGAATTTGTTGAGAGGGTGTTTCAAAATCATTATTAATTTCATTGTTTAGAGGTGGGGTGACATTTTATTCATTGTTTATTTCTTCATTATATATTTCCATGAAATTTTATTGATGGTTAATTACATCATTATTTATTTACATCAAATTTTCTTCATTCATGGGGGGGTGAAGCATCATACATAGACTCATCATCAACAAAATAAAAAACTTGGAATTTTGAATGTAAACTTCCAACATTATCTAATTCATTATTGTCAATTTAATTATTATTAATTTCATTATGGTCAATTTCATCATTATTCAATTCATTATGGTTAATTTCATTATTGTTAATTGGCTCATTATCCATGGCATTTGGTTCATCATAATTAGGGTTTTTACCTTGTCCACCATGAAGATTTTGTACTTGTATCTTATTTTTCTCTCTAAAATCTTCTAATTCCTCTAGTTTTTTCTTCTTCAATATCTTCCTCTTCCTCAAACATGATCTATCACCCATCAAGGATAATTGATAGATTTTAAAAGGTGGGGTCAAGTACATAGGTATTGCAAGTCCCACAAAAGTATGCAAAGAATGTTTTTGGGGACAAAATTCTCAATTTGGGTTAAAAATAGATGTTAAAAAGTGATTTTAGTCTATAATAATAATAACATGATCATATTATTTATTATATTAGGTTCTAATTCAACATACATATTGAAAAGTATATATTAAGAATATCATGATCACATTATGTAATAACATGATCACGTTATTGTTAATACTTAGTTGGGGTTAAAAAATGACATTAAGAACTGAGTGTTGTCTCTATTAAGAATAACATGATTGCATTATTCAAAAATGTGATCATTTTATACTTAATATAGATTAGGGATTAGGGATTAAGGCATTAGTGCATATGGTTTAGGGACTAGGGATTAAAATTTATGTTTTAGGGATTAGGGATTGTAATTTATGTTGTAGGGTTTAGGGATTAGGTATTAGGGTATATAGGGTTTAGGTTTAAGGGTGTATATTAAGGTCTAATCACTCTATGACATGTGTGAACCTAATTTTTATTATAAAAGATATTAATAGGGAAAGTTTTTGGTTTAAAATTTAGGGTATAGTGTTTAGGGATTAGGTTTAAGGTACAAAGGGTTAATCATATAGATAATTCTTAGTCTAAATGATGTTAATTTGGGCTAAAATATTTGGTTTAGGGTTTAAAGAGTTTATATTTATGGTTTAGAGTTTACGGATTAGGAATTTTAAGTATTAGGGCTTGGAGTATAGGTTTTAGGGTATATAAGGTACAATAATGATGGCAATTGGGGAAAATTAGAGCTGATAAACCCCAAAATCACATTTTATAATCATGTAATTAAGTTAAAGGGGATTGAAATATCCCTAATTTACTTCAGATGCACAACTAAATTTGTAATCCAAAGGCTAAGTTTTAGCCATAGGTTTAAAAAATGCATTTTATGATATGATAAAATTATTTATATCATAATTCATGTATGCTTGTGGCATGTAGTGGGAATTAGGGCATATGGCTTACAATTTATGTTTTTAGGGATTAGGGATTAGGGCATAATGTTTAAGTTTAAGGCCCTGTATATAATTTCTAATCAGTCTATGCCATGTGAACTTGATTCTTACTACAAAGGATGTTAATTGAGAGTAAATAAATTGGTAAATAGGGAAAGCTTATGGTTTGTAATTTAGGGTATAGTGTTTAGGATTTATGGTTTAGAGTTTAGGTTTTAATGTATATATGGTTTAGGGTATATAGGGTCAATCTCAAAGATAATTGAGAATAATTTTAATCACTTAAAACCATTTGTGACTCTAGAATATGTTTTTGGGTTGTAATTATACCCCATGTCATCATGCAAATTGATTGAATTAGTCAAATGGGGCAATCAATCATGTGATTTAGGCCAAACTGAGCCATGCAAACTTAATTCTTAGGCTAAATGATGTTAATTTGGGATAAAATTATTGGTTCAAGTTTTAAAGAGTTTATATTTATGGTTTAGAGTTTAGGGGTTAGGAACTTTAAGGATCAGGGCTTAGAGTATATGTTTAAAAATATATAAGGTATAACTATGAATGTAATTGGGGTAAATTTGAGCTCCTTAAATCTATATTTGTGAGTAAATAATGTGATTTTGAGCTCTATTAGCTCTCACATCATCACATATTGAGCTAACTAAGTCAATTATGGTTTAATGAGTGATGTTATTTTGACCAAGTTCATCCTTATAAACCTAATTCTTACTATATATAAAGGATCTTAATTTAGGATAAATTTATTAGTTTAGGGTTTAGGGTCTATAATTTAATGGGTTTGGGGTTTAGAGATTATGGATTAGGGTTTAAGGTAAATGATATAGGGTTTAAGTTGAATCATATAGGGTTTAGGGATTATGATACATGTTATAGGGTCCAATCACTAAGGTAATTGAATAAAATATGAGCTACTTATTCAGCTATTTATGAAAATTACCTGAACATGTTTGCATTTATAATAAAATTAGGGTGAGTTTAGCCATATATGTTTCATACATGTTATACAATTTATTGAGCCATAAATTTGGTTTAGGGGATCAATTTTGCCCAAATCACACCCCTAATTTCACAATTTTACTAATTGGATCAATTCATGATAGAATCAAAGTTTTAATTTTGCCTCAAATCATTTCTTGCCTTTTAAGGGGTTTAAATTGGCCTCAAATGCCTCCTAGATTAAATAAATCAACTCTTTGGTTAATTATATATGACATGAAATTAGGGTTAATTTCACTCCAAATCACATTAAATATATAATTTAAAATACATCCACATGGCTCATTTTGACCCTAATTACCTCAATAATTGAGCTAATCAACACTTGCATTCATTAGCTGATGAATTCAAGTTTATTGAGCTCAAAACCATATTCTATACATGCAAAAATTACATATAAATAAATTATGTTTCTTTGCTTTAATTGAGCTAATGAATTAGAGTTGATCAACCCCCAAATCACATTTTATATTCATGCAATTAGGTTGAAGGGGCTCAAAATAGCCCTAATTTACTTTAGATGCATAGATAAATTGACACTCCAAAGGCTAAGTTTTAGCCATAGGTTTAACAATGCATTTTATGACATATCATGATAAAATCAATTATAACATAAGGCATGTATGTTTGCAACATATCTAAACTTGACAAAAGACAACTTCTTATATAAAAAAAGGGTATTAATGCATTGATATACCTTGAAAATATATCCTTATAGAACTTCACTTATTGACTCAAATAATATTATTAGAGACTTAGACAATACTAAAAAGTTTATAAAAGTTTTTTACAAGTTCCAAACATCACCAATTATCCACAAAAACTAATGTAGTCATGTTTAACCAATTTTAGCCTCTTTTAGGATTGTATACACTCTTGACACAAAATATAATGACCCTTGATTTATTTTTTATTATTCCAAAGCACCATTTGAATATTTTGAAGACTATAAATTCCTTTTCAAAAACTAACTTTCAAATAACTAATCCTTAAACATTTATAATATCACTAAACTCTCGTTTGGACCTAATATTCTAGGTCCATTAGTGCTCAATCAGAGGATCCTTGTAATCCAATTGATTTTTAGAAAATATAATTTATTTAATCATGTAAAAAATTAAATCTAAATCAAATTTACCAAATTATGAGTGATTTGGATTAGTGGATCACCAAAAACTAACTTTTGACTTCTTGACTGTATCTAGGATGAACTAAGACTATTTGCATTTTAAGGAAAATTATACTCATGTTAAATGAAGAATAAATTGATTCATAGGTTAATACACCTCTACTTATCATTCAATTTTGTCAAATATTGACAATAACATTGGTCCCAAACAACAATCTTAATCAACTAAACTTTATTCTTAAGACTGCTAGGCCTAATGGCTCCTTTAGTAAGTTAAAATGAAAATTTATGTTTTTGGGAGTTGTGAGTATATAATTCAATCATGTTATTAATGTGATAATGTTATTAAGTTATGTGATTATGTTATTAAGTTATGTGATTATGTTATTAAGTAATGCGATCATGTTAATCATGTAGTTAATAACATGATTGCACTATTTGAATTTGAATACAAATCCCATGCCTTTTGGATTGGGAATGGCTTGGATTTATAGGCCTAAGGCTTGGACTTGTCAATATATATCTAAGTCGTAGAGTTATGATAAAAACAACAAAATTCAAATTTTATCACCAAATACACTACAAATTTTAACATGAAAATTCAAAAACTTAATACCATTATGACGAGTATGCTCCCCTCTTACCAAAAATATGATTTTTCTAATTTTTGGACCAATTTAAGGTTTCAAACTATATTGATTTCTAACTATACCATTTTTATACCATTACATACTATAAACATACATGCCTATACATGTTCATGTAATTTGTATTTCATTGATCCAAGTGAATAACAAGTTATATGGTCACAAACTAGGCCTAACTCTACACACGTTAAAAAAAAAATTGATTTTCATTTTTTTGAGGTAGTTAGGTGTGTCACGTAGATGACTATCCATTTTTATGTCAGTTTTTAGGATTTATTTACTTGAAAAATTCACAAAAATAAAGTATTCATTGAAAAAATATAAAAAATATAGGTCACAAACTAGAATATCTTATCTAAGTTTTCTCCAAAGGGTTTCAAATAATATTAAATGATTCTAAAAAAATGATTTGCCACATGACTATCTATCTACTCTATTTTCTTAAAAAAACAAGAGTTATTATTTAAATTTTAGATGTTTGACCTAGTTATACTTAACTTTTTTTAAAAAAATTAGTGTTTTGGAAACTAGACTCAAAATTTTACATTTCATGTTCTTACACCATCTTCAAATTTGGAGTGTAGATATCTCAAATTATCTAAATAAGTTCAAATTTTTGAAATTTTAGGAAAATCATGTCCAGAGGCAGACCACTTTTTATCCCCCAACTTTGTGTACTTACCCTACATTATATAAAATAATCCAATTAGGTTCCCATGAATTTTCATTAATCATGGTGGTTGTTTCCTTTTTAGGATCAAGAGGTTTTACCTTGTAGCTTTATTTAATTATAAACTTGGTATTGGAAGTAGATGTAGATGGTGTGTTTGCTACATACTTAAGCTTATTCAATGAAAAAGCTTCATTTCATAATCCAAAACAATATGACATAAGTCAATTTTTTTTTTGAAAACAATGGTCTCATGTAAAGGAGCAAGCATACTTTATTTGAATATTTCTTGAAGTTATTTATCTTCCATATGATTGGTCATTTTAGCCAACATTGTCTTGTCCCTCAAGACATATTTATTGATAGGTTCATTAGTTCCTTGTTTGATTTTTTTAATTTGGGCATAGGAAACCTTTTCATAAATATTTATGGAAAAGTGTTCTAAAAAATTATTTATTAGAGGTTTGAATTATTTCACAGATTGGAGAGGTAGATCATAAAACTATCTCAAAGCATAGTCCTTGAGGCTCCTCAAAAATAATTTAGTCAAAATTTTATCATTGGAGGCATAATTAAGGCATGATGCATAAAAGGATTGAATATGTGGCTTAGGATAACCCTTTTCATCATAAGGGGTGCAAAGATATATTAGGTGAAATTAAATTATGCAACACATCTTGTGAATCAATGACATGAGGAGACTTAAAAGCTTTTTACTTAATATTGCTAACCTTGTTCTCTAAGTTATTTATAACTTGGATGAGCATTTGAAATGTATACCCATTAGGATTTAAATTTATAATTTGAGTAGTCACCAAGGGAGATGTAAACGTGGTAGAAATAAGCATTGAAACTAGTAAATACACTGAAGAATTTGTTATCCCCATGGTAGATGTAGCAATAACATTTTGGTCCTTAGGGAATAATGGTGTGAAAACATAACCCATTCCCCCATTAGATGTATTAATATATGAAGCATCCAAGGGAAGAGATGTTTTGGTTATGTTTTTTGAATTTTCAGTTTCTAATAAAGTTATGAGGATCTCATTGAGGTCCTTAGGATTTTGAAAAATGCATTCAAAAAATAATACAATGACTTTCACTTGCTCATGGTATATTTTCTCATGTTCATTATTTTCATTAGACCCATGGTTTTCATTAACTGAATCTTCTACAATAATAACCTCATCATCATGGTCATCATTGTTAACATTGGTATCAATATGATCCATAGAATTAGGTACCTCATGAGTTTGAGACATCCTAGGTGGTAGGAGATTAAGCACAATGTGTTCAATATGCACACCACTCAATATAGGGCTACACCTTGGTTACATATAAAAAAAATTTAAATAAAGCTAAAAAGTACAACAATTTGAAACCCTAGCTAACTAAAAACCTTAGGAAAAAATAATCAAATTCACACAAATTAGATTCACCAAATGTTTCACCCTAAATTTGATGAGGATCTTATTGGGGTTAAGAATATAAAAATGAATAATCATATGGGTGATAAACAGATCTATAACATGATAATTAATTGTAAAATTTAGATATAACATATATTAAATTTATTATCCTAAGATATTTAAAAAATGGATAATATATATATGTTATGTATTTCAATGACAAAGAAATAAGATATATAATTTTGATGATAATATAGATTTGGATCTAGAATAGGCAAGAATTAGACTAGAATAACCATAATCACCAAATTATAGATTAAGTTCCTCAATATCCTTAGACACTTATGTCATCATGGGATAATTATATTGATGCCATTATTTAGATTAGATGTAGGTGTCTAATACATAATACCTATTGAAACTAGATGCAACCACACAATTTTTTTGAGTTCATCATCATCTTCACTATGGTGCATTTAGATATGGCTCATGGAATATTACTCCTTGTAAAATCATCAAACCTTCATTTTTCATATTCATAGTGACCATGGTAAAAATAGGTTAAGGGGCTCATGGTGTCAAGCTAACCCCAAAAACCCCTATGTCAGTGGGTGTTGCATACATAGCCACTACTATGACGAGGGATTTAGACTAATAAAGTTCTCCCCTAATGTGTTGGCATGTGTGCATAAGGGTAAAATATGTGGAAAGAAAGAAAAATAAGACCTAAATTATAACTTGGTAAATTGGGCTCTTGGGTTGCTCCTTCAGTACTTCAGACCTATAGGTGTGTTGTTTCTATGATTAATATTAGAATAGGAAAAAATAGGAAAGATTTTCTTAATTGAATTCTCTTTGGTATGAATGTTAGGTGAGTTTAGAATGAGGAGTGATCATGCATATATACCACTCCTATTAGGATAATATCTCACATAATAACATTTAGGCTGACCATTAGGATACATTTTATTTGAAAATTAGATGGCTTTAGGGCACTAGAGACTTATGTCTAAATAGGAAACTTGCATTGACATATGTATTTGTCTGTGATACAAGTGTTCAGGGAGTAATAAAATAGGTATAGGCTCATAACTTTTAGGGGCACAAGATAAATAGGTTTTAAGAATTTGGGCAAGATAGAAGGTCCAGATCATCAATATAATACTAGTTAGACTAAGAGATAGGCCAAAGGGCATAAGAGATAGAAAATGTGAAACTTGTAGAAGTGAGAAAAATATATAACTAAGAGGAACAACCAAGCTCTAAGTTTTCCATGTGTACAAGACAAATGTATTAAATTATTCTTAAATATCATCCAAATGGGTGTGTGTTGTGTATTATTTTTTAATGTAATATCCTTGAGGTACATCTCATTATTTTTTTTATAGATATTATGCGCTATTATATTTCTTTATGAGTGATATACTTGTGGAGAATCTCTTTTCTAGAGTAGTGTTTTGCTTTCATGGGCACTTTATGAGGCCTAGTGTTAGAATCCATTTTAGAAATTGAGCCTTAGTTTTTATACATGCTTCATAAGTTACATTTAAATGGGGTGCTTGTGTAAATTTTAAATTACATCTTAAGTTTACTTAGTGAGTAAGCAATTTTTATAAGATTTTTTATTTTCTTATTTAGAAAATAAATCCTATTTAAAATGGATAACTTACATTAAAGTCCAAGTTGTACACTCACATGAAAACTTGTACTAAAAACCAAGTTACACACTAAATTTGACTTTAGGTTAGCACACCAAAGTGGAATTTAGGCTAACACACCAAATTTCACTTTAGGAAACCACTTCCAATTACTTACATTTATGCATCCACCTACATTAATGCAACTGCCTATATTTATGAGGCCTTTAATTTTATATATAATCAAGGCTCTGCCTCACTCTCACATTTCTCAACTACCTTAACATACCTAAGAATTGCATTGATATGTCCCAAGTATTTATTATATTACCTTGGTGAGAGTCTATTGTATTTTTTAGTCCCTATTTTAGTGAAAAGTCAATATAATAATAGTGGTATATTATTATACCAAAATATTTGTGTCTCTATATTTAATTTTAACTATGTGAGCTATGTATAAGTCTATTTTGTTTGATCCCAGTTAGTCTAATTTTTTAATAGAATTATCATTATCCATAATGATTATTAGAACCCTCAAATTAAGCAAAAAATCATTGATTTCAAAATAAAAATATACCACACATGTAACTAATATGTGCTTATTGTGTTAGATATATGTGTATGATAATATAATCTAACTCACTTTTATTTTAATATATGAAAAAATCCAAACTTGGAAATATTGGTGAACATCACTAACTTACAATGATTAAAAATGGTAAAACCAAATGAGTGTGTATGTATGGGCTAGGGTGACCAATATAACAATCCTATTTCTCTCTATAAATTAAGATATAAACAAGAGATAAAAGTAGACATAGGGTAATACACAACAAATATTGAGGATATAGGGTTCCAAATCCTATTCCTATGATATGGGATCTAACTAAGTCCCAAGGAAAAATCAATGATGTATAAAAATGCTGACAATAAAGGGGGTATAAAAAATATAATAAGGGAACCACATGAAAATAATTGAAAAATAAGGTAAACTTACATTCAAGATAAAAAATAAGACTAAAATAAATAAGAAATAAATACCACAATGGTTGGTTTAAGTCTATTCCAAGAAGATACAACATAGACTAGGTCCTTAACTATGGTTGTAATGTAAATCTTAAGATACCTATACTATACCATATCATTTGGTATAATGAGAGCATTAAAATAGACAACAAAATATAAGTAATTTAATAATAATCATAACATATTTATCTACTAATTACATAGAATTAACGATAATATGGATACATATACTTACCTTGGATATACTTGTTGGCACATCAATCTCCTTTTTGCTTCTAATGGAAATTAGAAAGAGATGTTGTAGGTGAAGACATAAAATGGTAAGGATGAAGACCTAAACTTACATATTTGGGAAATACAAATAATATATGTAATTTACTTGGTTTATATCCTCCTATTGAGCTTCAAAGAGTTTGAGTAAGATTTCACATCCACAAGAATGATAATTTTATGCTCTAACTCTTCCTCTTTATACTTAATGGAGGAATTATGAGTGCACGAAAATCATATGAGTGTTGTGTATATTTAGAATGATAATTATGACCAATATATATGGATATATACCTATAAATCAAGTGTTATTCCAATTTGATGGTATTGATTCAGATCAATATTATATAATGGTATTTGCTGACCCAGATTGTATTCGTATAAAAGACATAGGCAAACTTAGAACTATATCAACTAAGCTAATATAATATAAAGATAAACAAGTATGAAATATATTATATTAATCATTATATGTAGTAATAAACATAGGGTGGTTTCATAAATAGAAAAAGAAGATAAATAACGAAGAAATAAAGAGACTCAAGAGGAGACTAGATTGATAATAATGAAGGTGTTGATTGTGTTTTTAACACAATAATTAGGAAAGGTTCACTAAGACTCTACCTCTTATGAAAGGAAGAATATACCATGAATAAAATACTTCCCCAAGGTATAAATGCACTAGGTCTTGGTATACTAACCTTCACTTAGTGGGTTGATGTGTAACTTTCTATACAAGGGGCCTATTTAATAAACTGAATCTCTATAATAAGTCTAAATTAGAAATTCATGAAGAGGATAAAAGTTTCTTAAGGTTAACACTTGAAAAAACTTGCCTCAAAATAAATGCATCATTCTCAAGGTTTATATAGCACATACACAACTAATTTTGGTCATGGTTCCATTACACGCATGGATGCAAAAATTCTACACTAATGATAAGCCAAATAAGTAAATAGCTGATTTTCAAGTATATTTATTAATTATATATACTTAACTATGCTTAAACAATGACAAAAAAAAATAAGAAACCAAAATTAACATGTATATTCATATTGATTTCAACCTAGATTAACTCATAATCATAAATAAAATGCAAAAGAGAAGGGATAAAGAGATAAAAATATTGTTACCAACACATATGAGTCTGGAATTTATTTGACTGAATGAATGCCACAAAACCAATCCTTAGTTAAGTCAAACCTAACACAAATTCAACTATAAGGATGGTGCAGGAGCTTGAGGAACTTGGCTAGAGGGAGGAAAGAACAAGACCATCATGTAAAATGTGCAGGAAATAGACATATACTCTTCACAGTCTTTAAATTATCAAGATTTTATTTTTAATTAATTTTTTTTGGTGTCCATACAATTTTTCAAGTGTGAGAAACACCTATGTAACAATAATACTAAAGAAACAGAGGGAGATATTATCCTAGAAATTAGTAAAATGGATGGGTAAGAAATGTATATGTTCATAGTGTAATTTCCAGTCCAGAATGAGCTAGCCTTGAGAAAGGCTTTTGAAAACCCATATACATACAAGAGTGCCATCTTCAGGATTCAAGATTCAAAATTACCAAAATAAGTAATATCATGCTTTGAATACCAAATAAAATAGTATTGTGTATTCCAAGGCCATACCTAGACTTGGTGAGTAAGTCATTGCTTGGAATAACTAAGTGATTTGATCTACTTTGTTAACCATTCTTTAGAATATGCATAGCCACCAGACCTTAAGAGCTTAATCAAACTCTACAACCACTTCCTCGAATCGGGTATTTTATTTTCATGCCCATTACCACACCATTATTCTTTATTTACCAGCTTATTCCTTTAGGATCCATTATTCCATCCAAAATTTGCCATTTGCCACTTTCTCATTGGTTTGGATCTATTTTATGTATCTATGTTTATGTTCTTACCCAATTTTAATCCTTTTTATATGTTTTTAATATTTTAAAAGTGGTTTTTACTTTTTAGTAATGAATTTACTATGTGAACCTAGAATTATACTTCCTTATGGATGTAAATTCATAGAAAACCACCACTTGGCACTTTCCTTAGCTACCCAAGCCATTCCTTTAGGTAGATTACATAGTCATTTATATTTGAGATAGTCCCATATGGGTAGATATGTGTCAATTTTAAATTCCTTGGGATCTATTATGAAGCTACCTCCATGTGGCTATTTTAGTTTCATTTAGATGTTGATCTATGCTCCACATGGCATACACTCACTCCATTAGGATCCTTGACAATACTATTATTGCTAACTAGTACCCTGAGGTCCCAAGGACATGATATGCTCACAATTGGTATCATATTGGGATATTAGGGTCTTGAGGAAACTTAAAAAGGAACCCTACAAAAATGTAAAAGGACTAAGTCAATAATTGATAGAATATAGTGAATTTGACAAAGCCTAAAAGAGACATACAAAAAAAGAAATACATATCAAGACTATCTAATTAAGATTGATTCAATGATTAGGGTAAATATCAATGGTAAATTTCATGAAGGAAATATTTTTCCTAATTGAAAACTAGACATAGTTATTAAACATCAAAAGCCCTAATTTTGATTACATGTAGTATTTAGTAAACTAGTTCTAAAATAAAATATTCAGATTGATTAGTCAAGGGTAACAAGATTTATAATATGCAAACACTAAAATTAAACCAAATTAAAAGGATAAATCATGATAAACACTCAACCCCTCCACTAGTTATCTTGGGGAAATTTGATGACTTTGAAATTTGGGATAACCATCAACTTTAAGCCCACCATGTACCATGTGGTACATTATTATTGGCCTAGAGGTCCATGGTTGATAGTCTATTTATGGGTAGATGCATGTAAAATATAATCTCAAAATAATGATGATATCATTTGGAGCCATGTGGTGGTCCCTCATTCATTAATATTTGATGATGTCATTAAGCACCACGTGGATAACCCTTGTTCATTAGTTTATGTTCCAGGTGTATAGGATGATGCCATGTGGAATCATCTTAACTTCTTTATTTTCTATAGTGGAACATGATCATGTCACGTGGTATGATCATAGAGTTTATGAGTCTACTCTATGCATTTAACTCTTACCTAATTCCTAAACTTTTGAGATTGTGCCATGTGCCATGATCTTAGGGTTTTAAGCCATCACTATGATCTATATGCTTAGTGGTCCCCTTCAAACCTCGAGATTTTGTGATGTTTCCACATGGAATCATCATGGGATTTTGGGTCTTGGAGGTATTTATAGACTTGTCTATCTACTATGATCACCTTAGGGCCCTAATGTGGTGACACTTGTCACCATCTTGGGCCCACAGGTGGATATAGACTTAGGGAGGATTATTCATTGGATTCAACTAAGGCAAAGATTTGAACAAATATAATAAGCTAAATAAAACTTATAGGGAACCTATATCTCATTTATTAGTTCAAAAATTACCTTACAAAACATTAAAAATTGGTAAACATGGGAAAGTTAAACCTGAATGCATGGCTAAGGCTTAAAGGCACATATAATGACTTTTTACAAAAGACTTAGCTTAAGGAATATGCAAGAACATAAAATAGAGCTAATTAATTAAGATATTTACATAAAACATGTTTAACAGTCCAACCACATGGAGAATACAAAATGATTTCAAAACAAATTATAAAGTCTATAAGCCATAGGTCAAAACAAAGCCAACCTAAGTTATCCTATTAGATAAAATATGACTCAAATGGTAAATAGACCAAGACTTAACCCATGAGAATTGATTCAATAGCCTAATTTTACAAATGAAAATCACTAAAATTTATATTTAGATATGAAGTATATATTAAGAACAAACCTTTACTATATTTAATCACTGAAAAAGATGAAAAATCCCACACCCAAGCAAACCCTAAAATTTTAAAGGTCATTTAGACCAGATGTAGTAACATTCAAATTAGTCAAGAAAAGAGGGTCCCTATTTTTAGTTTGAAAATTGCGTGTGTTGTCTGAACAATAAAAAATGGTGAATCCTACTAGTATATACTACTGAGTATCTTGAGAATACAAAATCTCTAATTTTAATTCAAACACAAGTACTAGCTGCAGGAAATATTCCAAAGTAAAATCAAAATATAAAGGCATGAAATTATGATTCAACACATGACATATGAAGCTAAAATTCTACCTAAAGGCCATCAACATGTGATCTATGTGATTAGTTAAATTATTTTTCATGCACACACAATAAATTAGATTTTCCCAAGTGGTTAGAACTTATAAAAGGGGAAATATTTTGTAATTTTTATTAGGGGAATGGCATGGGCATTACTTTGCTACCATCTAGGAATTCATAGCCATGATAGAGATAACTCTGGTCCCTTTTATAGGCCTTGTTCCACTACCAATTAGAATGAAATACCTATGGTGGAGGCTGTCAAGATCACCCTTTTGAGGAGAGTTTTCTTATTTAATATTTTTATCTTAAATTATTTTGAAAAGAGATTTTCTTTTTTAATCTATGGAGGGTTGGGGAACAATCCATGAATTTAATAAAAAATTAGAAAGCTCATGATAAATAGGATAAATCATATTAAAAGTAATGTTGCATTATTCCTTTTAAAAAATTGTTTAGTGCATTTTATGGTATTTAAATAAGAAAGCAAACATTTCTAAATTCATGTGTTCTATTTTAAATCATTGGCCTTTAACATTATGGACATGTAAGAAAAATATGGTAGTTTATGTAAGTATTCAAATAAGATTTTTCACATTTATGCATAGGAGTGTCATTAGTGTTTCTTACATACAAGTTGCCCATTTATTAAATATTGACAAAGAAAAGGAACCATTAGGTTAAAATAATAGGTTCAACTCAAAAACAAATTCCACACAACTAAACCAAACATTGAAAAGCAAAGCCAATAGGTTGAAAGCAATGAAAATAAACCTAAACTAAAATAAAGAACAAGAAGGAAAAAAAAGATATTTATAGGGTGTTCTAAGCTAATTCAGGCCTAGAAGTAGTGTTTGAGTAATTTTGCAATGAAAATAAATGGGACATCCTCATTAGTTAGACACCTTAGGTAGAAAATATTATCACCCAAGATTTCAAAAATATGATATGGACCTAGCCACAAGGCATCCAATTTTCTATGTTGTCCCTTTTGTTCATGAACTTTGTGCCACATCAAGATAAGGTTTAAGACCCAAAGATATTTTTATTTAGATTATTTGTCAAACTATTGTTTCAAAATCACTTGGTGTTTACTAAATTAGAACAATGTTTCATCATGCTTTTCATATAAGTGAATAAAAGAGGCAAGCCTCTACTTAGTCATCTCCTTCCAAATAATTAGTCATAAACTACAAGGTAGGAATATGCAAGTTAAATAGAAAAATGGGGTGTTTCCCATAAAATAATAATTAATGATAAGTTCCTAAATTATCCTTGGTTTTAGTCCTCTCAGCCCACAATGCAAATTTCAAGATGTTATTCTAATTCCTAGGATTCTTTTTTGATATCCTCTTAATAATGCTCATCAAATTCTTGTTAATGGATTAAATTAGTCCATTTATTTTTGGATAATGGTTAGAAGATAATTTTTGGATTACCTGGTGATTTTATGCCCATTTTAGGAATTATAAAGAGGAGAAAGTGGGCACATTATCACATACTAATGCACAAGGAATACAAAACCTTATGACAATGCGTCCTCTAGAAATTAAATGACTATGTCATTTGTGAAATTCTTAAATGGTTGAGCCTCAACCCAATGAGTGTAGTAGTATGTGGCTATGATAATAAACTTATGGTTTTAAAATGAAATCTTTCTGATTACTCCCATAAAACCCAATCCCCACTTTTCAAATGGTGAAGTTTTAACCACTAGTAGTTAAAGAATTGCTAGAGTGTGCTCTTTATATGCAATTGTTTGGCATGTATGGTAGTTTAAAACATGTGAATGTATATATTTAAATATATCTAGTTATTATTATCCTTCTATAAATATATAGTGGGTAATTGTATCCCCTAAACCATGCTCAGTCATGTACTTTCCATGAAAATCACTAAGCAAATCAATTACTTCATCTCTATTAAGACACCTCAAATAGATGACTTCATGATTATTTATATAAATCAACTCTAAATTGATCATAAATTGGATGATATTCAAGTAAATTTACCTATTTTGTGTGGCATTTAAATTTTGGGAGCACTTCTAGGTTAATCAAGTAGTGAACCACATCCTTATACTAATCATCATTGGTGATGTCTTCTATTATATAATACTGGCAAGTGATTTTAGGATCCAATTGGGCCATAGTCATATTTAGTCCTTATCCTCTCACAATAGTCATTGAATTAAGTTTAAGGTCAAAATATTAAATGATAGTTATCTACTTGCCTCTCTTCTTGTATAATTTGTTTTGTATTAGCATAGTTTTGACTACTAGATCAAGCACAACAACAAATAATTTATTACATAATATGTAATGATAGAATTTATTTTTAGTATTGATAAAAACAAAGGCTTGATTATCCATCATAGTGTATCTCAATTCCACATTTCTCAAAGGGGATCTAATAAATGAAACAAGTCACTCATTCTAGCCCCTTTTCTTTGTGTCAAAATAATAATAGTTGAATGCTTCAAAGTAAAGGAGTAGATATAAAAATGCTAAGTTTAATCATGGCTGATTAATATTGGTGTGTAAAAAATTGAATCTTTGATTTGGGTGGAATTTTCATTTACTTCACTTGTAAATTCTACTTTAGCATCCTTTTTGAGCATGTTATTCAATGGTCTGATTATCTCTACAAATATTGAAATAAAATTCCTCACAAAGTTAATCTTGCCAAAGAATGAATTCAACTCCTTCTTACCATCAAAAAATGGGATATTTACAATAAATTATATTATCTCAAGATATATTGATATACTCCACTCAAAAATTATATGGATAATAGTATCCCATTGTTGACCCCAAATATAAACTTCTTTGGGTTTAATGAGATCTCATGATCCCTACATATTTAAAATTCTCTCCTTAAATATATGACATGGTCACCTCTTGCTTGGATAAGAATGTCAAGTCATCCATATACATGAAAATACACTTGACCATAAGGTCTTGAAAATTTATGTCCATGGCCTTTTTAAATGTATCACTGACATTGATGAGGCGAATTGGAAATATGATTATTGCTACAATCAATTTTTGCATTTCTTTGAAGATTTATGACTCAAGCAGTGGATTAATCAACCTTTATCTATGCCTACAAAGCGTGAATCTTGGATTAAAGGGAATGATATGTATCAAGTTGGAGGTGTTGAAGATTTGTAAATATTTGTAAATCCATGTAATCACATCTCTAAAATCTCTAAGGGATTGTGCCATTTCTCACTTCTCTTGTGGGGTACTAGTTGTGCCTAAAAGCACATTTTTGAGATAATTTTCATTACCTAAGTTGAAATGATCATGAAACATGTCCATAATAGGGATAAAATTATCTTTTTACTTTTTATAATCCATGTTGAATAGCCTCTAAAGTGAGACCATCCCATTGTGTATCTTGTTTTACTTTAGATTAATGCTTCCATCCTCATCTAACTTAAAATATTCTCAACCAGATTCATCAATAATATGATTAGAAAATACCCCCATATTTTTGATGAAGTCTAATATGTGCTGACCATCATTAAAGACTTTTAATTTCATGATATTACCAACGATTGAGGGGGTAGATATAAGTTATACTGATAATCTTCTCATATTCGAAATAATAATAGGCTCTAAATACTTGAAGTAGTAGCTAGTGCATTTGCTATGTAGTTATTTTGTCTAGGCAAAGTGTAAATGCCAAATGCATTAAAAAAATATATTACATTCCATACTTTTCTATGATACCTTAACAAGTTCTTATCATTACATGAATAGATGCATCTCACCTACTTAACAACTAGCTCAAAATTTCCCAACACCTTAATGTTATTCATCTTATTTCCTAGGGAAAATTAAAGTCCATGGACTAATGCCTCAAACTCAACCACATTATTGGTAAGGGTCAATTATAATAAATATGTATACAAGTAAGATTCTCCTCTTATTTTGATTAATTATACTCTAATGCCACAACTAATTTTGCATTTAGAACCATCAAACTTTAATTTCCATAAATCAAACTCTACCATGTGTGATGGTGGTCCATGATATGGAAGAAATACTACAATGTTAACTTCTTTATGTGTTTGATTAAGGTTAGGAATGTAGTCACTCTATTTTCCCATAAATTATGGATTTACAGTCTGGTTTTAAAAAATAGGGCAAACCAATGGAAATTCCATAGCAAATATCTTATCATTCTTGATCAAGCTTATGATTTATTTCTAAATTGGTGAGGTCCTCTCGTATAGATTATCATTATCAAGGTAGGTTTAAGTGTACTCAAAATTTTAATTTCACATCAAAAGAACCTAAACCAAGTCTTATATTCAAAAAATTTTAGCCCCTCCCCATGGGTCCATTTATTATTGAGCATACACTAAGTTTTTTTTTTAATAAAAAGAGGGTAAAAACTTTATTAATCCAAGAGAGTAGTAAAAACCATAAAATCAACAAAATGCCCAAATGAGCCAAGAAAAAACAAACTAGAGATCAAGAAGTGGTCATGCAACATCTCACATCGTCTGTGACCAAATCCACCAAATCGTGAGCAAGATCCCCAAGTACTCAGAAGCCCATTTGGAAAACCCATCAGCCACCTTATTCCATTCTTGAGGGATATGAGAGAAGGTGATAGAATCAAATAAATCTCCTAGACTGGTGATTTGCTTAGCCACCACTACCAACTGCCAACTAACATCCTCAAACTACCTTCTATTTATCAAGTCTATCACCACCTAAGAATCCAACTCATAGATAATATTATTTTAGCCAAGGGCGTATGCCTTATTAAAAGCTAAAAGAATAGTCAAGGCCTCCATAAGATTATTAGAGTGAAACCCCTTATATTTTGAGAAAAAAACATAACCACCCCAAAACTGTCTCTACCCGCCCCACCAATGCCAATGTGCCTAGGGTTGCCCCTTGTAGACCCATCAATATTGATTTTCAAGACTCTAGTGGGAGGGGGTAGCCAATGCCCTTCCCTAGAAACCTTCCTTCTAGAACACCTACTCTACCCAATCTTGGGCCTTTCAGGACCCCCAACAAGAATCCCCAAATTATGAATTATTTGAATATCCCTAGGATCTACCAGAGCTAAATAATCACATTTAGCATACAAGGTCTCTTGAAAAGCCCCAATAATGTGAGACCACACTTAACCCACCATCAACTTCTTATCTAGAAATGCCCTATGGTTGTACTCTAACTAGATGTGCCCTATAATTAGACTAGGGCCAATTGGCCAAGCTATATATAGAAATGAAGTCCTCACCGAAATGGGCCCAAAGTTCTACCAAAACTCCTCCAAAGAAGAAGGAAGCCTACACTGCAAACTCTATTCTCCCCACCAAAAATGCCAAATAGTCTGAGCAAAAGGGCACTAGAAGAAAAGATGTGAAACCATCTCAACATATTTTCAACATAAGAAGCATAAGGAAAGGGCCTTAGAATCCATGCTTTCAGAGGTTATCCCAAGTCAAACACCTACCATAAACCATCAACCAAGAAAATAAATTGCATTTTGGCCAAGAGAATTTATTCCAAATATTTTTCCACCAAGGAACCTCAGCACTACCCCAAGCCTATTTGTCTAAAACATGATACCCTGAGGCAATAGTGAACTTCCCTTTTAGATTTGGACCCCAAGCCAGCACATCCCAGTCTGGGAGAGAACAACAGACTCTATCAACCAAAATGGAGGATAACTCCCTCCTATCCTCCAAAGATCCACCCATGGGCCAATCCTACATATCCTTCCACTGGTAGACAATAGTCTATCCCAAAGCCTGAGGGGCTTTGAAATCCATCACTCTAATCCAACTAGCCTGAACAAAAGTATTACACAAGACCCCCAAGTGAGGGTGCAAAGAGAGGATAGGCAGGAGGCCATCCCAAGAGTCATGCCAAAAAAGAGCATCAGAGCCTTTATTGTAGATCCAAAATAGGCCTTGTTTAACTAGCACAACCCCCCTCTTAGGAGTATCCCAGATCATAGAACCTCTCCCCAAAAGGCTAAAATGAGGTACCTCAGTGCCCTCCACCTCTCTAAGGTACTTGAAGGTAAGGAACTTAGCCCAATACTAATGCTAATATGAATACCATCTCTAATATAGCTTAGCAGCCAAAGCTTGACCATTCTAATCTATCCTATGTAAACCTAGACCACCATCCTGCTTTGGCTGGTAAACAACTTCCCACTTAATTAAGCTTCACTTCTTTGAAAGGAGATTACTAAATAAAAGAAACTACTAATAGAGGCCCTCAAAATCTTTGATGAAACTTGAGGGAGTTGTCAACACAAAGAACTTATATATAGGAAGGGCCTGAACCACAGACTTTAATAGAGTAACTCTTGTAGCCATAGATAACCATATGTCTATAAAATTTATCCATCACATCCTACCAAAAAAACTAAGGAAGTGGGCACACATCTAGAGCGATGCCAAGGTATATAAAAGGGATTTTACCTACTATAAACCTTAAGATCTTGGTAATACGCTACTGAATAAGCTTGGGGGTATTAAAGAAATAAATACAAGACTTACTTTCATTAATGCTTTGACCTGAGGTAACCAGGTAATAATCTAAAATCTAATGTAAAGTAACTGCTTCAGCCACCTTAGTGACACCATCAAAGCTGTATCATCCACAAACTACAAATGTGTTTGAGGAGGAAGATAATTTCTCCATTTCCAACCCTGAAAGAGCCCATCCATAACATGGGACTTAATGAATCTCCCTAAGCCTTCAGTCATTAAGATGAACAAATGTGGGGATAAGGGGTCCCCTTATTGAAGGCCTCTAGAAACACCAAGAAGATTCAAAGACTCCACATTTATGAGGATAGAAAATGAGGAAGTCCTCACATGGTTCATGACCTAATCAATCCACTCACAACTGACCCTGAAGGCACTAAGAATTTTGGTCCAAAATCCCCAGTTAACTCTATCATAAGCTTTAGCCATATCCAAATTTATAAACATAGCCTTTTCCTTAGAAGATGTCATAGAGTGAATAGTCTCATCTATAATAACTACTCCATTCAAAACCTATCTACCTACAACAAATCCCCCTTATTCCTCTGAGATCAACTTATCCAGACATGGCTTTAAACATTCAACAATTAGCTTTGTAATGATTTTATACACCACATTGCATAGAGTAATCAGTCAAAAAAGATCCAGTGAATCAATACCCTCACATTTTGGGATAAGATTAAGAAATATGGCATTTATGGCTCACAACATTTCCTTATTCCTAAAAGACTCTTACACCACCTCTAAAAGATCAAGGTTGATGACTTCACAAAATTCCTGAAAGAACTTAGCCAGGAAACCATCAGGACCAAGAGCCTTTTTTCAATTGAAACACCACATCCTCCAACTCCCTCAAAGAAATAGGTTTAAGAAGAGAAGTATTCATATCCCTAGTCACTAGAGAGGGAATACAAGCCACGATAGAGGCTTCCTCCTCACTAGCAATTGGGGTATCTTTAGAAAAGAGAGCAGAGAAAAAATGAACCACCTCACTAGAGATCCCCAAAGAGGAAGAAAGAACAAAACCCTCAGGAGAGCAGAGAGAAGAGATAAAGTTACCTTGTCTTTGAGCCTTCACCAATTTATGGAAGAAGGATGTATTCTTGTCCCTTTCTTGAAGCCAATCAACATGGACCTTCTATTTCCAAAAAATTTCCTCATGAAGCTCCCATTCCTTGAGGTCTTTTACCACACTAACCTAAAGCCTCCTTAGATTTTCATCTAGACCTTGGTCCCAAATATGCCTAGTAATAGAATCCAAGTGCTCCTAGGCAACCCTTTTCTATTGACACACGTTGCCAAATTGAGACTTATTTTAATGTTTCAATTTATACTTCACATATTGAAGCCTCTTCACAAATGAGTACATGGCTATACCAAAAGTAGGTCATCCTGTAGTCCATCAACTAGAAACCAAGTCAAGAAGACTCTCCTCCTTAAGCCACATAAGCTAGAATCTAAAAGTTTGTTTCTTAGCATGATCAGCCAAATGGGTAGATAATTTAATTAGCCAATGGTCTGATCCTCACCAATCTAAAATTTTAGAACTTGATAGCCATGCATCACCCACCCAAAAATAGGACATAAGAAACCTATCTAAATGTTCAGAGATGGCATCATCTCCAAGCCTCCTATTATTCCAAGTAAACATGCCATTTGAAGGTTTGATATCCATAAGCCAAAGTTGAGCCAAATTATCCCTTAGAATATCAGAAGAGGGGTCTAAACAAGGCACACCCCCCCTTTTCTCCTCAAGGGAGGAAATTTCATTGAAGTCACCTGCCATAATCTAGGGGAGGAAAGGATCTAATGATCTCAAAAAATTAATATGTGACCACAAGAGATTCTTTAAAGGGACATCCATTGGAGCATAAATTTTAGAAAGAAGAATTATTTCCCCTATCTCCAAACTAATTGCAACTAGAGAGATGAAAAATATACTAAAGATCCACCAAATAAGAGAAATTTGCTGAGGATCCCAAAGGCAAGTAAGACCCCTTGAGCTGCCTTGTGTACCCACACACTAGCAACACCCTCTATTCCAAATCTTAGAAATACACTGCATCATACCATCCATAGATAACTTTATCTCCTAGAGGAAAACCAAATCTAGAGAATGAGCACTAACCAAGTCCCGAATAGCCTTTTGTCTAGGGATGCTATTCATACCCCTTACATTCTGAGATAACACAATCATCATGAAGGGTGAGAGAAGTGAGTATCCAATGTCTTCACCAACCCATATTCCACCAATGTCTCTCTAGCCATCTTAACTTTCTCCTGATCCTTCTTTCTCCCCACCTTTTGGGGCTTATTAGGAGCACCCTTTTTCAAATTTTTTTGTTGTAGACCCAGAATAGAAGAAGAGAGGGATTTTTTCTTACCAGGGTCTTCTAAACCTATTCCATTAGCTAAAATCACTCTTTTATCTGAAGAGGCCATGGGGGTTTCCACCAAACCACAAGAATCCCTATACCTAGCATCAAGGGGAGAAGCAAATAAATCCATCACCACCCTAGAATCCACCATAGGATCAAGGACTGAGGTAGTGACAAGCAAAGACTCAGAATTATGATCAACCAAAGGAGAGGCTTCAACATGCATGTCAAAAGAAACTCCCTCCTCATGGACTAGTTCATTCAAAGCCTCAAACATTTTAAAAGTCTCCTCCTCTTGACAATCTTGAAGAGTCCTCTTCTAACCCTGATTCTTGTTTTGTGCCTTAACTAGCACATATCCATCTTTATCTGGTACCACCCCTTGCATGGGTGCTTTACCCTTTTCTTGCCTTAGATTAGATAGATCCTTCACATTATCTAAACCATGAGCACTCGAGGCATGAGAGCATCTCCTTAGAAGATGGCCATACTCATGGCATAGCTGACATCTAAAAGGTAAAGTCTCATAGTCTACCTATTGAGTCTAGGAGCTAGACCTAATGGTCAGATTAATAAAATCTAGTAGAGGTTGGCTTAGGTCAATCTCCACATAGATTAAAGCATAAGAAATTTTTTTCTTCTCTATAGTTTACTAAGATGGGCCAATAGGCTTCCCTAGTAGAAACACAATTGATTGTAGAATATCTTGTCTCCAACATTCTAATGGTAGTCAAGGAAAATGAACCCACACCGGCACCTTCGAGGGTAGCTCCTCTACTAAATTAAACCCTACATGCCAAAGCTTCATGAAAAGGCCAAACTGATTATAAAAGTAGGGCCCTCCCTCAAAAACCTTGTTGTAATCAGAGATACATGAAAAAACCACCATAAAGAATTTATTTTTAGTGAGAAAGATTTCAAAATCACCTTCTAGATTCCATGACTTACGAATTCAAGGTTATAAAAAAGTCATCAAAACCCCCAATCCCATAAATTTGAAGATTAAAGCATGTTTTTTATAATACTCTAGGTCCTTAGCTACCACCTCTATTTGAATCACCAGCTTTAGATGAACTTGAGCTCTTTCTAAGCATCCATTTATCTTGTGTAATTTTAAAGCACCAGGGCTAAAAACTCCAACATCAGGCAAGGATGAATGAGGAAACCCATCACCGACCCCAACCATATCAACATCCCTAGATATCTCACACAAAAGCATAGACCCTACCATTAAAAAACCCCTCAAACCCTCATACCCCACACTAGCCCTAAAAAAATGCACACAGGAAAAAAAACCCCCTTGAAAAGCTAAAAAACCCCACCCATTTCTAAAAATAGCCCCACAGGGCTTGACTTGTAAAGAAAAGCATGTGTGGTAGAGAAAAAATGCATGCAGACCATTACTTACTACAGGTCACAAGACTACACAGGGCTCCCACACACATGCTCCATCAAATATTCTTCTCCTACATACACTAAGTTTTTTAGCTGATGAAGATGTGGGAAATTATTCTATGGGAGAGGCCATGATAGAGTTACCCACCATGGCTATCTCAGCTCATGAATAGCTTAAAAAACCTTTGTTGTTATTTGAGTCATCAATATTTACGACACTATAAAATAATTTTCAAATGATGTTATCTTAAGGGTAAAATATAAGTCCTCTTCCTCCAATTGGTCCAATTTCTCAAACTTAGAATTATGCTAAACTATCAACATATTGATTGAGAGGTCTCCACCATCTTCTATTTTTCCTCCTAATGTGTATACCCTAAGTTTTGAATCTTTATACAAAACCTAATTTTTTTAGAAATACTAAATGATCATATGTGTCATATGCATTCTCACTCAATTTTGATCTTATTAGGCAAACCACACCATGGTATCCACATGTGGATAAATTCAATTTCCATGTAACCATTTAATGTCTTTGACCAATTTCAACTTAGTAACATTCCATAAGCATATGGGATATCCAACATTTGGATATCAAAGAATTTTTGAATCCTTGGATCTAAGGTAAATTTCATGTGTATATGATTCAGATCCCCTACTACCTTCAACTTTGTTTTAACTAGTTATGTTAAGGATCGTTACTAATGTCAAAGGTACATCTTGTATGAGGTTGATGCCATTAAGAGAGTGTACCTAGTTGGCAATATTTTTATATAAAAAGGGGCATTGATGGAGTATTATAATTAAAGTATGTTTCCATTAAAGACAATTTAAATTCAAAATGGATAATTTTAAAGGTAAAATGCCATATGGTTGTATGAAGGTATAGGTCTTTGAGTAGCCTAAACCTAGTCATGGCATGAAGAGACCTTATGAGAAGGTATGAGTTTGATGGCTTGGTGATATGAGTGCACATAGGAATTAGTGGTCATATGAGGTTTATTGAGAATAACCTAGTCATGGCATGAAGAGACCTTATGAGAAGGTATGAGTTTGATGGCTTGGTGATATGAGTGAACATAGGAATTAGTGGTCATATGAGGTTTATTGAGAATGTATATAAGGAATTCGAACACTTAGGAGAGTGTCAGGGTGAGCTTAAAGGGGTAGGACCTTTAGACCAAGTCTATACCTAAACCACTTCTAGACACTGCCTGGCCTAATGAGGTATCATGATCTATTTTCAAGGCATGTGAAGAATGTATGGAAGTGATTAAGAACTATATAGGTTTATTTATTATTTGAGTGATGTGGATAGTGAATGGAAAGAGGCATGAAGGTTAGTTTTAAGTCTTAATGTGGTTTATAGGTCAAGGTCTAGTGAGCAAAGAGAGAAAATATGGCCTAATGAGGGGTCATGATTAGATTTAAAAGTGTTTGAGCTTATGTAAGAATTTTCATAGGTGAGGTATTTTATTTCAAGTATTTTCATGTATTTTGAGGTCATAGTATGAAATAAAAGCCATGAAAAGTTTTTTGGAGGTCTCTTGAGTGTTCAGAATGAAGGGTTCTCAACACAAGAAGGATTTTCTTGTGATCATTAGCTCATCAAAAATTTGAATTTAAACCTAATATATTCAAGGTATATGGGGTAGGATAATAGATAAAAATTCAATCCATTATTTTTTGGATTGAGGGGTTATGATTTATGAATGATTGTTAAGAATGTAAAGAGGTTCAAAGCCTCTTAAAACCCTAATAAAGACCTGATGTTGAATATGTTGATAAAAAGTGTATAGAATGGATTAATATGATTAATTAATATATTGTATATTATATTTGACTCTCCTAGGTACCTATAGGTGCTATTGGTTAGAGAGAGGAGAGATAAAATATTGAGTTATAAGCTTATTCGTGAAGAAGTTACTATAGCTATCAAAAGTTGTATTGGACATAGTAAGAAAATAGATAGAGGAATAAGGTAGAGAATAATGTTTCATGTACATGATTTTTTTTTGAAATTTTATATCCATCAAGTGTGTTAATCTAGTAATACAATTTATCCAATCAATATTAGGCCAAATGGTGTAAATGATGAAAAACCTAGGCAATAATGAGAAGATGAATAGGGATGTGTTATTATGATAAAGTGATGAAACCAAGTACATGGATATGTTATTTGGGACTAGTATGTCCTATTAATTTTTGGTATAAATATTGGAAGTTAGGTATAGTGGTGAAATTATTGAATCCAAAATGGCTTGTCTGACTCAATGAGGTCTGTGTGTAGTGAGGTCATCAAATTGGGTTGTAAGACCAATAGTTGACACTAGATCATATTATGTTTATATTTAAATATGTATTTAATGTTCATAGGTTCATACAAATTCATAATAATTCATTTAAAATGTATATACATGTGTTGGAGGTCTGAGTCACTATGGCTGGTCTTTGAGGAAAATTGGCAGTTCTAAGTGAGCAAGTTACATGAATGTTTTTAAGTATTTTTGTCTTATGTGATGAAGTATTATGCACTTGGTGAATTTATTTATGTATTTGAGGTTTTTTATGTGATTTATTATCATGGTTGTGTGGGTAAATAATTTTTTATCTTCAATTTTTTAAGACAGACCTTTCTGTGTGTGAAGGCTTAATGTAAGCAATACTAATGGTGTGCTTCAAGTGGTGGTTGGAGCTAAAATGTGTCATGGAAATAATATGAGCTTAGTGGGGTTATATTTTAGTGGTATATGAATTTTTCATATTATGTGTAGAGTTTTAAAATGTTCAAAGGAGATCAAAGGGTAACATGTACTAATTAAGGCCTAATCTAATTAGGTCTCCTTAAGGCCTAAAAGAGGTTTTGGTATTTTAATTTATGGCCAACCCATTGTAATGATTTATTCATGTATGAAACATGTTATAAGACCTAATTTAAGGGTAATAAAAGTTTATAAGTGTGTTTTTACAACCAATATGTGTGTGATCTAGAGGATTATATAAGAACATGACATAATAGGCCTAATTAGCTAGTTAGTGAATTTAAGAGTGCAAACGAAGGTTATATCACATTAAAGAGATGAAAGAGGTATTTTAGACCATAATAGGGGTGTATAAAAACATTAATAAATATATAATATGGTAATATATATGAATATCAAGTTCATATGACCTAATCTATCTTGCAAAAACCTAGTTGAGAGAAGAAGCCTAGAAGGTAGTTTGAGAGAGATAGAAGACCAAGAAGAGATAAAGAATGAGATCATCACCTATTATTTTAGAAACAAGGTTTTATAAATGTGATAAATTTTTTTATGTGGTTGAGTTGGTGTTTATTCATCTAGGGGGTTAGTGCCTCCTTGCAAGTTGGTGTTTGCTAAAGCCTAGTTGAGTGGGTGCTTGACTAGTTGGGGTTGGTTCTCCATGTGGAGTTGGTGCTTCAATACATATTGGTTTTATCTTATAAGACTATAGTATATTTTTAGAGATTAGTGGGTTATATTCCCATTAAGAGTTTCCCACATATATAATTTGTTTCTTGTTTCATGATCTTGTATGGTTATATAAGCTTTTCTAGATGTTCATGTTTGTATGAATGGTTCATGTATGCTTAAGTGGAATTGAATGAATGTTTTGAAGAAATTGATTGGACCCCCCTCTCATTTTTTTTGATTTAAAAAATTGGTGTAAAATATTGGTCCTTTTAAGCAATCCTAACATCTTGAAGGTGATCCTAAGAAGCACAAGATGTCTAGTGGTAAAAAAGAAGACAACATGTATGATGAAGTCTTATATGATAGTGAAGAAGGAGAAGATGAAGTAAACCTTGAAGCTGAGCTCATAAGTGACCTAGATGATTTGAATCATGAAAATAAGACTATCAAGGATCTTATAAATTATTTATAAGGTGTCAATACAAAGTTTAGATTAAATGAAGTTGAGTATGATCAGTTGAAGATAGAGCTAGATTAATTGAAGGTTGAGCATGAACAACTCATAGAAAAGATGAAAAAGTTTGAAAAAGAGTATGAAAGTTGAAAACAAGTAAATAGTACCAACATGAAAAGACTAATTAGGAAACCCAATGAAATAAGGGATAATCTATCATGGGACCATGGGAAAAGGAGAGATCAATCAAGAGGTAAATATAGAAAGGTTGTTTTCTATAGTTGTCATAATATCGGACAGATTGCAAAATTTTATTGTAATAGAGTTATAAGGTCCTCAATATTCAAAAACATATATGAATCTCCTATAGTGCATTATAAGGGTCAAACATTGGTATAGAATCCAAAGCAAATTAGGAATGATCATATTGAGTTCAAGATTCAAAATGGATTATTTGCTAAGGAGGAACAAAAGACTAAAGAGGATTTTATGCTAGCTCAGACTATCTTTCACATTCAAGATAAAGGCATTAAATGGCATATATATAGTGGTTGATCAAGACAAATGATAGGAAACAAAAATAAGTTCATCTCATTGAATAATAATGTTGTAGGAAAAGTGAGATTTGGAGATAACATAACTACCAATATAGTTAGCAAGGGTATCTTGAGTTTGGGAAATGTGAAGACTAACATACAAAATGTGTTGAATGTGGAAGGTTTGAAACATAACCTACTTAGTGTAAGTAAAATGTGAAATCAAGGACACATACTAACCTTTCATGATAGAGAGTGTGAGATAAGGAGAGCCAAATCAAGAAGGCTAATTTCCAATCTAAGAGGACTGAGAACAATCTATATGTTTTGAATGAGATAAATAAGGAGAGATGCTTTATGATCAAGATGGATGAAATTTGGATATGGAAAAAAAGGTTAGGTCACCTAAAATTTTAAAATATATTAAATATAATCACTAAGAAGTATGTGAAGAACATGCTTAATATCACCAAACCTATAAACATGCTTTTAAAGGCATGTCAACATGGTAAGTAGACTAGAAAAAGGTTTAGTCCAAGGAGTAATATAATACAAGAAACTTAAAGTTAATACACACTAATATATATGGGCATACAAGAATTCAAATCATTCAATGAGATAACTACTTAATGTTACTCATAGATGAGTATACAAGAATGACTTAGGTAACATTCTTGAAAGAAAAGTTATAAGTTGTTGACAAGTTCAAGGCATTCAAGGCTCTTGTTGAGAATGAGAAGATTGGTAAGATCAAGTGCCTAAGATCTGATAGAGGAGAATATTTTTGGTCTAATGAGTTTGATGACTTATATGAGTTTCATGGAATAAGGAGACAATTCTCAATAGCTAAGACACCTTAGTAGAATGGGGTAGTGGGAAGAAATAATAAGACAATTCAAGAGATGGATAGAACTATGCTAAATGAGTATATATTATGTGATGGATATTGGAGAGAGGAATTAAGTAATGTATTATACATTTTGAATAGAGGAAACATAAATATTAATGGCAAATACAAGACTCCTTATGAACTATGGAAAGGTAGACCTACTAATTTGAAACACTTTAGAGTGTTTGGGAGTAAATGTTTCATCAAAAGAGATGATGAAGACTTAGGAAAGTTTGATTCCATATATAATGATGGTATATTATTAGGATACTCATCAATGAGCTTAGCATATATATGCTATACTAAGAGGTTAAAAAATATGGTGGAAAACACCAATGTGAAGATTGATGAGACAAGGAAATGACACCCATAATCAAAGGATACTTTAGATAAATTGGACTTAAATAATGAAGAATAAACTATAGAGGTTTACAAGGAAGAAGAATAAGTTGAGGAGAAATAGGAAAAAAATGCCCCTTAAGATAGATTTAAATAGATCATCCTAAATCTAAAATAATTGGCAACAAGAATGTAGGTATGCAAACAGGGAGAAGATTGGAAATTAATCTAAATCAAGAGAATGTTTCTCTATTATCTAAGATTAAAAATAAGAATATTATAGAATAAATCAAATACAAATTTTGGATATTTTCTATGAATGAGGAGTTATACCAAATAGAGAAGAATGAGACTTGGGAACTAGTTCCTAAGCCTAAAGATAAGAATGTCATTGGCACAAAATAGTTTTTTATAAAGCTGAATGAAGATGGAGAAGTCACTAAGAACAAGGCTATATTGATATGAAAGGGATATGCAAAAGTTAAAGGGGTAAAATTTGAGCAGAAATTTGCATCAATAGCAAGATTGGAGGCCATCAAATTATTTTTAGCATATGCAAGATTCAAAGGGTTCAAGGTATATAGATGGATGTCAAATATACCTTTTTGAAAGGGAATTGGTAAGAGGTATATATAGATCAACATGAGGGGTTCTCACTATTAGATGACAAGGACTATGTTTATAGATTGAAAAAGGATATTTATGGTCTAAATCAAGATCTTAGAGCTTGGTATGCTAGGTTAGATAGGTATATATTGGATCAAGGATTCAAAAGAGGAGTTACAGATAGTTATATATATATATATATATATATATATATATAAGGATAGAATATGACCATCAATTGATAGTATTTTTATATGTGGATGACATCATGTAATCATATAAAGTGAAAAAATTGGTAACTTGAGTGTGGCTTATGACACCCAACCCATAGGTCCCTTTTGCTTGCTCTCATGACCCTCATAGATATCTTTTCACTAATTCCAAATCATCCATAACCTTTTAGACTAATCCTAGCTTAGTCAAACTACTATTTCCATGACTAATCCATCCCTCTAGGCTCTGTTAGATCAAAATAATAGCATTACACTTAGACTATAGTGCTAGTGCCACTCCTATCCATTTTTGGCACTCCTATCTAAATACATTTTTAGACCAAAAATCAATTTCTTCTGGTTCCCCATCATTTTCCTTATTATCCTAATGTGAATACATTCAACCCATGACCAATAGATCCCTATAAAATCCCATTCAAAGATCATTTGGAAAGGGGTTGGAAATTATCATTAAGCAAACAAGAATACAAGAAAGACTACTCAGGAAATCTTCCCTATTCTCTGTATATAGCCAGCCAATACACTTACAAGCTTATCCAAATCCTTACACCAATCCATAACCACCTCAAGCACATATAGTTTATGAATTTTCACCTTTATAAACACTATTTCACAAAGCACATCAAGTGGGAGAATTACATATAGCTTGATCCCTATTCAGAGTATTGGTATGTAGGTAGCGTGCCCACACAAGGGGTGTGGATACATGTTCAATAAATCTTACACACACTAAACCCCCCTCTTTCTCAAAATTGGTCAAAGTACAATGGAGTATAGGATTTGAAGAGAAACTCTACTCTATAAAGAGCTCTATAGACTTCTAGCTACCAAAATTTCACAGATAGGGTCACACATGCATAGTGAATAAAACCCAAAAAGCTTAGATATCCTAGACAATAGTGGTAGAGGTGGACTACAACACCAATGCCACTCCTATCCACTTTTGGTCCTCCTATAAAATCATAAAATAAGGTTATATCTTGGTTTATGATAGTGTCCTTATCCTGCATAGTGAATCTTAGACCATGTCTCAGTTGTATCAGTCAGTTTTTAGCTAAGTCTTATTTTCTCCCTCTTATTACTATTTAAAAAAAAGTCAAAATTGTTATCTAATTTACATAAATAAGTAGCTTAATTATTGCATATTTATTTATTTATTTTAATACTCAGAACCTTTAACTAAATTAGGAATAATACACCAATATTCCTAAATATGTTAAATCATTTGGTGAACCTGACTTACTTCATTTGTGCATAAAAACCCTAGAAATCCTAGGTTAAATTTCCTATTGATTTTTCCTATTTTTTAAATTTTTTGTCTGCATAATAAAATTAGAAATTAGAATTAAATTTTAAAAATTTTGTAGTAATTTAAAAATAATTTTCTTTTAAACGCTTGTTGTCCATAATAGGCCCCAACATTTTCCCAGTATATTTCCTATAATTTTCTAAATTTTTACTTGCATATTTAAATCAGAAATTCACTTTAAATTTCAAAATTCAATAGTAATTTTTAGAAATATTTATTTTTCAAAAACCTAGTTACATCTACTAGGTCTCTTTACATCAAAAAATTTCCAATAAAATTTTGATTTTTTACTTGCATATTTCACTCATAAATTCACTTTAAAATTCAAAATTTCATAGTATTTTTCCAAATAAATCATCTTTCAAACCCTAGTTGCATACTATAGGTCTTATTTCTTTTGAGATATCACCTTACATTTGAAAATCAGATTTCAAAATTGGATCTCACTTATTTACAAATTTTTCTTATATTTCTTGCAAAAAATAAGGATATCATCATTGGTCCTATCATGTACATGAATGATGAAGTTTACTGTATGTTAATACAAAGCTTTATTCTTTACATTTCATGCTTATTTTTCATAATATGGGATGATGTTAAGAAAGTTATTATTAAACATGCTAAGTTATCTTTTTCATCACATCCCTTTGAGCCTTTATCCCATGCTGAGTCATGTTGGTTGGTCCATTTTACTCTTCCTTAGGTCACTACCCATTTCCAAAAAGCCTAGTTGACATCTTTTGTCCCTCCACCACCTCAACCTATCAATTATCTCCACTCTCCTCCTCTACCTACTACTAGTCCTATATGGATATATATAATGTAGTTTGAGTTGTTAATAGATGTGCCACCATGCGACCTCCACCTAATCAAGAGCTCCACCACCCTCCCATTCCTTCCCATCCTTGGCCTAACCAACTAGCATAGGTAGATCAAAACAAGGCATATGATATTATTGATCAATTGAGAAACACACCAACTAAGATTTCCATGTTAGAACTACTTTAGAAAGCCAATTTATTTAAGGACATTCTCTATCAGGAACTCACTCAAACTTCAATTCCAATTAATTCAAAGACTTATTATTTTGCATTAGTAGTCAACACATTAAAAACTACATAAGATGATATTAATTTTGATCATGATGACATGCCATCTCAAATAGTTATTGCTAAAAATTTACCACTACTCATACAAGCTCAAGTCAAAACTAGTACAATTAAGAGAGTTCTAGTTGATAGTGGTTCCAAACTTACTATAACACCCATATCATAGCTACCCCATCAATTATAGACACTCTCACAACACCATTATCTTCTACTATTATAGTTGATGAGACACCCATATCATACTTACCCTTTGTGGTAAATTCTAAGTTACCATATATACATGACATTGATATAGATTCCTAGGCTTTTTCAAATGATGATATGACACCCACACTCATAGATGACTATTTGTGTGGGTTGAGCTTTATGCTAGTAAGTTTAGGAGAATACCAAGATGACTCTATAGCTCTCATTACACATCCTACATCACTCTTATAATTTGGCACTACACTTACATGATATAATCCACATTTATGACCATAAATAGATCACTCGGCACATACAGTTCACATGGTTATCTCTATGGATATAGATCTAGTCATTCAGATTTAGGAAGGTAGCACACAATATCAACTATAGATTATGTTAAAAATGTTACTTGATCATGGATTAATCACATTACCTATAATATGATATAGATCTATTAACAAATTATCATAGTAGGATGGTCACCCATTTTGTATTTTTAATAGGATCACAGGCCATGATACAAACTCATGTATAGATTTATGGTAGAGATTGGATAAACCACAAGTTTAAGGAATTATTCATATTATATCTCCACTAGCACCAAATTCTCCACTTTCACCAAAGAAATCTACTACTAGAGCTAAACATCCTAGAGAAGAATCAACATCTCTACCACTAGAATAATCTTCAATTCACCTTCGATAGGATGACACCATGTACACAACTTATACAACATATAATGATACTTATGATGATGATATTGAGGAATTTGATGATGGTCATGATCTCTTCCTCCATCTCCATCCCTAGTGAGCTCCATCCTTGGAACCTTTACCCCTTCCAGCCTAGTTTTTTATGTCATCATGCACATATTGCTTTGTTCATATGCTTGTGTATAGCCTTTTTTTATAATAGTTTTACATATATTCTCTTAAAAATTATTGTATATAGTATTCATGTGATTGATTTCACATATCTCATAACATTTAAAAATACAAAAACATTCAAATATATCAAAATTTTAAAAACATTCAAATATGTCAAAACACCAAAAACATTTCGATTGTATGCATTATCTATTGACTAAATTTGAATTCTAGTTAAATTTAGTCAACCCCTAATATTTTAAACTTTTGAATAAGGTTTCATGTTTCCTATGGGGTCTTTTATTGTCTTATATGTCTCACTTATCCTTCCCTTAGTCCTTGTTGAAACCCATTCCCCTTGTACTGGGCTAGTCAACCAAAGTCAACCTTGGGCAAACCTAGTCAAACTTAATAAAAGTGCCAAATTATGTTGGAAATGTCCTAATATGGTATTTTATATGTTTCAAGGTTCCTTCAAGTCATAAATTGGTCACTTTCTAGGATTTATATGCCAAAAGAGTCATTTGGCCACATTTTTAACCTATTAAATGACTTGTACAGATAGTGGAGTTAGAAAATTTGTCAAAAAGGTGATTCTCAATGTGGAAGGGGTCAGGATAAGTTATAAATTGGTTAGTGTCAATTAAAGAGTTAGTTATATGCAAAAATGGGGAGTTTCTCCTTAATTTTAGGTCCTTTTGGGCACTTATATAGAATTCTTGAGTTCACCATCAGTTAAAAATGTGGGAAGTGTGTCTCTTCACCTCCATAGATTAATTTTCACATTTTTTTTGTAGAAAGTGCATAAAAAAGTTAAATTATTACTTCTTTTTCTTCCACTTTTTATTTGCAAGCCAAGAAAGCCCACTTTCAAGTGCTTGGTGTGGGCTGTACAATTGAAGTTGGGAAGAATGGTCTTAGTGGATGAAAGGTATCTTAGTGTAATTCACTTTCATGGAAATATTTATTATATTAATAGCTTATCCTTTATGAACCATTGCTAACACCTTAAACAACCTTTTATTCACTTGCATCCATAAGGGGGTCACTATTTTCACTTGTTTCAAAATTTATTGCTTTATTTTGATGGATTTGTTTGTTTTAAGTGCTTAACCATGCTTTCCAAGAAATTTATATGGTTATCTTGGTTTTTAAAATCTCAAGTGCCTAAGAATGCCTCTTATAGGCTTGTATATGCTTCCAAACTAGTCTTTTCACACTTACATCTATTTTAAGTACCTTTAAGGATATTTTCCATGTTGGATGAAGGAATGGGATGTTATTTCAGGAGTTTGAACCTATGAGGATGCATTTAGAGGTGTTGAAACAAGTTTTGGATTCATGAAATGATAAAATAATGCTCAAAGGATTATGTTTCCCATCACTGTCAGCCCTTTATAGTCAACATATGTATTTGGAGGTGTTTTTCTATGTTGGGAGTTTTGTTTTGAAATTTTTCTCAAGGTGTCCTTGATGGAAATTATCCTTATGAAAGTCAATAGTTGAATTATAAGTGTTAGAAAGCATCTAAGTAAGCATGAAAACACTCAATTTCACTCTCAATGCCTTGCAATTCAAGATAAACACCTACAGGTTTCTTACTAACGTCATCCTTGAGTGTGAAAGGTTAGAAATATAATATATCTTATTGAGGGATAACTAGAGGTGATTAGGATGTTTAAATGAAGCATAGAGGACTCATATGCAAGATTCAAGAGGGTAGTGAGTATGCCCAATAATATGACTATGATTTGAGTCTTGCAATCCTTTAAAAGTGAAAATAGAGGTCTAAGAGGTTTTTGAATGTATCATATAACATGTTTACATGAGCTTCTAATGTGTCTATCTTAGATGATCTTGTAGTCTTCGTATAAGACAATAAATATGACAATAAGGGAGGATAAAAAGGCAGTGTAAGGGGAAATTTTAAAACATAAAAAATGGTTAAAAATCAATAAAACCCTGTAGTGATCACCTACAGTGCTGTGAAGGAAAGTGACATTATGCTTTGAGTTTTAATATTCTAGGTTATATTAATCTTGGTATTAGTTTCAAGTGTTTAAAAGGAATTCATGACCAAAAATGAGATTATAAGGTATGGTGATGGGTATTATGACCTCCTATGGTCACTATTAGTCCATACAATACCTAAAATGTGTACCTACAACCAAGGCAAATGACTCAGTCCAAACAATGAGCTATGAGTTGAGATTTGGATGCTTTCATGACATGAGTATTATGATAACACAAGTATGCTATTGTCCTATAAGATCTAAAGGGTATTTTAAAGGTTTGGATCAAACTAAAATACCTTTCTAAAACACCTAAAACAATCTCAAGCATCTACAAGAGTCAAAACAAGGGTTGTTGCAGTCAAGACAAAGTTGTGCCTAGGAAGAGAATGGTGTTTTAGAAGCATGATAAGGAAAGGATGATGATAAAAAATGCATATTAGTATTTTATATCAACCTAATGGTTTTTAAAACACCTCAAACAAGTCTAAGAAACCTCTTTTTCACCTACAACAATCCTAAAGGAGACTGTCTCAGTCAACATTTATAGGCCTAATCTTGCATTTCCAAGAGCTTAGGGATGGTTGTAAGGGTAAAAGTGATGGGGAGAGATTTTAGAGAAATTTTACCTGATGAAGAGGCTCATATAAGTCATTTTTAATAGGCACATGACATGGTTAAAGCCCTCATTTTCACAAGAACATAGTCAACCCTCACACCCTGCACACAGTCCTATGCCTAAAACTCAGTCTTGGAAATTGAGCTATTTGAAGGGACAAAACTTAGAGTTAGAGGCTGATTTTTTGTATATGTTACCCTTGGAACTTTTGTAACAAACTATAATGGTTGGTTTTGTGATACAAATAGGATAATATGCCTTTGATTTATCTCAGAGGTAGGGCACTTTTGCCTTGCATGAAGAGATAGTTTTGAGGTAAAAAAGAAAGAATGGTTGACCAAAATAATAAAAGGTCATTGAATATGGTTTGTATATATGGGAAACATAAATTTAAATATTATAAATATTTTTATAGTGTTGGAAACCAAATAGGGTGACTTGGATAAGAAGGTCAGTAGATAGACCTAGTAAGGTAACATGCAAACCAAGCCCCAAATGGAAGGTCATTCCTATTTATAGCCTTGGTAAATCATTAAAATGATTTGGAACACTTTAAAGGAGGTAATAATGAATTTTTTAAGCTATCTCATAGGTCTATAATGTCATAAGGATTTTAAGTCATGAAGTTACAGACTAGACCTAATGTGAGGCCTAACACTTGGAGGAGTCATTTCATGTTTTGAGCTAAATGGACACCATATAATATTTGGAACATGTTTATTTAAAATAATTAGAGATATTTAAACATTAAAAATGTAGAAAAATCCATCAAGAAAGAATTTCTTGGCTTGAAGTGCACTAAGACCCTCATAGAATGCAGGGACGGAGTTCGAAAGCCAACATTATATGCTTTTATCTTTCCTAAGCCTTTGAATGGGACCTTGAGGTGATTGGAGAAGTTATGGAGGTTCCATAATAAGACCTCAATGTAATTTTGAAAATATTTGAAAATCTATTCTTTATGAACAAATGATAAAACCAAAACCACCTCAAAACCCTTGTAAACCCTCAATATATACTTGATTGGGAAAAGATTGAAAATTAAGCATAAAGATGAAATGGAAATTCCATGAAACTTTGAAAACTTTAATTAAACTCTCTCAATCATCCTCCAATGCTAATTTTTTGTATGGAAATATACAAAATAGGTTAGAATAGGGATCTTTTTGACATTTTTGTGTGTTTTGTAGACATGGAGAACTTTCAAGAGGCCAAATAACTTTTGGGAGAGAGTTTAGGACTTTTTATAATTCATCATGTCAATTTTATCATCCATATAAACTCTTAAGCCTATCTTCTATCTTTCATTTCAACCAGTCTAGTGGGTAGATAGTGAACACTTAGGGGAAAAGTGATGAAACTTAATTTGGAAAGCCTTTTAAGGATAATTTATTGAAATTGATGATATGGACACCCTTGAAACATGTCATCCCTTCTTATTCATGGATTATACTAAATAATTGGAAGGTTTTAGGTGCCAAGAGTGAGAGGTGCATGGAGAGAGCTCATTTTAAGACTATCATGGATGATGGTGCATGGCCAAGAGAATAAGAGTGATTAGAGGCTAGTCCAATGCATATGAGGACCTGTTAGTAACCCCTCCTACTCAGACCCATAATCATTCATAATCAATTTTAGTGATAAGGTAGTTTTGGAAGGGAAATCATGAGGGGCAATTTTCTATGCAAGGAAAGGAGTTTCTAGACCACTTTGTAGGGTTCCAATGATTTGAGATGACACTTTTAGCTCCTTTAATTATATGGATAAATGCATATCTCTCTTACATGCATAAATAGTTGATATTTTTAGTTGTGATAAGTGTCTCTATGGCTCTTGGACTCCCCTTCTCTCTCTCTTCTCACATCTATAAATTGAGGCTTTTTGGCTATTGTATGGATCTAACCACAGCTGTTATGGTGAAGCCCTACTAGAATTACATTACACTTTGTATTTAAAAATTGAATACATGTCTAATTTTGAGTTGTTAACATTTTTTCTAAGTGTGTGAGTGATGAATAGTGGAGCTAAGTGATAGTATCATCCTTACTCCCGTTATCCTTCATGTTTAAACAAGAGTTATATTTTTAATAGGTCATGTGAAGTGTATTGATTTTACTAAGACAAGTAAGAAATTATCTCTATGGTGTGTAATATTCCCTTAGATAAGTTATCTTATTGATTGTCTCATATATTCTACCTTTACATTGAAGCAATTAGAATCCTTCAATTCCTAGAATTGGTCTTGCAAAGATTTGTTGCTTAGTAGGAGTTTGATAGTCTATGGGATATATCTTGGTGGATCACCTCTTTAGTGTAGTTTCAATTTTATGAAAAATTTAAACCTCTTTTCCATGAACAAGCATTATATTGGGTGATAGGAATTTAAAGAAGAATCTAAGGAGCTAGCCCTCATAAACTAGAGATTCATCTCTTTTACAAATTCCACAAAACTTGAGAGATGATTCAATGTTACATCAAATTTTAGGAGATAAATAGAGTGTCCGATGGTGCACAATGTGATGCCAATATTATCCATTCTTTACATTTATAATACTATTCTAGACTTACATTTGCTATTATATGCTATTATTTGTTGATTTATCTACATTATCATGCTTCACTTGATCTCCTTTGAGTGTGCACAATGACATCTAGCTCTTTGATTACTTCACTCTACCCATTGAGGGGGAATCCTACTTCCACATTTAAGACACACATCAATATACATACCCAATAGGGACATCTTCTACATGACTACACCATCCATGTTATGTCATTCCTACACCACACACTCTAGTTATCATGTTGATGTATAATATTTACTAGCTTACATAGATTACTATATCAACATCTCACTAGTATATAACACTTGTATATTTCTCAGCATATACCTAGTCTTGTACTAACATGTCTTTCCTACTTTCCCTCTTACTTTGATTAGTTAGATGAGATTGTATTTCTAGTATGGCTACATGATTTCCTTTCTTGATTTTCATAGCTAGATTGATTGCATTCCTTATTTCCTATTTTGATCCTATAAGTTCTTTAGGGAATTTTCCAATGTCCTTTGCTTCTATTCATATGTGTACCTTAAGACATTTATCAATGTCCTTTGCTTGTACTTTTCTATATGATTATGGCTTTCATATCAACCTTGATTATTTCCAATTGTATGTGTAAGTGGAATTTGAACATGTGTTATATGCTTGCTTTCCAATTTAAGTGACATGTGCCCATGTCCCTTGATTTCTTGGACTCTTAGCCACTCTTGTATGTTTCTTGATTCTTAATCTATGTTCTTATTACTTTATTTATTTTTTATTATGTGTAATGCCATGATCTACATCATGTATTATCTTGATTTATTGGATGCCATGATGGACATCATGCTCCATCCTTCCATGACAACTAATAACTAACTAGACTTCCAGTTCTAATTTAGTAAATTGCACATGCTATTATATTGTTATATCTATCTAGGCATACCCCTATTGATCTAACAATCTCTCAATACAAACCATGCTATATCTTGAGATATCTTGTTGATTATCATTGATATATCATGTATCTTTGCAACATAACACATTTGTAGGGTTATTTCTTCTAAGGGAAATCATTGCAGGGTCTTAATTCCTACCTTGAAAAGAAGGGAAACAAATAGGGGTTTTATCACAAGAGATCAAATCTCTTAATAGTAAAAAATCTAGCTTTCAGCACAATCAAAACAATAACTAAACATTAAACCAATCAAAATAGACTAGATAGATAGTGAAAATATTAGAATAGTTCCCAGATTTAGCCCAAGATAATAGCATTGATATTGGACTACAATGTTGATGCCAATACTATCCATTTTTGGTGTTCCTATCCAAATAATAGAAAAACCAAACTTTCCATAAGCAGGTAGAAAATTAGGTTCAACTATAGTTTTGCATAGTCATACTAGTTTAATATCAACAATTTTTTATGCACTTTTGCTTAGAGAATCTAGATATAAGGGGACTTATGTGCAGAATTATATCTCTCACTTCCAATTTCAAATATGATAGTTGGTATAACTTTCAAATCAGAATCCAAGTTCCAAGTGATTGGGGGTAATGTACATAACACATTTATTTTCTTTTCTTTCTAAGTTTAGCATTACCTAGACATTCTTAGTAGTTACATGCCTTATTCCATCTATAGGTGGTTGGCATCATTTTGAAGTGGCTTTCATATAAGCCTCGTGCACTAGTTTTGGAGTGGCTTTTATACAAGCCTAATCTCCATCTTTCAAAATGGCCAAGAGTGGTCTAGTTTCTAGCATACATTTGGCTATCCATGCCAACATTATCAAATTATAGAGAATTCATGGCCTTCAAGAGCCATCTTATTCAATACACATTTCATACTGGTATTAATTTATAGTTTAGCTTCATAGGGCAATGATGGAGCTAAAGTAATAGCTAGCCTTTGCATTCTTGAGCCACCTATTCAGAGGGATTGGATACATAATACAAACATAGATTAACACACATATAACCACCTAGCTTCACTTAGTGGGTGATGATGGAGCCAAAGGGACAAATTTTGTATTCTTGAGCTACTCTTACGGAATTGAGCACTCAGCTCCATTTGTGATATCACTCTTGGTTGAACATACCCAACATATCTAGCATATCCAACACCACTTAACATCACAGTAGGTTTTATATTAGTCCATGTACTTGATGAGGTGTATTCATTCCTTTCTCTTCCTCTCTTTCTCTTACCCAAATTTATACATTCTTATTTTAGATATAGTGTATCTAGTAAAAACTGATACACTCTTTATTTTATCTTATAGATTTTCACTTCACAGTGTGTTCTCTCTACACACACCTATCATCACACAACTTAATGAGCTTTACCCTTACAAGTATGCTTTCTAATTTTTTGTTATCCTAATATTTCACTTTGATGCATCACTAGAATAAAGGGGGGGGGGGTAATTTAGTCATATAAAATGTAAAAATTGGTAACTTGAGTGTGGATTATGACACCCAACCCATAAGTCCCTCTTTATTTCTCTCATGGACCTCATAAACACCTTTTCATTGATTCCCAATCATTCATAGCCTTCCATACTTAATCCTAGCTCAAACAGACTACTTTTTCCATGACTAATACATCCTCCTAGGCCTTGTTAGCTCAAGACATTAGTGCTATACTTAGAATAGAAAATTGATACCACTCCTGTCCACTTTTTGTGCTCCTATCCAAATGAATTTTTGGCACCAACGGTCAATTTTTTATAGTTACCCATCCTTCTCCTTATTGGCCTAACATGATTAAATTCAACCTATGACCAATAGATCTTTATAAAATCCCATTCAAAGATCATTTGGAAAGGGTTTGGTAATTATCACTAAGTAAATAAGAATATAAGCAAGACTACTTAGGCAATCTTCCCTATTCTCTACATACAACCATCCAATACACTTAAAATCTTATCTAAATACTTACACCAATCCCTAGCCACCTCAATCACATCTATTTCAACATTTTTCATCTTTATACACACTATTACACAAAGCACATCAAGTGGTATAACTACATATGGCTTGATCCTTCTTTGGAGTATTGGTATGTAGGTAGTGTGCCTACACAAGGGGTGTGGATACATGTTCATTGAATATTACACACACTAACCCATCATCTCTCAAAATTAGTCAAAGCATAATGGAATATAGGGTTTGAAGATAAAATATTCTATATAGGGAGCTTTAAATTCTTCTATCTTTCAAAACTTCATAGATAGGGTCACACAGGCATAACAAAACCCAAAAAGCTCAGATCTCCAAGATAATAGTAGTAGAGGTGGAATATAACACCGGTGCCACTCTTGTCTACTTTTGCTATTCTTGTCTAATCATAAAACAAGGTTTGATCCTAGTTTACAATAGTGTCCCAATCTTGCATAGTAAATCTCAGACCCTGTCTTAGTTGTATCAGTCAGTTTTTAGTTAAGCATTATTTTCTCCCTCTTATTGCTATTTTTAGAAAGGTCAAAATTACAATCTAATTTACACAAGTTAGTAGATTAATTATTGCATATTTATTTACTAATTTTACTACTTAGACCCTTTAAGTAAATTAGGAATAATACACCAATATTCCCAAATAAGTTAAATCACCTCATATTTGGTAGAAATAATGAGAACATGACCAAGGTCTTTGTAGAGGTAATGAAGAAAGAGTTTGTTATGTCCATGCTGGGATAACTATAGTTATTTCTTGGGTTGTAAATAACTTAATCTGAAAATGGTATACTCATTTCAAAATTCAAGTACATAAAAGAGATGTTGAAGAAGTTTGAGATGGAATATTGTAAGGTAGTTAATACACTTACAATCATAGGGTGTAAGTCAATCAAGATAAGTCTCCAAAGGTTAATTAGACATCATATAGCTCATTGATTCTGAGTTTGTTATATACCACTACCTATATACCTAACATCATGCAAGTAGTACATCTTGTGGGAAGATTTTAAGAATATTCAAAGGAAAATCATCTGCAAGTAGTTAAAAGGATACTCAAGTATCTCAAGGGGACTATGGAGTTGAGGTTATGGTATCTAAGGATCAAGGAGTTTAATTTGGTATCCTATATAGATGTAGACTAGGTAGGAAGTCTAGATGATAGTAAGAATATTAGTGAAGGAGATTTCTTCTTAGGTGAGTGCCTAGTTTCATGGATAGTAAAAAAATAACCATCAATAGAATTATCCACTTGTGAAGCTGAGTACATTTCAGAAGCTTCATGTTTCACTTAGGTCCTATGGATGAGACATACCTTAAAATAATAAAAGGTGGAATATGATGGTCCTAGCCCTATCTATTGTGACAATACAAGTGATATAAGTGTCTCAAATAATCCTATCATGCACTCAAGGACTAAGCACATTCCTATCAAGTATCATTTCCTAAGAGAATAGGTAAGTGAAAAAAGTTTCACAATTGAATATGTTTCTACATAGGATTATATTATAGACATTTTGACTAAGCCACTTCCAAAATCAACATTTGAACACCTAAGACATAAATTGGGTGTAGTTCGTATCTCTAGTAGTCACTAAAGAAGTCAAGTGCTAAGGGGAACTAATAAAGTGGTTCATTAACTCCAAATTTAGCAGAGTAGTGATAATAAGGTATGAATGAAAATAGGGGGAACATGTTTGTATGATGAATCATAAACTCATAGTTTTATATGTTGAGTGTTTTGGTTGTAAGGAGTGTCATCCAAGGAGTTGCAGACATCACTTTGTCATTTATGGAAAAGGGGGAGAAATTTTATAATGAGGGATAATTTTTATGAGAATGGATGCCATAAATGACAAAGGGTGATATTTTTGAGGATTTTTATTGATGCCAAAGGTACATATTGCATGAGGTTGATGTCATTTAGAGAGTGTGCCTAGTTGGTAGTATGTTGATATGAAAAGGGAAATTTATGGAGTATTGTCATTGAAGGATGTTTTCATGAAAGGTAATTTTAAGGAAAAAGAGAAAATTTCAAGGTGACAAATGCCTTATGGTTGCATGAAGGTATAAGACTTTGAGTAGCCTAAGCCTAGTCATGCCATGAAGAGATATTATTGGAAAGTATGAGCTTGATGGCTTGGTGAAATGAGTGCACATAGGCATGATTTTTTTTTGATGTTTATTGATCATCTTTTTACAGCATTGGATAACTCATGAGAGTCTCAAGGTGATCCTATAGGGGTAGGACCTTCAGACCAAGTCTATACCTAGACCACTTCTAGACCCTACCTAGCCTAATGAAGTATCATGATCTATTTTCAAGGCATGTGAATAATGTATGATAAATAATGAGATAGGTTTATTGATTATGTTAGTGATGTGGATAATTCAGCATGGAAAGGGTCATGAAGGTTATTTTTAAGACCTAATGTGGTTTATAGGTCAAGGTCTAGTGAGCAAAGAGAGAGAATGTGGCCTAATGAAGGGTCACGATCAGATTTTAGAGTGTTTAAGATTATGTAAGCATTTTCATAGGTGAGGATGTTTTTTAATGTATTTACATGTAGTTTGAGGTCATAATATGAAGGAAAAGGCATGAAAAGTTGTTTGAAGGTCTCTCAACTACTCAAAATGAAGGGTTTTCAATCAGGGAAAGATTTTATTATGATCATTAAGTTGAAAAAATTTTGCATGGGAACCTAAGATATTTATGGTATATGGGGAAGGGTCCTAGATAAAAATTACATCCATTATTTTTTAGATTTAGGTGCTATGATTTATGAACGATTGTTAAGAATTGAAAGAGGTTTAAACCCTCTTAGAACCCTAATAAGGACATGATGTTGAATATGTTGATCAAAAGTGCCAATAATGGATTAATATGATCAAGTAAGTTATTTTATATTATATTTGACTCTTTGAGGTACCTATAGGTGATAGTGGTTAGAGAGAGGAGAGATAAAATGTTGAGTTATAGGCTTATTCCTAAAGAAGTTATATCTATCAAAAGTTGTATTAGACATAGTAAGAAAATGGATAGAGGAATAAGGTAGAGAATAATTTTTCATGTCTATGAAGGTTTATGGATAGGTTTTATCCATAAATTGTGCTAAACCAATCATCCAAGTTAGCCAGTCACTAATAGGCTAAATGGTGTAAACATTGAAAAACCCATACAATAGTGAGAAGATGAATATATATGTATTATAATGATATAGTGATGAAATAAGTGATCAAACCAAGTACATGGAGATTTTTTTTGGACTATTATTTCCTATTAATTCTTTTTATAAATATTTTAAGTGATTTATAGTGGTGAAAATGATGAATCCAAAATGGCTTGTCTTAGTGAGGTCCATGTGTAGTGAGGTTAACAAATTAGTCTGTATGACCAATAGTTACCACTAGACCATATGATGTTTATATTTTAAGAAGGTATAAATATGTAATATGTTAATATAAATTCATAATAAGTCATTTAAAATGTCTATATATGTGTTTTAGGCTTGAGTCACCATGACTAGTCTTTAAAGAAAATTGACAGTTTTGAGAGATCAAGTTGCATGAGTGTTTTTAAGTCTTTTTCCCTATGTGATGAAGTAAAATTCACTTGGTAAATTTATTGAGGTTTTTTAGGTTATGTTTATGTTATTTATTTCCATGTTTGTGTGGCTAAATAATGTGTTATCTTCAATTGTTCAAGATAAACATTTATGTGTGTGAAGGCCTAATGTAAACAGTACTAATGGTATGATTAAAGTGGTGGTTGGAGATAAATAGTGTCATGGACATAATATGAGATTATTTTGGGTATATTTGAGTGGTATATGAAGTGTTAATACTACTTATATAGTTTTAAAATTTTCTAAGGAGATCAAAAGGTAATGTGTACTAATGAAGTCCTAATTGAATTGGGTCTCCTTAAGGCCTAAAAGAGGTTTTGGTCTTTTAAGTTGTGGCCAACCCATTGTAATGATTTATTAATGTATGAAACGTGTTATAATACCTATTTTAATGTTAATAAAAGTGTGTAAGTATGTGAGGCTGACCAAGAGGTGTGTGATCTAGAGGATTGTATAAGAACAAGGCCTAATAGGCCTAATTGACTAGTTAGGGAATTTGAGAGTGCAAGCAAAGCTTATAGCACATTAAAGAGCTGAATGAGGTATTTTAGATCATAATATTAGTGTATATAAAAATTAATGAAGATATAATAGGGTAATATATATTAATATCAAGGTAATAAGACCTAATCTATCTTGAAGAGACCAAGTTGAGTGAAGAAGCCTAGAAGGCAGTTTAAGAGAGATATAAGAGTGAGAAGAGATAAAAAATGAGATCATCATATATTTTGTGAGAAATAATTTTTTTTTAGTATGATAAATTTTTTTAGGTGTCTGAGTTGGTGCTAAATCATTCAGGGGGTTGGTGCTTGTTAAAGCCTAGTTGAGTGGGTGCTTGACTAGTTGGGGTTGGTGCTCCATATGGAGTTGGTGTTTCACTAAAGATTGATTTTTATATTATATGAATATAATAAATTTATATATATCAGTGGGTTTTATTCCCCTTGAGGGTTTGCCACATATGTAATGTGTCATCTTGTTTCATGATCTTGTATGGTTACATATGCTTTGCTAGATGTTCATGTTTGTATGAATGGTTCATGTATGCTTAAGTGGAATTGAATGAATTTTTTGAAGACTCTAATTCACCCCCCTCTCATTGTTTTTGCTTATAAAAATTGAAAATATATTTTTATTTAAATTTTTATGTGTAAGGCCCAACTATTTGAAAATAACATATGACATGACATTCTTGGATGCACCTAAATCAACCAAATAATTATGTAAGTTCTTGCCAAAGATTTTAACTATTAGGAGAAAGGATGGAGTCTCAATTTTTTAATTTATACAAATAAAAATGTGCATCATATGATTTAATATATTCCTTTCGCTTACTATTAGATAATTATTTCAAAATTAACTTCTTCTAATTAGACATTTTCATCAATTCAAACATAGTAATGTTAGCTTTGGTTCTCTTTAAATCCTCTATAATGTCATAGATAATTTTGGCCTATTATTGATGTTTTCTAGGTGGAGTATGGGCTACATAGTTTTTTGGATAATACGAGATGGGAGGTACTTTAGATAGGTAATGATTATTATTTAAGTTTACATTAGGTAGGACCTGAGTGTTGTTTGGGGGTTTAGAAGTAGTCAAAGGATTATTTATCTACTCATAAACTAATAATTATTAGTCCTTTTTAATTTCCTAAATGTGTGAATTTCATCTAAACTATCTTTAGGTTCATTTTCATCCTCAAATGGAAATTCTTAAGTATCCAATACTAGGGTTGTGCTTGGGTACCCTCCATCATAGCTTGGGTTATCATCAAGAGTAGGCAATATTTATATATTATCCATATCATTTTATAAGATGTTATAGGCAGCTATAAAATAATCACAATTAGTCTCTACATGGTCAACTAAGTTATTCACTCTACACCAAGTGTTTAAAGCAAAGTATGTGAAATTAATAGAATTGGAAGTATTGTTGTTATTTTGATTGCCACTATCAAAAGGACTAGGAAAATTCATGTTATTAGGTCAAGTGTTCTATTTCCTATTAGGTATATTTAAATTTAAATTTCTACCTATGGGTGTGTTTATTACATTTTGATTTGAATTCCAAGGGCCTTGCCTATGTAGTTTGACTACGTCATTAGATAGACATTAGAATGTTTATATTAGATTCCATATTTTGGGGTCTATGCCAACATTTTATTTATTTTAAAATTACTATTATGGGTTTACCACATGAGCATTATAATTTAGAAATGCTAGGGTATAAGTTTGTGCTTGATTAAGAGTGTTATTAACTAAAACTTGATTATTCAAGACTGAGGGGAATATCAATGTATTACTACTAAAACTAGCATAAAAACTAGTACTTGGTATAATAGCTACATTATTGTAAGTGACTAGGATAATATGATTTTTATATACTTGTGGGAAAGCATGGTTTGGAGGCACATAGGGCTGACCGCTATGCATGTGGTTGATCAGCGTTAGATTATACATTGGATTTAAACTTCCATTAAAGGCTCCTAAGATGGGGTTCATTAATGGAGTGCCTTGGTTGAGAGCTGGTTAATCATGGGAATTTAGTTAGAAGCTCTTATTTATCCTAAAGATAGTAAAGCACATGCATTATATCCTTGTGGTACCATCTAGTGTTCTATGTTTATAGCTTCATTACAAGTCAATGATAGGGATCCAAGTATAGTTAGGGTTCTTCTAAGGAACATTGATGGAAAAGGATCAAGAGTTCTCATGTGGGTTTGGATGGTAGGACCTTATGATAATATGAAAGGTGCCTTCAATCTTTGGTATATATTATGGAACTGAGCATTGAACATGCTCAAAGGCTCAATGTGATCTCCCATAGTAGAAAAACAATGGTGATATAAAATAATAAGGTTAATATGAATTATAAAATGGTTCATAAATACTATTTATAAATGAGTAAAAAAAGTGATTGATCTATGGGGTAACCCAATATACCATGAATAGGTAGATTCACCTAAGGAATAGGGGAATAATATGTATGAAATATCCTCAAATTGGACCTATGCTCTGATGAGTGCATCCTTGAATTATTGGACATGTTATTTTGCTATTTGGAATCCTCCCACCATGAATTTATAATAAATTTTTTCTAGATTCTTAGGCAAGTCATGGGTTATGCCTAGAAAAGCTATATGAAAATAACCTCCTTTCCCAAAGCATGTCATGGGATTGGCCATTAGGGTATGTTGTGGGATAAAAAATATGTTGACCAAAGGAGTAGTAACTTTTGTTGAATAACTAGATGACTAAATAGGCTTAAATTTATCTTCTCCTTTGTTAGCTCTTAACTTTCTATGTTTTCTTTATATCTAAAATCTCTAGATTAGTCCCAACAGACTTAGATCTAGTATTTATCCTTATTATTCTATTTTAAACTATTGTATATCTTGGTGTGAAAGTAAAGGTATTTATAATGTCCTAGTTCAAACTTTGGCTATGATTCAACTTGCATTCAACCCTCTTAATGCCAAAACATGTTGATGGTGTTTTTTAAATAAAAAAATTAGGTAGGGTTTGTTAAGACTCTGCCTCTCCTAAAAGGAAGAATATATCTTGAATAAAATGCTTCCCCAAGGTCTAAATGTAATATATATTGGTATAATAACCTTAACTTAGTGGGTTGATGTGTAAATATTCCATACAAGGGGTCTGTTTGATAAAATAAATATTTATGATATATCTAGCTTTGAAAATCATGAAGAGGCTGAAAATTTATTAATGTTAACATTCTCACAAACTTGAATGAAAATAAATACAACATTATCAAGGTTTATATAGTAAAAACACAATTAATTTTAGTCATGGCTCCATCACACTCATGGATGCAACAATGCTACACTAGTGATAATCAAAACACATAAATAGTTAATTTCCAAGTAGATTTATCACATGTACATAATCAACTATCCTTAAAAGTGATAAACATGACTAAGAAACCAATATTAGCATGTATATTCATATTCCTTTCAACCTACATTAATTCATCATCACAAATAAAATGCAAAAGAGAAGGGATAAAGAATTTTTTTTTATTGCTAGTATATATGAGTTTAAAATTTGTTTGTCTAAGTGAATCCCATAAAACCAATGCTTAGTTGAGTAAAAACTAGAACAAATTCAACTATATTGATGGTCCAGATCATAAGGAAATAAATTGGAGGGAATAAATAACCACACCACCATGTAAAATCATAGGAAATGGACATACACTCTCCAAAATCTTTGAATTATTAATATTTTATTTTTGATTAACTATGTTTGGGGGTCCATATATTCATCCAATTATAAGAAACACCTCTATAACAAAAATACTAAAGTAAAAAAGGGAGATATTATCCTAGAAAGTTGTAAAAGGGATAGGGAAGAAATGCTTGGGTTCACAATGTAACTTCTAGTCCAAAATGAGCTAGCCTTTAGAATGGATTCTAAAAATATATATATACATAAGAGTTCCAACTTAAGGATTTAGGATTCAATATTTACAAAATAAGGAATCTCATGCCTTGACTACCAAATACGGTAAGACTACACATGCCAAGGCGACGCCTAGACTGGGTGAGCCAATCATTACTTATAATAACCAAGTGATTGTCTCTACTTACTTTATTGATCATGCTTTAGACTATGCATATCCATCCCATAAGATCTTACTTGAACTTTGAAATCACATGATAAAATTGGGTATCTTATATTCATGCTCATTTCCATGCCATTATTAATTATTTACCAATTGATTACTTTGGGATCTACTATTCCATTCAAAATTTTCTATTTGTAATTTTTCCATTGGTTCAAATTGATATTATGTATCTATGTTTATATACTTACCTGAGTTTAATCCCTTTTTATATGTTTTAAAGATCTGAGAAGTGGATTTTGCTTTTGAGTAATGCATTTACTATATAGACCTTGACTTATACTTACTTGTACATGTAAATCTATAGGAAAGTACAACTTGGCACTTTATTTAGCTACCTAGGACAATCTTTTGGGTATATAACATATTCATTCATAGTTAAAACGGTCCTAGACAGGTAGATAGGTGTCAATTTTTAAGTCACTAGGCTTTTTTGTATCCAACATCCCCTTTTCCCATGAAGAAATGGAGACCCACCTTGTTTTTTATATTCTGGCCTTGTTTTTGAACCTCTCTATTATATGTTTATACAATTAGCCTTTGTAATTTGGGAAATTTAGTGTAGTATTCATATAATAATTTTATGGACTAACTACACTAATGCATTTTAGGAGTTTTGGACTATATAGATTCATTTGAGACTTATGTAATTCAAAGGAATTTATTCAAGGTTCATTCTTATTGGGTTTTTTGTTTGAGTATTTTATTCAGACATTTTGTTCAATAGGTTTGATTTTCAAGTTTTATGTGTTGGGCATTCTGTCTGGTAAATTTTTAGTGTTAGTTTGTTTTTGGAATTTCATCTATTTAAAATTTAGGTCTTCAAGGATTTTGTTCCATAAGAATTTTTTTTGGAAGTTTTATCCAAACAATTCCCTTTTAAAAATTCATTCTTATCAAACGTATTTTTTTCAGAAGTTTTACCACAAACATTTTATCCAAAAATAATTTGAACTTTGGACTTTTTATCATGGACATTTTGTTTGATAAATTAAGAGTTTTACAGACATATTATGGTCTTTTTTTTGACAGACATTTCATCCAAGTAAATAAGGTTTTTAGACTTTTTTTTATGAGTCTTTTGTAAATTTTGGTCCCCAATACAAAATATGAATACCCTATTCCCTAGTGCAAAAGTTCTTGCTTTAATCAGTTGAATAAAGTTAAAATACTTCCTAATAATTTACTATAACGCCCTACCAAATTGAACTAACATATTTTGAATAATATAGGAAAAAATAAGTGAATGTTATGCATTCATATCACAAAAATTGGTATTCAATGAAAAAATATTATATACATGATAAACAATCATTTTAAGCCTTCATTTCTCTCCAAAAAATTTTACCTCAAAGTCCCTTGCTATCCTACTCTACAAAGAGCCCTAGCTACTACCTAGAAAGTCACTGTAAGTATAACAACGATTAAATCTAGGGAAAATTTGATCATATAACATATATAACACATAGAAGGAGATTAAAAACAACACATGACATTCATACAATAATGTTGTCTTTATCTAGGGAATTTCAAGGAGCAAATCTACTATCCCCTTATTTAATTAAAGATTCTATAGATTTCACAGATACAATTTTTGATGTTACTATATTCAATAATAGATACACTAATTATTCAAAGTTATGTGACATAATAGATTCTATGGATGCATTTTAATTGGAAGATGAGATGCCACTCTCTGATTATTTGTTCATCAAATAATTATCCTTCAAATGTCAAAGTTTGGATTTCATCATTGCCAAGGCAGAGGTGATGCCGTGCATTGACCTCTAATGTGACCTATTCTTCTAGGGTAAGATAACACAAGATACCTTCCTTAATCATTCTAAAAATAAAAAAGTCATTACTTAAATTTTAGGAGTTGACTTATAAAGATATCTATCCCTATGCATACCTAATACATACTTTAACAAGCATACATTATTGTAGTTAAATGCAAAAATCATAATTGAAAGGGTTCTATCTTCATGGTTGCTCCTCGACTAGACCATCACTTGAAAAAGGGAAGAAATCAGTTGGGGTTATTTATATAGACAAGTTATAAATGGGGATATGTATCAAAATGGATATTTTGAATTGAATCTATGGTATGCTGAGTATTCACTTTGTTAATTTAGACTGGGTACCATTGCTATATGTGATGCTGACTCACGATGCTACATTTACCTTGGTAGAGACAATTAGTTTCCACTTGAGAGAATAAATAATACATAAGGACAAGTTACCTATGCCTATAAGCCATTTTTATATGATGTCATTATGGGAACATGCTACAAACTTCTTAGAGAATTATTGACTCCAACCACTGACTGCATCAAGAATAAGATTTGTGATCACTTCTAGTTTATGCATGTGTATGCCTACTCAAAGAACATGTTGAAGATAGAAAAAGATGTATACCCCTAGGTTTGGTAAGCCATCCAAAGCTCATCCATGCCCCAAATTAGAGAAAATATTGTGAAAACATTGGATAAAAGAGGGGATTACTTTTTGTATCTAAATTTCATAGTTATAATGATCTAGGGAAAAAATTAGACCCCATGTATCTCCCAAGATATGTTCTAGACAAGTTAGTAGAACAATAAATACCCTTTAAACTATGGTGGAACATTGAAGAAGATTTATCCAAAAGAGAGAAGAAAAGTTCATACTTTGGCCACCATATAATCATCATCAACAGAATGGTATACACCATGAGGAAGCATTTTCAAGAAGTGGGAGGCAAGTGAAAGAGCTATCTTTTCCCCACACTTATACATAGGGAATGGGATCCATATGGTTTTATTTTGAAACACCTATAGGGACTTAATATCCCCTATAACCATATCCCCTATGAATATGAATTTTTGTTTTTGAATGCTAAGGATGATGAGGAAGTATTGGAAAGAACAAGGATTGTGAGATCTAAAGAGGATCATTTAAGAATGATCTAGGATGACCCTTTAGTCTCTACAAGGGAATTAGATAATAAAAATTCCCTTTACAAAGGATGGGAACATTCAAAATTTTAGAGAGGATAGTCTGAGGAGCAATCCAAAGAGTAGGAAAGATCCTCATCTCAAGGACTCTGTTTTAAATTTAAGATTAAGACTATGAAGATGGATCTTTGGGTAGCTGAACCCAACTTGAGGGGAGCATAGGTGGGAGATCCCTTTAGTTTAGACTCTATTAATGAGGAATGAACATAAGAAAGGCTAGTTTTGAGCATAAATTAGGTAAGTAATGCTATTCCCTAGGCCCAAATTGATAAATTTGTTGGGATAACAACATAAGAGGTAACTGCATCAACCCAACAAATATCCCCTACCCAAATGAAGAGCCCTCTTATATATGCAAGGAATTTTAGGAACCCTATAGGAAGTCCCATAGTTGAGTCATCTAGAGGCTTATTGGTTTCAACTCAACACTTAGGAAAAGTAGGAGAGGTTGTTGAAATTGAGGATTTTGAAGAGGATTATGATGCTAAGCTAGAAAAGGCTAAGGCCTTGAGCCTTGAAGGGAAACCAACATTAAAAATTTTCATAGGTACCCAATCTTTTATGACTATTCCTTTACCTACTATTCTAGTATATGGTCATGTTCCTATTTATTTTGTGGTGAGGTATCCAAAGGTGGAAAGGCCTAATTACACCTCCATTGACCCATTTTCCCCAACCACATTCACTCAGTTCCCCCTTCTCACCCCTAAGGTTGATATGGATTATGCCACCACTACCATTTCCCCACAATCCACTTCTATCTCATTCACCATGCCTACCTCCTTTGTCCCTTCTAGCACTACCACCATTAGAGCCTTAAAGAAGAAGAAGATATCTTGAAAATTGCATAATACCATGGCTAATCCATAATTCTATATCCAATCCACCTATATTTACTTTCCCATGCCATCCATCACCTCCATATAAATTACCATTATAGTAAGTTCTAGTAGGGGAATGAAGGCCAAACCCCAATTCGTCATAGTCCATCCACTCCATCAGTTTGAAGGAGTGGACTATTTTAAGATCATTTAGCCTTCCTTACCTAATGTCCTTATCAAGACACAAAAGAAATAGCTATAAATTAAGGAGGCTCAGGAAGAGGTTGTAGTCATAACCTTAGCTACATAATAATTATAAATTCATACATATGCTATGGACCTGAGAAATAAGGCCTCCCAAATACTTAGCTTTAAGATCACTGAGCTCCCTTCCATCTCCACTTTATTTAACCCACCATCTAGCAATATACAAAGGGTAAAGAAGAGGAAGTTGAAGGATGACAAAGGTAGGGAGATAATATTTGAGGAAAGACAAGAAATGTTCTCCCTCACCAAGTGATAAAACATGTAGCTAGGATAGTCTCCCTATGTTGAGAATTTTGTAGACCTAGCTCAAGAAAATAAAGATGCTATGGTATCCATCCATGAGGGGTCAAAATATTTTGGATACAAGAGGAGTGAAGAAATTTTTATTGTCAACTTCATGTGTTTGAGTAATTTATTTCCATTATTTGTGTAATTATATGTTATTTCTTTGGTTATGTGTGTCAATAATCCTTAATGTGAAAAAGCTATGAATGAGTTCTTGATTATCTTAATTGATGTACTAATCCTAGATGTGTAACAACTATTGAAATATTAGTAAATTATGTTGATAAGGACAATTAATTTGATTGATTAATAATTTTGAATGTGTATGAGTTCTTTCTTTGATGTAGTTTATTATGTGTTTACAAATTTGCCTCATATACCTCACTAGCCCAAGTCATAAAATCTCCTAATTAAGAGTGTGCAAAAACTTATCTAAAAAGAATAAACTTTGACTAAGGCCTATGATTTTCCTACATTTATATCTCCTTAGATATCTCAGCCATATCTGATTATGTGTGTGCAATTTCTGCTAGCAACATGCATATGTTTTGAAAGTGCTTATCCATTTAGAAACCAATCAGGGAAGTGATTCCTAAAAACCAGAGAGTCTCCTTTTCTACCTTACCCTTCCCTCCATTTTGAGTTTATTTTGAGACCTACCCACTTTAGATTATCAACCAAAATCCATCCAACTCATTTAGGAATTCACTACCCTTTAGAGACCATACCTCCATCTAAAACCCTTGTCAACAACCTACATATCCTACCAACTATTCCATCAAAGGTTGTTTAGACCACATACCTAAAACTCATGCATTAGAGTGGATTTCTTCTCCATTCAGATCCTAAAACATTAGAGGCTACCTCATTATTTATGATGTGCATGAAACCTATATCAATAGTTTATTGGTGCTAGAAAGAGGGCCTACCCCTGATGATAATAGTATTTATTCTTTACGTAGAGTTGCATTTGAGTCACCAAGGAGAGTGAATAGATCCAATTCCTAGGTTGGTTTTCTAGTCTCACCCTTATCAGATCATAGTTGACCTAGAACTATGATAACAACCCTAGTTCATAACAATCCACCCCTTCCAATAGGGAACCATTTACCTATAAGGATCCTTTTTCATATTAATTATTTGATGGCTTAGCCCTAGTTAGTTGGATCTACTATTACTATCCCTAGAGACATGCATGATTTACCTAGGAATATTGAAAAGTACCTACCATTCTTTTTTCGTTTAGGAGCAAGGATAATAGAGGAACACATCAAATATTTTAAAGCTACTTTAAGATTAATGAATGTTGTTGATGAAGATTTAGCATGTAGATTATTCCATTTTACATTAATGGACACTACTTATGATTGGTATTTAAATCTAACAAAGAACTCCATCACTTCTTGGGATAAGTGTCAAGCTACTTTTCATGCACAATTTAGATAGGTACCAATCCTAGTTTGGTATACCATTACTTCACCAGTATGAAGAGAGAGTCTAATGAACCTATCCATACTTTCAATTCAATGTTTCAAAATATTTATAACTAATTAACCCTAAGATATAAACTAGACGTTGCATTAGCATTATAAATGTATAAGAACACTCTCATCCCAATCACTACCATGTTCCTAAGAAGGGAAACTCTGGACAATAATTTGATGTTAGCATAAGAAGAGGCCATAAATATAAATAGGCAACTCAATCCTCAACTACTTGGTACACCTTAGCTTAAAAGTGGCCTCCCATCATTAAATTTGATACCACACATGAAGCAAAATGTTCTTATGTTCAATTAAAAGTAATTATACACACTACCTCTATTGACATGAACAACACAACCAAATTATATCTTCTTGAATAATCATGCATTAGGCAATGGTTACCAATAGAATCAATAATAAACTATACCTTCTACCATTATTTTACAATGTATTAATTTAAAAAAAATAGAACTGAATTCTATCCAAAAAATGGTTTGAAAGTTAAGAAATAACTTCTTAAATATGTAAAGGAAGATGGGAAATGGAAATGGCCTAACAGGTAATCATAAAAATAGATTCTAGAGATATAACCAACCATTCAACAAGCCCACAAACAATATGGAACAAACTAACAAATTTCCAGAGATCAACATGGTAGAAATGGCTCTTCCTAATTGCTGTAAAATTCATAAAACTCCTCAACATGGTGAGATTGACTGTGTATAATTATATGCAATGTTAAAAATATTTATAATGGAAGTAGTTAGACAAGACCAAATTCATAATCCATTAGAAGCCCACCAAGATCCTAGCTCTTCAAGCACATCTATGTTCTTCTAAACTCATGTGTTTCCTTTTCCAAGTAAAGATGACAATGTACTAGAGGAAATTACAAATGATACTCATGATTTATATTAGTTCCAAATAAGTGGTTAAATTTAAGGAATAAGCATCCACTCACAACTTCAACTCCCCCAAATACCAAGGTTATTACTCCTAATCCTAAATATGACAATAATCCACCTCCTCCAAAGGGGAATGATTAGCTACAAAATAAGGAGGAACCAAGAGAAGGAGGATAAAACATTATGGAAGATATGAAAGAGATTAAAGCAAATATAAATCTTCATGAGTTAGCCCAAATAACCAAATAGAAGGAGATGCTATGGAAATCCATTACTAGAAATGCTCCTATAGAAAGAACTAAATCAACCATAGACAACACAAAAGTTACTAATGCTAATGTCATCTATAAGAGCAAGCCAAAAGTTCCACCCTTTCTAATAACTATTATAGAATTTGGTAAGAATATTCATACTTATTTAGTAAATTTTGGAGCATCGATAATTGTCATTCCAACTTCCATATCCCAAAATATTGGTTCAACTCCAAGTCTTTTAAAGAGAAAAGTCTCATAGCTAGATAAAATAGTGGTACCAATAGTTAAAGAGTTGACCAATGTACATATTCAAGTAACATCTAAACCATGAGTCCATATGACTATTGATATCCTTATAGTATATATACCTAAAGGCTATGGATTATTTCTGAGTAGATATTGGTCCAAAACACTCAATGGATATCTTTCTATAGATTTCTCTCATATCTAGCTGCCATGGAGAGGCATTACCAATCAAATCAGAATCAATAAAGAACCAAGGACAAAATACTCTATCATAAATTATAATGTCAAAAATGAAGAGGTAAAGTGTGAATCCCCCAGTCTCAGTATTTACACCTTTTTTTTATGCATAATAAAGTACAAAATCTAGAATATGAAGGTTCTAATCAGCTATGGAGTTTGCACTTTGATGGTGCTAGATCTAAGTAAGGGTTAAGCATAAGGATCAATCTAATTGATCCATATGGTAATAAATTCCTAAACACATATAGATTGTAGTTTTCATGTACTAATAATAGGGCCAACTATAAGGCTTTGATTCTAGGATTAAAATTTGCACTCAAGAATAGTGTAAAACAAATACTAGTATTTGGTGACTCAGAGCTGGTGGTCAACCAAATTAGAAACAAATATCAATAAAAATTAGCTTATTTGAAAAGGTATAAACATAAAGCATGTGACATGATTGAAATATTTGAAGAATTCAACATAATGGCCATTCCTAGAGAATAAAATTAGGGTGTTGATTCACTCGCTGCTACTGCTACTAATGTGGAGCCCCTCTAAGAATCTATGGTAAAGAGGTTCTCTATAGAATAGGTGCCTTGTCCCTCTATTTTTGATAATGTAGAAAAAATTCAAGTTTTTGATGATGACTAATTTATTATCTAGTTTTTAAATAATTCAAGGGAATATGGGTCCTAAATCATCGATAACAAGGATATTAATCACCTATATCAAAAGGAATTAGATAGGGAAGGTATTATAGAACTCAAATAAAATCACATCATAGCTAGGTTTGTATCTTTGGGAAGGTCATTCGATATAGACCCTCAATATCAATAGCTCAGGTAGCCCAAGGTCAATTAATTAGAATTTAAAAGAGAAAATCTAAGAAATGAACATATCCCATGCTATGTTAATATCAATCTTAGCTGCACCCTAGAAGATAGACAACAAATGAAGGATTTAATCACTTGGTATAGGGACATCATTGTTTAGACATATTAAGACTTGAAAGTATATGAGCTATAGGTCATTACTCATATGATTCCATTGAAGCTTGATCATAAGAAATTCAGACAAAGGTAGAGACTATTCAATCTTATTTTTGAGCCTCTCATCCAAAGAGAAGTGGAGAAGTTTGTAAGCACAAAAATCATCTTTCTAGTAAGACATTCTACCTAGGTGGCTAATTTAGTCCTAATAAGAAAGAAGAATGGTGAGATAAAACTATGTGTGGATTTTAGAAATTTGAATAAGCCTTATAAAAAGGATAATCATCCCCTACCTTCTCTAGATGAGGTGATATAGATAGTAAGTGGTTCTAAAATGATTTATTTCTTGGATGGATTTTTAGGCTATAATCAAGTATTGGTATAATTTGAAGATAGAATGAAGACTATGTTTACCAAAAAGTGGGGGAATTATGCATATAAGTGGATTCCATTTGGCCAAATAAATGTAAAAACAACCTTTTAATGTGTTATGGATCATGATTTCAAGGTATTAATAGGAAAATGCATAATCATCTACATGGATGATCTTAAGGTATTTTCAAATCATAGAAAGGATCACATAAGTCACCTACAGTCCATATTTTAGAGATGTAGAAGGTTTGGTATTTAGATAAACCCAAAGAAAAGTATGTTTGGAGTCACTAAAGGGAATTTATTGGGGTACATCATCACCAAATTTGGGATCACCATTGATCCAGACAGAGTTCAAGGAATTTTGAAGATTACACAACCAAATAACAAGAGAGCTAAAATCATTCTTTGGAAAGATTAACTTCTTAAGGAAGTTTATTTTAGGATTTGAATAGATTGTTAGGACTTTACATGCCATGTTCAAACATGATGCTAAAATAAAATAGACAATTGGATCTCAAAAGTCTTTGCAAGACATTAAAGATGTAATATCATAAGCTTTAGTACTAATCAGTATAGATTTCAATAAAGTTTTTTACATGTATTCATTCACTTTATAACATATAATTATTACTTTAATAATACAAAAGAGGGAAGATACTAAGCATCCAATCATGTTCATGAGCACAAATATAAAAGATGTAGAGCTCATATACTCTATGATCGACAAATAGATTTTGGCCCATATCAAGGTAGAAAAGAAATTTCAGCATTACATCTTGATGAATTAAATCATTTCCATTATGATTGATCCTAATTTCAAGCTCACCCTATTACATAATTAATTAGGTAAATGTCAAGGAAAATGATTGGTAAAGTTTCTAGAATTTGATATAAAAATCAAGCCTACAAAAATCATTTGAGGCCAAGGCATCATTCAGCTCATGACTGAACCTGATCCATGCATCACCATTAAAGAGATATGTGAGTCTCAAGTATCCAAAGGATAATGGTATGTCAATATCATAAAATATTTTCTTATAGGTACTTATTCCCTAGAAATTAATAGAGAATGAAGGAGATATTTGAGGCTCAAATCCACTCACTACATGATCAAGAAGGGAGTCCTCTATATGAGAGACTATGAAGGCATTTATCTTAGGTGTGTATCTATAGAGGAATATAAGGAAATCCTAGAAAGCTTACATCAAAAGATAGGAAATGGTCATCCTTATAGGAATACCATATCTCACAAAATCTTAAAAATGGGCTATTAATGGCTAATAATTTTCAAAGATGTTCATGCTCATATTAGAACATGCCATGAATGCCAATCTCTAGTCAAAAGAGAAGTACACTCAATAATTCCCTTATAGCCAGTTGTTGAAGGAAGGCCATTTTCCCACTGGGGTTTAGAATTCATTGGTGTCATCAACCTAAATTCCTTAATGGGCCATAAGTTTATGTTTACTACTACATACTACTACACTAGATGGATTGAAGCCATAGCCATGAAGAACTCTAGAGCATAAGATGTGATTGATTTTTGAAGGAACACATAATAACCTAATTTGGTACCCTCATTTCCTTGGCTTGTGATAATGGACCAAGTTTTATATCAACCAAACTTATTGAATGGGAACATGACAACAAAATCCCTATCATATCATCCTCTAACCATTACCCTTAGGGAAATGTACTAATAGAATCAATGAACAAGAACCTGATAGATGTAATTAAGAAATTGGTAGGGGACAAGCCTAGGGACTGACATAATCTATTAAGGTACACCCTTTGGGTGGATCAAATAAGGTATAAGTAAGCCCTTAATGATTCACCCTACCTACTAGTATATGGATGTAGGCTATTTTTCCTTATCATGTTGAAGCTACCTACTTATCAATTCATGCAAGATTACATGGAACCAAGTGAAAAGATAGAATCAAGATTGTTGAACATAATATAAAAAGAATATTTTAAGGATTGAAGCCTTAAAAACCTTCAACAAACACTAAGATGTGGTTAAGAGGTGGTTTGATAAGAAAGCAAAGGTCAAAGCATTCAAAATTTTAGATTTGGTGCTACTTTGGGATAAATCCCATGAGAAAAAAGGACAATATGATAAGTTTTCCCCATTTTGGATTGGACCATACCAAATTTCAAATATAATGGGAAATAAGGCATTTCATTTGAAGGACATGCATGGCAATGAACTCACCTATCTAGTCTATGGGTAGTTTTTAAAACACTACTTCATGGTTGTACCATTTGAGGGCACCCCAAATTGATAAAAGAGTGGTAAATCTAGATGTAGGATTAAAATATATTTCTTACTTTATTATATTAGAGTTTAGTGGTTTCTAAATTAGTTTTTTTGTTATTTTTTGTGATAAACTACTTTGTGGTTGTTCTGGTATAGATAAATCTAAACCAATTGAGCTTATGATTGAATAGACTTACCAAAAAGAGGAAGGTTGAAAAAAATAGCAATTTCTAGCCTATTCACAAATTGGGTGTATTTTTATATTTTCAATTCTCTAGGATAAAGGTTAGTAATCATGAACCATTATAGACTATGTCAGGATTGAATACTTTTACCAGGTATGTAAAAGTTACTCTTAAAGTAATTCACATAAATTTAGAAAGTTTTCTTGTTTTATTGGATCAAGCACACTTATTATATTAAATAATTATTGAAAGTGATAATTATTGGTATAGATGTGGCTAAAAAGGATGTTTTAGTAATGATTTGTTTATAAATATACTAGCTCATTAGGGTTCCATCTCTTCTCTTTTCCATTCAATAATAAAAGAAAAACCAAAAGAACCAATGAGTTCAAAAGAGAAAAAAAATCAAATCTAAAGGCTAACATGATGAAATAAGGTCAATGTACCATGCATCATGATTAACAGAAGACAATGGAAAGGGAAGAGAAAGAGCCCAAGGTATCTCTATCAGGGCTATGGATGCCTGGTTGGAAACAGAGCAATGCCTAATCTTCCCTCATTTTCAAGATTTAATAGACAATGGAATTAAACCTAAAATTTCATCAAGCCTTTGAAAAAATAATCAAAGCAATGGTTAAATTAACTACACATTTGACACACATAGATCCAAAAGATGGGAAAGTAAGTATGTTATGTGAATCAACTTAAGAATCTCTTTCATGTTTTTGATTTAAGCATTATTCTATGACACACTTCACGATTTATTTATAGATTACTAACCAAAATTTTGGGTTATTGAATACTCAAGAGTATCCCCCTTGTAAGTTACCATTTTTTTACCCAACATCCCCATTTTACCATGAGGAAATAGAGACCCACCTTAGTTTTCATATTTTGGACTTATTTTTGAACCTCTCTATTTTATGTTTATGTAATTAACCTTCATACATTGGTAAATTTGGCATGAAATTCATATAATAATTTAATGGACTAACTAAACTAATGCATTTTAGGAGTTCTAGACTATGCAGATTTATTTAGGACTTATGTAATTCAGAGGAATTTATTCAAGGTTCATTCTTATCAAGTTTTTTGTTTGAGCATTTAATTCAAACATTTTGTTTGATAGTTTTATTTTTAGGTTTTATGTATCGAGCATTATATTTGGTAAATTTTTAGTGTTAGTTTATTTTTGACATTTCATCTATTCAAATTTTGGGTCTTCTAGACTTTTGTTCCACAAGAATTTTTTTTCAAAACTTTTGTCTGAACAATTTCCATGAAACAATTAATTCTTATTGGAATTATTTTTTTAGAGGTTTTACCATAGACATTTTGTCTAAAAAAAGTTAGGTCTTCAAAATTTTTGTCACAGACATTTTGTTTGATAAACTAAGAACTTTAGAGATATAATGTGAGCTTTTTTTGGCCAACATTTTTTCCAAGAAAAATTAAATTTTCAAACTTTTTATTGTGACTCTTTTATAAAGACTAGTCCCCAACACAAAATCTGAATACCCTATTCCCTAGTGCAAAATTGCTTTCTTTACTCAGCTAAATAAAGTTAAAATACTCCCTATCAATTTGCTATAACACCCCACCAACTCAAACTAAAAAAATTTGAATTATATAGGAAAAAGGAAGTGAATGTTGTGCATTCATATCACACAAACTAGTATTCAATGCAAAAATATTATATATGCAATATGCATCCATTTGAATCCTTTAATGCTCTCCAACAAACTTGCCCTTCAAGGCTCTTTCTATCCTACTCTATAAAGAGCCTTAACTACTACTTACAAAGTCACTCCAAGTAAAATGATGATTAAATCCAGGGTAAATTTGATCATACAACATATATAACATGTATAAGGAGACTACAAACAACATAATATGTGCATATAGTAATGACATCTTCATCTAAGGAATTTTGAGGAACAAATCCACCATCCCCTTATTCAATTAAAGATTCTAAAAAGTTCATAGATATAGTGTTTAATACTACTATATTTGAGAATAAATACACTAATTATTCTAAGTTATGGGACATAGTGGATTATGTGGATGAATTTTCATTGAAATATGAGATGACACTCACTGATCAGCTATTCATCAAAGAATTGTTGGCCTTCAAATGTCAAAGGTTACATTTTGCCACTACCAAGTTAGATTTGATGCTATGCATTGACCTCCTATGTGACCTATTCTTCTTAGGTAATATAACAAATGATGCCTTCATCATTATATAAATAAAATAGTCATCACTTGCATTTTAGTAGTTAACTTCTAGAGATATATATCCCTATGCATACCTAATATATACTTTGAAAATCATACATTACTATAGTTCAACATAGATATCACAATTGAAAGAGTGTTATCTTCATGGTTGCTCCCTAACTAGACTATCACTTAGAAAGGGAAGAAATTAGTTGGGGCTATTTATATAGATAAGTTTAGAATGGGGATACATATTCACATGGCTATTTTGAACTGACTCTATGGTAGGATGAGTATTCACTTTGTTAATTTAGACTAGGTGCCATTTATATACAGGATATTGACTCATGATGCTGCATTCACCTTGAGAGAGATAATTAGTTTTTTCCTAAGAGAACAAATAATATATAAGGATAAGTTCCTTATGCCTATAGGCCATTTTATATGATGTCTTATTTGTTAGACATTGTTAAAGGAACATGCTAAAAATTTCTCGATGAACTATGGACTTTAGCCACTAACTACATCAAGAAAAAGATTTTTTATCACTTCTTATTAATTAATGTATATGCCTACTCAAAGAACATGGTTAAGATAGAAGAGGATGTATACCCCCAAGTTTGGCAAGCCATCCATGGCTCACTCATGCCTTAAATTGGAGAGATTATTATGAAAACATTGGCTGAAAGAGGGGATTACTTCTTGTATCCAAATTTCATAGTTATAATGATATATGGAAATAAAGTAGACCCCCTATGTCTCCCAAGATATGTTCCAAACAAGTTGGTATAATAAGAGATCACTTTTTAACTATGGTGGAGAACTGAATAATATTTGTCCAAAAGAGTGAAGAAAATTCCATACTTTGGCCATCATGTAGTCATAAAAAAAATGGCATACACCATGAAGAAGAATTTTGGAAAAGTGGGAGGTAAGAAAAAGAGATATCATTTCCCCATGCTTTCACATAGGGACTAGGATCCACATGGTTTTATTCAGAAACACCTACATGGACTTAATATCCCCTATAACCATGTCCCTTATGTATCTAACTTTTTTTCTTGAATGCCAAGGATGATAAGGAAGTATTGGAAAGAAAAAGGATTGTGGGATTGAAAGAGGATCATTTAAGAATGATCTATGATGACCCTTTAGTATATAAAAGGGAATTATATAGCAAAAAGGTTCTTTACAAAGGATGGGAACATTCAAAATTTTGGAGAGGATAGTCTGAGGAGTAGTCTAAGGAGCAAGATGGCCCTCATCTCAAGGATTCCATTTGAAATTTTAGATTAAGACTATAAATAAGGAACTTGGGGTAGCTAAACCTAACCTTAGGGGAGCACAGGTGGGATATTCCATCAATTTAGACTCTAATGAGGAGGAATGATCACAAGAAAGTCTAGTTGTGATCACAACTTAGGTAATTACTACTATTCACTAAGCCCATATTGCTATGTCTATTGGGATAACAACACAAGAGGCACCTACATCAAACTAGCAAGGCTCCCCTACTTAGCTGAAGACCCCTATCATATATCCAAGGAAGCCTAGGACCCCTATAAGGTGTCCCATAGTTGAGTCATCCCTAGGATTACTGACTACACCTCAACACTCAAGAAAAGTAAGAGAGGTTGTTGAAATTGAATATTTTTAAGAGGACTTTAATTCTAAGATAGAAAAGGCTAAGGCTTGAGCCTTGAAGTAAAACTAGCATCAAAAAGTCTCCTAGGTACCCAATCTTTTATTAATGTTCCTTTACCTACAATTTTAGTATTTGGGCATGTTCTTATTTCTTCTATGTTGAGGTTTGTAAAGGTGGAAATGCTTACTACCACCTCCATTTACCCCTTTGACCTAATCACATTCACTTAGTTGCTCTTTCTCACCCCTAAGGTTGATAATGATGTTACAACCAATACCATTTCCCCACAATCTACTTCCATCTCATTTTCCATGCCTACCTCCTCTATCCATTTTGGCACTACCACCATTAGAGCCTTAAAGAAGAAGAAGTTATTTAAAAAAGTGTAGAGTGCCATGGCCACTCCATAATTTCATATCCCATCCACCCAAATTTCCCTTCCCATTGCATTTACCACCTCCACAAAAAATACCATTATGGTAAGTTGTAGTAGGGGAAGGCAAAACCCTAGTTGGTCACAATCAATCCACTCCCTTAGTTTGAAGGAGTGGATTAGTCTAAGATCATTTGGCCTTTCCTACTTAACATCCTTATCAAGGCACAAAAGAAACAATCACCAATTAAGGAGGCTCAAAAAGAGGTTTTATTCATAACCTCAAATGCATCACAATTGGACATTCCTCTCTAGGCTATGGACCTAAGAAGTAAGGCCTCCCAAATGCCTAGCTTTAAGATCACTGAGAGCCCTTCCATATCCAATGTATTAGACCCACCATCTAGCAACTGACAAATGGTAAATAAGAGGAAGTTGGATGATGACAAAGGTAAGGAGATAATATTTGAGGAAAGATAAGAACTATTTTATCTCACCAAGCAATATAACATGTAGTTGGGATATTCTCCCTCTGTTGAGAATTAAGTAGACCTAGCTCAAGCTCATAAGGATGCTATAGTATCCATCCATGAGGGGTTAGAAGATTTTGAATACAAGAGGAGTGAAGGAATTTTGATTGTCAAATTCATGCATTTGAGTGTTTTCTTTCAATTATTTGTGTAATTAGATGTTATTTCTCTAGTTGTGTGTGTTAATAATCCTTAGTGTGCAAAAGCTATGAATGGGTTCTTAATTATCTTGATTAATGTACTAATCTTAGATGTCTAATAGATATTTAAAGATTGGTAAATTATATTGATAAGGATAATTAAGTTTATTGATTCATAATTTTGAATGTGTATGAGTGCTTTCTTTGATGTAATTTTTTATGTGTTTTCAAAGCTACCTTAGATACCTCACTAGCCCAAGTCATTATTTCTTTAGTAAGAGTGTGCAATAGCTTCTATAAAAGGAGAAACCTTTGACTTAGGCCTATGATTTTATTACATTAATATCTCCTTAGATGTCTCAACTATGTCTAACTATGTGTGTATGATTGTTGCTATAAACATGCATAGGTTTTAAAAGTGCTATGCATTTATAAACCAACTAGAGAAGTGATTCTTGAAAACCATAGAGTCTCATTTTTTGCCTTACCCTTCCCTCATTTTTGAGTTTGTTTTGAGACCTACCCACTTTAGATTAGAAACCATCTATCCAACCCAAATAGGATTTCACTACCCCTTAAATACCATACCTCTATCTAAAACCCTTGCCAACAACCTGCATACCTTTCCATCTATTCTAGAAATAGGTTATTTAGACCACATACCTGTAAATCATACCCTAGACTGGAGTTCTTCTCCATTGAGATCCTAAAATGTTAGAGGCTACCTCATTTCTATGGTGTGCATGAAACTTACACCAACAGGCTATATTATATAACTATATACACATGGTCATTTTGATTTTATTTGACTATTGATATGTACTCCATGTGGCATTCCCTTACTCCATCAAGCTCTTTAGTAATAATACTATTGCTAACTACTAACCTAAGGTCCCAAGTTCTTGGGATGCTACCACTTGGTAGTATCTCCTATATTCAAGTCTTTGGGGATACTTGAATAGTCTATACTTCCCATCAGGACTTAAAGTCCTTAGGATACTACTACTTGTAATAATCTCAAGACATTGGGGTCTCAAGGAAACTTAAAAAACAATAATACAAAAATGTAAAAAAATGACTAAATTAGAAATTGATATAATACAACAGTTTTGACAATGCCTAAAAGAAACACATAAAAAATACATACACAACAAGACTATTCAATTAAGACTAATAAAATGAGTAGGATAAATATCAATGGAAAATTTCATGAAGAAAATCTTGAGCTCAATTGATAAATAGATATAGATATTAAACAAAAAAAACCCTAATTTTGATTACAAGTAGTATTTAAAGAACTAGGCCTAAAATGAAATATTCAAATTGATCAACCAAGGGTAACTAGATTTTTAATCTACAAACACTAAAATTTAGCCAAATTATAAGGATAAATCATGATAAACACTTGGGCCCTACACTAGATAGCTTGAGGAGAATTGATGATTTTGATGTTCAAGATGATCATCAAATTTAGGATCAAGATGCTACTAACATTATCAAGAGCCACATGTCAATTTCTCATTCATCAAGCTTTGATGACATCATTAGGTGCCACTTGGATCACCCTCATTCATTGGTCTATGGTATAGGTGCATACGATGATGCCACATGGCATAATCTAGCTTCTCTATATTATTTAGTGGATCAAAATCATTCCACATGGCATAATCATGTGGTCTTTGAATTTATTTCATGGGATGAACTCTCCTTGAGTCTCAAACTCATGAGATTATGCCATGTGGCTTGACCTTGGGTTTTTGGGCCATCACCATGATCTATATCTTTAGTGGTCCCCTCTGAGCATCAAGCTCCTATGATGCTACCACATGGTATCCTTATGTACCTTTAGGTATTGGATGGATTTTTAGACTTGGATAGATGTTGTGATCATCTTGGGGCCTTAGGATGGTGACACTAGTCACCATCGTGTGTCTATAGGTGGATATAGACTTGGGGAGACTTTTTTGATGTATTTAATTAAGGCAAAGACCTAAACAAATATAGTAGGCTAGGGAAAAATTAAAATAAACCTATACCTTGATTCTAAATTCAAAAATGACCCAACACAACATTAAATCCTAACAAACATGGTTAAATCATACCCACATGCATTGCTAAGGCACAAAGGCACAAATAATGATTTTTCAAGGAGGACTTAGCCAAAATAATAGGCAAGAATGTAAAATTGAACTAATTAATTAAGCCATTCACATAAAATGGATTTAAAATTCCAACATATGGAGAATAGACATAGGATTTCCAAATAAATTATAAAGTCTCTAAGCCATACGTCAAAATAAATCCAACTTGAGTTATTCTCTTAGATAAAATATGACTTAAATGGTAAATAAAACAAGACCTAATATATGGAAATTAATTCAATAGCCTAAGTTTATAATAAAAAATCCCTTAAATATATATTTATCTATGATTCATATATTATGCACATACCTTACCACATTTAACCACTCAAAAAGATGTAAAATCCCACACCCAAGTAAACCTTAAAATTTGGAAGGTTTTTTAGACCACATGTACCAACATTTAGATCAGTCAAGAAAAGAGGGTCCCCATTTTTAGTTTAAAAATGGGGCATATTCTATGAGTAACACTAGAAGGTATAAAAAAATATTATTTACTAATATCTTGTAAAGTGACACAATCTGAACCCACCCCTTTCTCAATACACTCCTTTGTACATACACTCAGGGAGATTGATACATCAATGAGTCCTGAAAGATAGATTGTTAGTATAAGATAAGATGAAAAATTATGATTTATACATATGATCCACCCAAATATCATTATATGTCACAATAGTGTAATACAAGATGGTGCTTTGGGAAAGATACATAACAATACTAATACATAAAGGGAAATGATATAATAAATGAAAGTAAGGATGAAAGAAAATAAAAGTAAATAAATAAAACTATGTAAAATCACTTACCTTGATGAATGTAGAGATGATTTTGCATGTGAATATTAATATAAGGTTCCAATCTGGAAGTGTGATGAGAATACTTGAAAAATAAGAGAAAAATCTAATTTTATAAAAAAAGAAAATTGCCAGTACAAAAAAATTTCTTACATCATTAGGATCCTATTACTTTTTCTAGTTTATAAAAAGTAGTCATGGAAAAAAATATAAGAGAAAAATATGGAATATAAAGGTAATTATTATAATATTTTAAATCTTGGATTGCTATGATGATTTTATGATGTTTCTTTTTTTTTATAGCAAATATGAGCATATGTATGTCAAAAAGAATAAAAACTATGTATAGAAATGACATCTTGAGTAAGTAGATAGAAAAATATACAAATTAAATATGTCTAATAAATGAATTTAAAACATACAAAATTAATAAAAATAAAAATTTAAAGCAAAACATAGGATATGTGCAAGATGGGAAATAAAAAGTCATAAATCACATCAAAAGGTAAGGTAGATGAAAATATAGAACAAATATTAAGGTACAAAAATTAACCAAAAAATAAAAATCTAATGTAATAAAATAAAAATATAATCTAATAAGGACAAAAAAGTGATTATAAAAACATCCAATCTAAGATAAGTGAAAAATTAACTAAAACAAAAAGGATTGAAAGATAGAAAAATGATTGTTAAAACATATAATTTAAGACAAGTGAAACCTTAAATTAAACAAAGGGGATTATAAAATAATTTAAAAAAAATACAATTGAATACAAGTGAAAACTTAAGTTGAACAAATAGGATTTTATTGGAATGTTAAAAAATACTCTAATGAGTGAAAACTTGAAATCAATGGTTATGATAAAGTGTAATGAAAGAAGACACAACTATTTAAAGATATAACCATAATGATGGAGATGGTGAAAACATTAAGGGATGGGTGTTTTAAAAGAAGCTATGGTTAAATTCCCTAAGGTATTACAATGCATCTCACAAGCTAAAAATCCAATATGTGCTAAAATGAAAGCTAAGAGTTGAATTTTAAGAAAATAGATAAATAAAGGGAATATAAAGGAGAGGCACATGATTGAGTGACAAAAATATCCATAAAAAATATACTGGAAATTAAAAAAAATATATATATATTGATGAAATGCACCACAAGGATAATGTATGAGTCTTAAGCAAAAATAAGACACTCTAATCAGATGGATAAGGCTAGGAGTTTTCAACATTAAGGATCTAAAACACCACACCTAACAAACATAAACTTGTGATAGTAAGTGAAGTATAAATATCATCCCATTATTTCTAAATACATGAACAATAAAAGTGATCCTACCTTCTCACAACATGTTTCCCACTCCTTAAGACCAATTACTGAGCCATTAGTCTACTATGAGGATTGGTTACTTATTGAGAAAGTAGGTAACACCAAAATGTATATATATGATACTTCTTACCCCATTATACTAGTTTAAAACATGCCAATGAGCCTCATATTTGTAAGTAATCCAAGTGTGGAGTTTGAGATTAGATTATAATATGGATTGTGCCAAAATAAATATCACATCTTTTAGTATGATTTGAATTTTAATATATTTGCATTTTTATTAAGATATGTTTTTTGACTCTTTTGGAATTTTATGTTTTCCTCCACCATAGATATTCATAAGATAAATAATGGGGGATAAATAAGACTAACTTAAGAACTTACACATATCCACTAAAGAGGATAACCTAGAGACCAAGATGATTAGAAAATCCTAGACCTACGCTTAGAAAAGAGTACAATCTCAAAACCAATCTAGGTTTGCCTCAAGTGAAAGGAAAAGGATAGAAGGGGATTAAAAAATATCCCTCCATGAAAAGGGTGATATAATGAAGATATGTTATTAGTTTACCATAAGAAGATATTGTTTTTATTCATATGTGTGTATAGACCCAAAAATGGGACTCCATTTTTTATTAAAATTTTCAAAACTAATCAAGTCATTTTTTCATTGAAACACAAATTAATCTTGTTGGATATAAAATTTAGATTATTTAAGTCTATACACTTAAAATGAATTAGTTTAATGTGATCACATTCATAAAATTTATGACACATGTTATCTTTATGTTGACTAAGCATGTAGTCTTTTCATTAGACTAGGATGGCCAGGCCTACCTTTTGTAATGTTTTCATCAATAGGCACATATACTCTTATTATGTTCAATTAAAAATTTTATTTGTTTATGACCATGCCTTGGATCCTTTTATACCATAATTAATTTTACCCATGTTAGACATTTAAATTTAAAATACAACATTACATTTATTTTAATATGATCCCATTTCTTGAGGTAGACACTTATGCCTTTGACTTTCATGTCTTATTTTAAAAGATTGATATATGAGCTGAATTACAACTTTAGATATTCAAAGATTTTATTGGATGACACTATCAAGTTCCACATTAATTCAATGAGGTCATACACCTCACCCTTATATGTTTTTAACCATATCTTTAGTCAATTATTTCCATACATTTTTTCTCGAAGCTAGAACACAAGGCTACATAAGAAACACTAGGCTTTTGTTCTTAATGCAACTTCAAGTTTCTATTAAGTCATGATAATTTTTCATCTTTTATTATTACCCATTTATTAAAATTAATATACATATTTCCACTTTGTATTTTATGTATTTGGTTATGCCAAAGGGGTTTCATTTGTACCCAACAACTGAATTATGAATTGATCTTAGTGGCTTAGTCTTATTCAGTTTGATTACCTTAATGTAATTTGATCTATTTAATTTAATTTCATCATTAAAATTTTCCTCATTATTTCTTAGTCAAATTATAATTTATGTTAATAATATCTTCCTTTCAATCCATTTAGTAAGTAGACTCGAAAAGACAAAATCCTTTTGTTGCAAACCATTTAATCAATGTCCCTTTTTTAGGTCTTATTGAATCCAATTTATTTATTAGTATGTTTAATCATACAAAGGAAAATTAATGTTTTAAACATTAATATAAATTTATGTTTATTTTAAACACTATTATTCGAAGAAAATACAAATTTAAGACATTAATGTTTATTAGGATTTCTTTTCATTCTAAATATGCTTTATCTAATTTTTACTTCCTTCCCAATCAATATTCAATATTAGATTGAAACATAAAAAATATTATTTTATAAGGAAGTCCTCTAAGACTGCTTATGATTTTTAAATATCCACATAAACATCTATGAATCCATTTAGTATATATGTCTAAAACTACCTTTCTCAAGAGCATATTTTCAATGAAGACATGAATATAGACCAAATGAGAAAAGATAACATCATTTAATTCCATATCAAACTAAATAATAATTTATAAATTTAATATGTATTATCCATAATGCCATTTTGACTCAAATGTACAACAATAATTTTTCGGCCTAAAAGTATAGATTGCAAAATGATCACAAATTTTGATAACATACAAACTCAAGTTTTCTTACGTAGTAAAATTATAGTTATTCCAAGTAGACATGACTCATCAATAAAGTCATTACATGAATTTACAAAAGAATAATTAAATCAACACAAATAGTGGCTCTAAGGTTGTTAATCAAATTTCACAAAATAAAACCTACACTATATTTAATACTCAAACAAGTATAATAAAACACGTCATTTATGAAGTATAAATGAAATTAATATTTGATAACTTATATGAATTCAAAATACCACATTAGGTATAATTTTAATCCCATGCCCAAGAAATTGGATACTATACATACCCATTATGACATGAAATCAATGATAATTATATGTAACAATAAAATTTAAATAATAAAGAGAACTTTTTTGTTGTGATTCACATCAAGTGAATTATCAACTTTGACAAGGATATGTAGAGAATTATCTCAGATGAGAATTCAATATGAAAGGCATTGAATTTTATAAAATAGATCTAACCCCAACCCAAGGTGATTCAAAGTGGAGTTAAGGCTTGAAATGGGTTCAAACCTAACCTAGGAGAGTCAACATAACCCCAATAGAGTTAAAAGGTGTCAATTACTAATGATTTTAAATGAATACGAACGGATATCTAAAAAAAGATATTTTCCAAAGGCTTGATAATGTGCAAAAGGTAATCATGAAAAGCTAGGATATTTCATATTTTTGAATTTCCTTTTTTATTTATTCATTAATTGCACATAGATAATTCAAATAGGAATTTAATTTGATTTATCTTGTTAATTAATTTTGATTAGGATTTTATCTCTTCCAAGATTTGATTTAAGTTCATGTGCCCCACTTAATAGGTCCATAGTCCATGTTGACTAGTGTGATGCCATAAGATGATGAGGGATGAATTTGTGAGAGGTTATGGTTGCTTACAATAGGATACGCCAATTAGGGATGACTTAACATGATTATGAGCCTTGATAAATGATGCAAAATAAAATTTGGGATGTTTAATTATTCCTAAGATTAATTTTCAATAGTTGGTAGGAATCCATTTAAAGTTCAGTTAAAGGCCAGTGGTGGCCAATTTTAGGTGTCTATAGTTTGCCCCTATTTGGAAAGATGTTACAAGATATAATCATAGTAATATATTCTTGAATAATGAAATCCACTAAAAATAAAATGATGATTGAATAAAAATCTCAAAATAATGTTTGGGAATCCTATAATAATGCATGGTCAAGGGAGTGACTGAAACATATGTTGGATAGATGGTCCCTTAAAAAGAAGTAAGAAGAAGAATGAAATTAACCCATGGTGAGATTAATCCAATCAAGAAAATTCTTGCATGCATTGATTTAAAAATTACTAATTTTCCCAAAGGTGGTTTTAATCATTAATAAAGGTTGAGACACTAATTTTACCAAAGGTAGTTTTAATCAATAACATAGGCATATAGCCCTGTTAGGGTAGATGAGTCAAAATAATGATTTTCACATAGACAGTTATAATCATTAAGATGACTTGGATTGAAAAATTATATTTCATTATTCCCTAGTAGGGTATACTAGTAAGCATAACTTGAGGATATAACCTATTGTATAGATGAAATATGAGTGGGTACAAATGTAGATGTGATGGTCTAATGATTAAAGAAGACATAAATAACTAGACATATGAGGATACACAAAGTGATGAAAGAGATGAATAGAATAATAATAATTGATCAATAGAAATGATTTAGTTATACCTACCAATGTGGAGATGCTTATCCTTATTAGAATTTATATAACTATAATGGTTAATGGGTTGATTTGATCAAGAAGGGAAATAATATTTTCCAAGGTTACTAAGAAGAAACTTTTGAGGATCCATTGCTTGTAATACTTCCTGAGCTAATTTTTGTTATAGCACATGATGGTAGGCACCATGATATAAAACACCATGATAACTTGGCTGAAATGTGCATAAGGATTGACTCCTAATCTAATAAACAATTAAAAATAAAACACCAATGATAAAAACCATGATGACCATATTAACGTATGAATATGGATAGACCCAAATATAATGCGCAAGTAATCACCCAATGAACACATATAGACTGAGTTGAGGTATAGTATTGAAATCAAATAAACATGAAAGCAAAAAAATAAAAAAAAAAGCAAATAAACACACAAAAATATTAAAATTGAAAGCAAAAGAAATCATATTAAAAATGGATTTTACCCATTAGGGCAAATCAAGGATGACTAACTAGGCTTAAATAGAATAAATGTTTTTGGATTTTAAAATTTTTGAGAGTTTTTCAAAATTTTAGATATCTTAATTCATTAGATATTGAAAAGATATCACTCACAAAATGGTGAGAGAATTGGATTAGGATACTCACAAAATGGTGAGAGCATATAGAAAATGGGAATTAAACTAACCTCAACATAAATCAAGCATAGCCTACACAATCCCATTAGGACCTCAAGTTACAGTAATTTTGACAACATGAAAGGTGATGAGAACTAACTAGGTCATAACAAGTTCTAAAATTAAGGCAAATGGCCAAGCAAATGAGAATAATAATGGCAAGGTGATGTGATAATACATGGTAAAGTTATTGTTCCTAATTTTACCATAGGTAGTTATAATTAGGAAATAATGGCATAGGTCTGTGATACTAATTTTCCCATAAGTTTTTATAATTAATAACATAAGGTGGACTACTTATTTTCCCAAAGGTGGTTGTAATCAATGACACTAGTAAAATGTGAATGAAAGATAAATTTCTAGATCTACTATCATAATACTTTCATAGACTATCATTTAAACATAGAATTTTGAAACTACTAAAACTAGATTAGAATCCCCTCATAGAAAGGTGAAGGAAGAACCAAAGGAACTAAGATCAAAAGGGTTGGGTAGGATGTCTAAAAATAGGATTCAGTCTAATAAGGATAGTCTGGTAAAATGGTATAGGGTATGGTATTATTTAGAGTTATGATGGTAATTGGATATAATGGTGAGAGGGTTTTCCTCAAGTGATAAGGTGAGGGTAAATGATAGGGTATGGAATATTGGAAAAATGAATGGAAAATGAAAGAGGCAAGGTAAATGGAAAAGTAAAAGGCATGGTAAAATCTTTTGGCAAGATATGGTTTTTGGTTTTATTATATTGGATGGAGAAATGTTTTTTTTTGTTCTTACTAATGTGGAGATGTACATCTTGATCAAAAAATGATACAACCAAAATAATCAATCATGTAAATTACTAGCCCACACCTCTTCTGAAGAGCTGCTCTATTAATAACTTATTACAGATTTGGATGCTGAGAATGTTGTGATATTCATTGATAGTTGATTCTATTTACTTTAAACATCAAGACAAGGTATATTTGTAGCTTATACAAAGGAAAATGCATCTAAGGATGGTAAATATAGATAAATAATGGATGATAATGGATGATAAGTCTAATTTGGAAATGTATAGGTGGATGATAATGGAATGTATAATGGTTTGGAAATAAATGAGGATCAAGGTTTTAAGGAACACATAATGTTTCTAATTTTAGATTCAACATAACTTTTGTTGTGGTGGGGCCAAAAAATTCTAAATATGTTCTCGATAGAATCATTATATTTTTATATTGTTTGGGTCTAAGAGTAGCTACCATCTGATTAGTTTGTATTTTGGAAGCTATATTGATTTGATCTTTAATAATCTCTATATCAAGTAGTGAAGAACTATTATGCTCAGCTATTGGTTCCTCAATGATGTTTTCACCAATGAAGTTGTCTTGATTTTCCCATAGCGCCTTCAAGAAGGTTTCACTAAAGAACATTGACTTTTGACATTGATTATCTTTTAGCACCTCTATAAAATTTTCATTAGAAGATGATGAGTTTGGACTTTGATTTCCTCCTAACACCTCTCAAAAGGTTTCACTAGGATATTGTTCTTATGCATGAATGTGGTCTTGGTCTCCCTAATATTCCATAGCTGATATGTTTCCATGGATGTAGTTCAACAAAGTGTGATTCTATTGGTCCTAATTGACACTTATGAGAGGTGGAATGTCAATATAATGGCTAGGTTGGTTGGTGATAATGGCATGTGGAACACTAATGGAATGGGAAGAGGTAGAAAAATCCTTGTAGAAGATACTAAGAGAACTTATGTCAAATTTGAAGTAATCATCCTCAAAAACTATATAAGGATAAAAAATGTACTAAAATTGATCTAAAAGGGATGCATAACCAATATTGTAATAACCACAAATGTATTTTGATTCTAAAGCTAATTATAACTCAAGGGACTTTGAGTCTAATGTTGAGACTAATGTTGATTCTACCATTGATGCTAAATTTGATTTTAGTTCAAGAATAGAACCTAAATTCAATGTTGATTCTTCAATTAGTGTGGACACTTATATAATGATATCTTGTTGAATGTTTGGTATGGGATAAGTAGCAAGCTATGATGGCATAAGGGCCTCTATAGACACTGGTTTGTCAAAGTGAGACTCCTTAATGAGTGGAAAAAGGTCAAGATATAAATCCTCAAAGATTATTTTTTCAAATGGAGGCTCTTTAAAATTAGGATAATATTTGAGGTAATGATTTGCCCAAAGCTGGTTATAATCATTAAGAAGTGACTAAGACTAGTTTATCAGAGTGAGACTCCTTGACAACATGTATATATTAAGAGGTGATTCATCATAGGTTGACTCATCAACAATGATTGGTTCAACAAAAACATAGTGTATTTTTTGGTTCTCTTGGCCTTGGTTTATAATCAATTGTAAAATACCAGTTTTGAATCCATTTTACTCTTTAAATGATTGGATTGATTGGATAGGTATGGATTGGGTCAATTTTGATTATATGATTATTAGGGGTTTTACAAAGTGGTGAATAGTTGGAAATGGTTGATTAATGGCCATTAGTTGGATAATAATAGGCTTAAAAAAGGCTAGTTCCTAGCCCATGATAATAACTATGACTTATCAAATTATGATTGGACAATTTGGATGGGATAATGAGCTACTATATGTGGAAGGGCTAGGAATGGTAATGGTAGGGAATTATAGATCTTTATTTCTCACACAATCTAAAGGATGACATCTTGGTATAGAATTTTTTGGGAATTTTGGAGCTTAGTTGCTCATAGAAGCTAAAAGATGAGGTCTTAGTATAGAAATGGTAGGGCATTATAAATCTTGGTTTATCACACAAGACAAAAGATGAGGTCTTAGTATAGAGATGGTAGTCTTTGGATGCTATGGAGTTTAGTGGCTCATGCAGTCTAAAGGAGGTTTAATAGTATAGGTGGAGAAATGGTCATCATTATCAATAAGATGGAGAACATTATATGTTAGCTAGCCAAAATAAGGCGTCACCAAATACTGCACTTGAGGATATTGGCTTTATTCCCTAAATTGAGGATAGTAAGGAGGATAAGAATCTATCTTAAAAACCACTTCTTCACCATAGGGATCTTAAACAAAGTTAATTTGTGAAGCTATTCGATCATAACTTGGATTGTAACTATTTATACCATAAGTGTAATGAAACATCCATATTAGTGATGAACATTCTGCAAAAGGCCTCGAGTTGTAAAAACTCTAAAAAATAATGGCCAAAGGAAAATTGGTTCAAAATTGGTCTAACTTGGTCTAGGGGAGCTGTATGTCCAAGATGGTCTATGTTAAAACTTGGTATAAAATAACTTAACATCAAATGTCCAAGTTAAATGTCTCACACAAAAAGGCCAAGCATCTGAATGAAATCTAGAATGCCAATATCTAGGTTCAAAGTGTTCTAATCAAGTCTAATCTAAATAAACAAAAGTTGCTAGGTATTTTGGCCAAATGTGGCACCAAAATCTAGGCTCAAAATAGGCATGTCTTAATATTTTTAGCAAAATAAACATAAAATCTAGACTTAAAAATAAGGTGAGATATTTAATCTAATAAATCTGAAACATTTTTTATAAACTAGGCATTCAAATTTAGACATGAACTTGGTCAATTGGTATAAGGCATGCAATAAAAGGCATATGGAGAGATAGATTGTTTCTCTTAAATCTAGGCACAAATAATAGTTTTCAAATTGGGTAAATAATTAACCTAAGTTACACAACCCAAAAGAGAAAGATTAGTGTCTAGGCCCAAATTTCACAAGGCATAAACATAAATCAATCAATGTTTGTATTTAAACCTATCAAGGTTAATTAAAAACTCAACTTAGGAAACTATGACTCTTTGAATAAACAAGATAGACAAATTTGAACATCATAACGACATTAGATAAAGATCTACAAGACACACATGACTTGGTTTTGAAAATGAAAATTTGGAAACAAGGAAAATAAGTTTATGAAATGAATTGAGTAGTGTCATAATGTTATCATGATCTAAATATGTAATAAATGGTTTTTTAAAGACTCTAAGGCACAAAAATTTAAATTATTTAGGTAGCATAATGTTACCCATTTCAATCAAGTGACACACATAAAAATATTTATCAAAAAGACTAAGGTAAAAAGTAAGGCATGAAATAGATAATATAACACGTCTTTAAACAACAAAGTGGTGTGTACACAAAACTTGTTTTGACATGGGAAGACAAACAAATATATTTAGACTTAAAAATTGGATTCAATGACATAAACACCTAAGTGTAACATCCTAGGTCCTAAAAATGACAAGGTTGCATAGTAATGTCAAATTATATCTATATATGTGATCTTGGGAGAATTTTAAGTGTTAATCCAAAAATAAAAGTGCATGCATAAGTAGGATTTTATGCCTCTTCTTTTCCCAAGGGGTTGTATAGTGACATGGAAATTTAGGATACTTGCTTTGCATCAATAATAGTTTCATGGCAAGTGGAGTTGTTCTAAAACCATTAGTTTCATGTGTCTAAATGGTCCCAAGTGTGGTTAACACTAGGTATGCAATCATGTCAATTAATCTCATATCAAATAACTTAATATACAAGGGTTTATTACTTTTCATATTGATTCCATCCATGTACTTCTTATTGGAATCCCCTGGTTAGTTAAAGTTGACTCAGGTTTTCATTATAATTAGAGAGGCTAGTTGCTCATCCCCATGATAATCAAGTATACATGCCCTAATTTATATAATCCACCATGGAGTGGGGATGGTATGATTCTAGGAGATGAAACCATAGGTCAATTCACCCCTAAATAACTCATGAGGATGTAATTAACTCCCATTCAGAATCCAAGCTGAATAAAAATAAATGACTAGTGTAAAGACTTTAGGGTCATATTTAGATCACTCAAATCATACATATTTGAGGAGAGAATTAATGAATTTATTTTCAAACATTTAGACAAGGAAATAAGGTAAATAAATCATTCTTTTGGTCACCTAAGTTACTTTCATGGGATGGGGGAAGAGCATACATGCATCAATTGGTTTGCACAAACAAACAACTTCAAACAAATAAGGCATAAAATAAATGTTCTCAAAAGCATGTAATTAAGTGATTAAAGTTCATTTTAATTCACCAAACAAAATGTGTTGTGAAGTTTTTGGCCCCTTGGATTTTTTTTTGAAAGCTTGAAATAAAGCAAAAATATTCTTAAAACACCAATTTGAAAAGTAAAAATTGCAAGTTAGAAGTGTTTTAAATGTCTCCTTGTGGCCTTTTGGTCCTACAAAATGTGTTAGGGGATTTTCAATATATTATGAAAAATTTATGTAACTTGAATGTAAATCGATATAATATTCTAAAACTTTATGATAAAACACATGGTTTTAAAAAAAATCATAAAAAATTGAATTTGGATGACCATAAACAAAGCTTTGAAAGATGAAGCTATTCTGTATAGAGACCACCGTCAATTCTAGGTGATGCACACAAAGACTGATGTTGGTTATAGGTGATGTACATATAGACTAATGTTGGTCATATATGACTAATTTTTATTAGTATAGAATGGAAAATTGATGTCAGTATTTATGTAAATATATGTAATACTATAAAATAGAATATAAAAAATCAATGTAAAAACTCAAAATTTTAAGATGATCAAGCATTCATTTAAAAAATTAAGAGCTGCACTTTGGTCTCATTACTATATGGGATGATTTTTGTCCCACTAGGTGTTCCATTTGTGATCATAGGAATCCAAAAAGGGATGTTAGTATAGTGTTAGAACAAGTAAACAAAACTCAAATAAAACACACTAACACTAAAACTTACAAGCCTAGATCTTAGGGGTGAGCTTAACGAAAAAAATAAATGAAAATCAAAACTAAAATTCAAAAGACACATAATCTCTTACCTTCCTTGAGATATCCAAATGCTTTGTTGAGTGGATTTCTCAATTTTTGCTCAAAGAGTCTTTGGCAATGGAGTTTGTGTAGCTCCCTCTCTCTTTGGAACCATTGTGGCTTGATATGGATTATGCTTGGCTCAAGATTTTGGTATTATAACCTTACTTGTAATAAAATGGGCATTATAAAATTATATCAAAATAGGTTTTAAGTCATTTGTGAATGATAAAGCTATACCAAATTATCTTAAAATTCAATAGGCAAGGAATTATATTTATAGCAAATGGATATAACCCCAACCCAAGGTGATTCAAGGAGAAGTTAAGGCTTAGAATGAGTTCAAGCCTAACCTAGGTGATTCAAAATAGCCTTTGTATCGTTAAAAGGTGTCAATTACTCATGATTTTCCATGAATAGGCATGGGTCTCTAGAAAGAGATATTTTGAGATATTTTCCAAAGGCTTGACAACTTGCAAAAGGTAATCATGAAAAGCTAGTATATTTTATATTTTTGAATTTCCTTATTTATTAATTAATTGTACATGGATAATTCAACTAGGAATTTAATTTGATATAGCTTGTTAATTAATTTTGATTAGGATTTTAACTCTTCTAAGATTTGATTTGAGTTTATGTGCCCCACTTAATAGGTCCATAGGCCAAATTGACTGGTGTGATGTCGTAGGATGATTAGGGATAAATCTATAAGAGATTATCATTTCATAAAATAAGATACCCCAATTAGGGATGCCTCAACATTATTCTAAGCCTTGAAAAATGATGCAAAAACAAATTTGGGATGTTTAATGATTCCTAGGCTTAATTTTTAGTGGTTGGTAGGAATCCATCTGAAGTCTAGTCAAAGGCTAGTGATGGCCAATTTTAGGTTTTTACAAGTATATGTTCTATAAAATTTTATAAAACTAAGGAAATAGATTCCCTAAAATTAAAAATTATTATATAAAATTGAACTGCTATAAATATGCAATAAATGCTACAAATTGATTTGAAATTTTCTAAATCTAAAAACATAGTAAATATGGAAAGTGCAAAGATATATATAAGCTCAATTAAAAATTGAGAGCAAAATATTTCAAATTTGAGACAAATTAACAAACTATGTTGATTGAGTGTGGAATGAGAATATGAGTTAGCAAGGTGTATGGATAATATCACTACAACTAGATAGTAGTGGGTTACACTACTATATAAATAGGGTAACCTTGTCTAGTAGAAAAAAGGGATCTAATATTTCTAGGTTATGTTCACCTTCACCTATTTATTCAATAAATTATGTGGGAGTTTCCAATTTGATTTGAGGACCACTATGTAACTTTTTTTCAACTTGAAACCATATCATAATAGGCAAGAGGACAAAATGTATATCATAGAGTAAAAATGGGTAAATGATTGAATTTGTGCTTGATCTCAACATTTCTTGTGTTGATCATTTCTTACATACCAATGCTCTCAAGAGGGATCAAACTTCATATAATTCTCCCATGTTATAGCAGTGTGTGTGAAACTGGTGTAAAATGCTATATGTTGGTGTAATCTTGGTTGATTAAATGATTCAATAGTGACTTGTGACCTTAGAGGTGTATTCAGACATTAACACAAAGATACTAGGAATATATTTAATTAGAATTAGGAGAAATAAGGAATTTTATCTCAATGTGTAATTATAATTTTGGTGTTTTTGAGTGTGTAAGAATATTGTGTGAAAAATGGTTTGAAATGTGATTTGATAGTGATACTTTTGGAATTACTTTGGATGGAGATTCCTAAGCTTACAAGAAAACACTTACACAACTTTTGAGTTTTTTAAAATAGGCATTAATTAGTAGGAGGACACTATTGGTGGTAACAAATGATAACAGAGTGTGCTATTGTCTAATTAAGGTGTTATTGTTTTAACTACCAAGTTGAAGGTATGATCTAGTTTTCTAGTGAGCTTAGGTGGCTAAGTGATTTGAATAGGGACAGTCTAGATTGGTTTGGTTTGCTTAAAGGAGGGAGTCATCATGTAGAGAGCAAAGGAACTGATCAAAAGGCTCTAAAATAGGTCATGAGTTAAGTGTGTCAAAAGAGTTTCACAAGTACACTATTTTAGCTTAAATTTTAATTTATGTGTCTATATTTATTCCCATTTTATTCTAGTAATGCAAAAAATTTAAAGTACTAGAGTAAAAGGAAAAGTGTGTGCCAAACTTACCTATGAAATGTAGTCTTGAATGTAGGCCATAATGTTCAACCATGCTTCACACAAACCTATATTAAAACATGTATAAAATTAGTATTTAATTAAGATGAAAATCATGATGCAAATATAAAAAAACTTATATATATAATAACAAGGAATGAATACAACTAATTAGGAACATGAACTATTGTGTTTTTTGTGTAAAATTAGTGATTATAGAGAGTTGGATCCTTGGAAATTTCATTTGCATTGAATAAATTGGATTGGAATATGCATGTACCAATCCTCATTTATTAAGAGAGTGTGGTTAATAATTAAAAGTATAATTGAATCCATCATTGCATACCAGAATTAGTGAAGTAACATGGAATTTGTGGATGAATCCCAATATATTTTTCTAGTGAAAAAATTGGTGTAAAAATTTGAACCAACCATTGTAGAAGGAATAAAGCTAATGCATGGTGTAAAAATGGGTAAAAATGTTAGTATGATCTAGGTCTAGTGTATACAACATGGATAATAAGAATTGCCTTTCCATTTATGAAATTGGTGTAAAAAGCTAAGCAAGGAGGAAGTCATATGCCATGCATATGCCCCCAGCTTGATATTTAATGTATATAGATTTTAATAGTGAGTAATAAAAACTATAATTTTGGTAAAAACCTATGATAAAATATAACACATGCCACACATGATTCCTCCAAACTACACAAAATTGAGACAAAATTTGAATATTTTCTAGAAACTAAAATCATGAACTTGTTTAAAACACTATTGCATTACCTGAAACTCTAATAGATTATGGAAATTACTATTTTATATGTTCTAGGAAGATAGTGTCCTATTTGTATAATGGTGGGGGGGGGCGTGTTCCTATCCAAATTAAGTGATCATATCCATAATAACTTTTTGAGTGCTTTCTGAGTGTGTTATGTGATTCCCTATGTGTGGACTATAGAATTATGTATATGAATTGTATTATGAGGTCTTAGTCTCTAAGACAAATTACTATGTGTACCTCCTCTTTTGATGTGATTTTTTTATCATGTTTAATAATCAAAATCAAAATAAAAAGTTATTCAATATATCTTATGTAAAATATATACATATGATTATTAAAAAAACATGGAGAAGCTTGGCATCATCATATATAAAAACTAAGCATAATAGTAATGTGAGATGCATATAAAAAAAACATACATAGTGAGAATGTTAAGATGATGTGATTAATTAGGTATGTAGATAAGTGATCAAATCTAAATATCAAAAGTTAAATAACATTAATTCATAAGGGATGTATGATATCCATCATAGAATCAAAAATTGGGATGATGCATGATATCCATAATGGAATCCAAATTTGAGTGAAAAATAAAGTGTCATAGACATGATGCACATAAATAAAGAGTACATGTAAAGCACACAAATCAATAATAGAAGGCTGATGGGATAAATATAAGGGGCATGTTCAAATTTAATGCATATAAAAATATAACAAAGGCTTAAATACACACATTATTACATGTTAAAATGTCCTAAAAAACATATAAACATACACAATGACATGTTTAAATTTCCTCACATACATATAAACACAGATAAGAACATGTTCAATTATCCTTAGATGCATATAAAAATAAAACTAAGGATTAGATACACACACACAAACATGCTCAAATGTCCTTAAGGAAATAAGATAATACACATAAGACATGAATTAGAAAAGAAAACATGAAAAGTATGCATGAATATGTAATTGATCAACATTAATAATTCATAATAGTAGTACATTCAATAACTTAGGTAACCAATAAGATATCAATGTTAGTAGGTGAGAAATATCGATATATGTAATGTTATGTAAATAATAGAGCTATGAAAAATAAGGGATATCCAAAGAAAGATAACACTTATGTATAAGATGCCCCCAGTGAGCTTGTTGAAGTAAAAATAAGATAAAAGAGTCATGTGTCTAATTTGGATCTTAGAAATGACAACCTAAGATCATTTCAACAATAATGGTGATGTGGTAAACATAATGAATGAGAGGGGATGGGGGTGAATCATTCTTCAAAAACCTTTCATTCAAATTTTCTTAAGTAATCATGAACCATTCAATCAAACCTATAAATCTATCAAGCATATACACTTATCCACATAAGCATGAAACATAAAAACACATCATATATGTGGGAAACACTAAAGGGGAAGAAAAATAAATGATATTATTAAATGGAATATATTCATATAAGACAAAACCAAATTTAATTAAGCACCAACTCCACATGGAACACTAACCCCAACTAGCTAAGCACTCACTTGACTAGGCTTTAACAAACACCCACTTGCAAAGAGGAGCCAATCCCATAGATAAATTAGCACCAAATATGATCCTTTATTGATTTTATCACCTTTAGAACAATATTTTTCTCAAATAATTTATTATAACCACCTATTCATATCTTCACAGTCTAATCCCTCTCAAACTACCTTCTAGGCCTCTTCACTCAACTAGGTCTCTTCAAGACTGATTAGGCTATACGAACTTGATATTAATATGAAAAAACACTATAAAATATTCATTGAATATCCTATAAACTTATATAATGTTATAAAATACCTCTTTATGCTTAATAACGTGCTATATCATTCACATACTCTCTACTTACTTCAATAGGTGTTAAACTGCCTTACATATATACCATTCCTTGTTCATATACTACTTAGTCAAACACACAACCTTAACCTACAAGGTAGGATAAATAATAGGACTTAGGAGATATTTTTGACATTAATCAAATGATCTTTGAGTCGCTTTAGGTCTGACATAACTCAATTAGGCATCATATCACTTTTAGGTTTCATGGAGACTTATTAGGCCTTTTTAGACACACATTAAACTTTTCCTTTCTTGGAACAAATTTAAAATACAAAAATGGAAGGAAAATATCATATAACAATAAAATATATCCCCAATAATGTCTTTTAGGCTCAACCAGACATTTTACAACAAATCATTACTTAAAACCCCTCATTAGTAATCAATCATATTAGGTCTATGTACACCATAAATATGCCTTTTAATACTAAAGATCAAACTCACTCAAACACTCAAAAATGATAAAAAAAATTGAATATATAGATTATATATGATCTTATGGTCATAAACATATTATTTAAACACTTAAACTTAGGGCAAAAGGGCTTGAAATCATATTTTCAATATGCTCATTCAGAACTGCAAGGATTGTCAAAAGACAGTCATGAAACTACTTGACATATAACAGATAAATTGACACTTTAAATGATTTTAAATAAATAAAAAATATTATTTAACATATTCATAACAACCTTAATCATAAAAACCATAATATCTAATTACAAACATTGGTCTTGCAAACTGATCTCTTGACCTTATCTCATATAGTCTTTCTTAAACTAGACAAGCCATTTTGGCTTCAACTTTTCATCCTCTTACACTGAATTCCAATATTTAAAAAATTATGCATAGGAATTTAAATTAACATCACCATATACATTAGACACTTTAACTCAGGGCATAGAGCCTCAAACTCATCACCATAACTTGATCACTAAGAACTACCAATTTTCTTCAAAGACTAGTCATGGTGACTTTAAAATACAACACCTATGTAGACACATTCAAATACTCTTAATGTATTAAAAATATTTTATTAAATATACATACCATATTCAAACATAAAAATCCTAATGATCTAATGACAACTATTGGTTTTACAGACTAATTTGTTGACCTTACTATACACAGACCTCACTGAGTCAGACAAGCCATTTTGATGTCATCATTTTCACCACCTATAAAAAGCATTAATAGTATATAATAGTCTAAAAAAACATATACATTCAATTGGTTTCATCACTCTATCATTATAACACATTCCTATTCATCTTCTCATTATTACCTGAGTTTTTTACTATTTGCACTATTTGGCTTGTTAATAACTAGCTAAATAGAATGACTAGTTTAGCACACTTGAGGGATAGAACCTATAAAAAAACCTTCATTTAAATGAAACATGAGTATCTAACTTATTCATTTATCCATTTACTTACTATGTCCAATACAACTTTTGATAGCTACAATAACTTCTTCATAAATAACCCTGTAACTCAAAATTTTATCTATCCTTTCTCTAACCAATACCACTTGGAGGTAATTGGAATATTCCAATACAATTTTAGATATCTTACCTAATAATACCAATTTATTTTGGGCACTTTTGATCAACACATTTAATATTGCATCCTTATTACGGTTCTATGAGGGTTTAAACCTATTTTCACTCTTAACGATTGTTCATAAAGCATAACCCCTCAATCCAAAAACTAATGCTTGGAAGTTTAATATAGGACCCTTACCCATATAAAATTAATATATTAGGTTCCCATGCAATTTTTTTCTAAGCTAATGATCACAATAAAATCCTTCTTAAGTTGAAAAGCCTTCATTTTAAAAAATTGAGAGACCTCCAAATAACTTTTCATGCCTTGTCCTTCATACTATGACCCCAAACTACATGAACATACGTTTAAAAACATACCTCACCTTTAAAAATTATTACATAAGATCAAACACTCTTACATATGATCATGACCCCTCATTAGGCCATCTTCTCTCTCTTTTCTCACTAGACCTTGACCTATAAACCACATTAGGTAGTAAAACTAACCTTCATGCCTCTTTCCATCCACTCTCCACATTCCTTTCATACTCAAGAAACCTCTCTAATTGTTAATAATTACCACAAATTACTCAAATGCCTTGACAATAGATCATGATACCTCATTAGGATAGGTAGGGCCTACAAGAGGTCTAGATGCATACATGGTCTGAAGGTCTTACCCCTATAGACTCACCCTAACAGTCTTATGAGTGATCCAATGCCTCATATACATGCTAAAACAACATCATAAAATGACTCGTTCCTATGTGCACTCATCTCACCAAGTCACCATACTCATACCTTCTCACAAGGACTTTACATACCATGACTAGTGTCATTACTAGGCTTATAAAGCACTTGAAACCTGACAATTGACATTGAAACACTTATAAAAGTAGCTAAAATTTAATTATATTATAAAAAAATTAAAAAAAACCTCTCAAAATGTTGTTATCACTTACTTCACCAAACTTTACTATGCACATCTTCTCACAAGGTCTAGATTAGGCTTCTCAAGACACCTTGTACTCAAGAACTAGTAATCAAACATGATTGCCTTAATGATATCAAAAAAGAAAAATCTTTATAAAACACTCTCACACCATTAAAAAAATCTCAATTACATCAATGGTAATTTTAGTGACATTAATTATAATTAAAAACTCAATTTGTCACATACATCAATGATCAATCACCATGCACCTTCATAAGATGCACTATTTTGACATCAATAACAATAAAATGGTAAAAAAATCCCCCTTTTTCATTGATGGAAAAACATTTTTCAATCTGATCACTCTCATCTCCCCCAATATGGTCAATCTCCCTTATTAAAATTTCTCCCCAGGTCATACACACTATAACTTCTAAAACCACTCATTCTCCCTCTTTGGCAAATATTATTAGAAAATTACAAAAGAACTCAAAGCTACTAAGATCTTTATATCAACTAAATAAATATTAACTCCCACTTAGTCTTCATAATTTGAGCTCACCAAAAGAATCAATAAAGTCTCAAACCATTTAATACATAAGTCATGCTCAACTACCAACTGCTAGAAACATAGAATAACTTTACTTACCTCTTCTATGCTTGTCAACAAACACACTTTGAGCTTATAAACAACTTGAATATCTCCCTTTAATACCAATCATCCACCATGATTCTGCTAACTAAAGAGTGTTGAATAGTAGTTGATTCATAATCTGATATACTTCTGTTGATCAAAATGAACAAGGAGAGTTACTATAGACCTATACTTTATACCTAATTTCAATGTCAACCTAAGGATGTAGACTAGATAGGATGACTTCACTATATGTGCACACTCAATGTTCTAATTTGACCTTCTGATAATTTTAATCTAAGATGTTGAAGTCATGTAGTAAATGAAATGCTGGAATTTAAACATAAACATAATACAATGAAATAAAAAGCTTACACGTTGGAAGCTTCCTTAAACAAATATAAGCAAGAATGTAAATCACAAAATTCAAAAATGAAACACACAATAAATAAACAAATCAAATACCATGCTTAGATATTTAAATGAGTTGGATTGTTACTGTAGACTTCTAAATGGGGCCCTTCTTCCTTTGGACTCTAGCTTCAATCTTTCTTCTCACACCACTTAATTGAACTCAAAAATGCTTGTTCATATTAATAAAAATACAACAATGAATTACTGCAAGAAATTACAATAAAAATTACTTGAGAAAATGTACTTCTGATAATCCCTAATCAACATCTATTATATCTCAACTCTACTATTACACATATATATACCATAGAGGATATTGTTTTATACAAATAAATATATATTCTAATCTAAGAAACATTCGACTTAGGATAACTAAAATTGGATCCTTTTACTAAATTCATCCTTCATGTGAATTTGAAAACATTGATGTAGGATAAACAAATTTGCTTCATTCTTTAACCACTTCCTTATTGGGCTCCATGGAGGTTATAGTTATTTATGTGAGTTGGTTGAAAGAATAATCACAATTTGTTCATTCATGGCTTTGGTCATGTAGTGGCTGCAAGATAGTCTATGTAATGAGATTCCTTTATTACAGGATGTTCTGTGTGATATGCCTATTTCTCCAAAACATATTATAGGAAAATCATCCTAAAGTAATAGATAACTATCATATATTTAATTCCAATACATAATTCTAACTATTCAAAGAGTATGGAAATGTAATGATATTTATAGGATTATGGGAAATTGAAGAAGGAAACTTATGGGTAAGTACTTAAAAACATGGTAAATAAGAATAATGAGTGTAATAGATGAGGACAATAATAGGAAATTTTTAGGGCTCATCACACCCCATAACTTAAGATCTTACTTGACCATGAGCAACAAACTTTTTCATATCCATTTCAAAAAGAAATCTAAAGTACATGGGATCTATGGCACCAACGATAAGGTGAGCATAAAATCCATGCCTCTCTTCAAATAATTGACAAATTTTTAACTCCCTTACTTTATCTAATGAGGCTTTATCTTGCCAATATAGAATAGAATAATATAACAGAGGGCCCTAAAACGTAAGGCTTAATATTTGAGATCCCATTTATCCTAAAAGAAAAATATATTTTATGATCCTATTAAATTCTACCTTTAAGTTAAAAGGGGAATATGGCTCTCTTTTCCTTAGTGTGGGAGTGAGGTCATACCATCATTCAATGTAGACTCTTTAGCTATAAGACTAGTAGAAGTTCTCAATCCTAATTAAAAATCTTTGGCTTCATCATAATTCTTAGCAAACCAGGCACTAACTTCATTTTTCAACATGATATTATCCCATTTAGTCAATACAACATCAGGTGCTATTGGCTCTATCCTGATAAGTAATTGGCTTTCATTCTCCTTTTTCATATATTTAGCTACTTCTCTTCCTCTTCTTTGCTTATTCAATAGATATGATGAAAATTCCTTGAGTTGAACATCTCCAACATATAGATTAGGGTTCAATTCCCTATCATAAGGGACAACATGTTGTGAAGATAGAACTCACACAATTGTGCTTCTTCTTCTGTGAGATTTCTTTATAGATTTAAAAGGAAAGTGGGTCAATTACTTTACAAGGCATGCCATAGTAAGTTATCATAAATTTAAACTTATGTAATTGATCCTCAAGATAGATTGAATATACTCTTATAGGAGGCCTATATTCAATGGGATCTTGGGTAAAAGACAAGCCATGTATTCAATATTTTGCTATAGTTTAGATATTTTCTCTTCTTTAAACCTATTCTCTTCTTTTAGTTTCTTATTTTATTTTGTTAATGCCTTCAGTCTTTGAAATTGACTATCCATCTAATTCATCAATTTAGAAGATATTTCAAATGAAAAATGATACCTGACATCCTGGATAGTTATAGGTTCTTCCTGTTGATTTACCTCTACAAAAGGTTGTAAAATAATGACTGTAGGATGGTCTTTGGTAAAGGGTTACAACTGAAAAGCTGCTATAACAAGTGCATCTATTTCTCTTCTAGACTAATCCTATAGCTTATTTCTTAGTCACCCAAGTTATTGTAAGGATTTATCTAGAGTGGGAAATTCCACTTGTATGGTAGGTTTCTCCATTTTTTCCACTTTTTATTACATTGGTTACTCTTGTAACTCTTCAAGACTATGCTCTACTTGTTGTATTTCCTAATTATATTCTAGAGAACATCCTCCCTTGTTTATTTCAGCCTCTAGAGATTCATCACAACTAGTAATCTAATTTTCTATAGATTTTTATTTAATTTTAATAATAGAAGAAGGTTTAGTTCTAGTTTTTATACTCAATATATGGGATCTAGGAGGAGTAGAACCTTGGCATTTTTCAGAGAAGGTGGAAGTTCATCCTTAGAATACTCTGAATCAAGCTGGAGAATGATTTTCTTCCTTTTTCTTCTAGATTCAATACCTATGGAAGTTATTTCTTCAATACTTGCTACAGGTTCTTGTGTGGTTGTAAGAAGGTCTCCTTCTATAGGTTCTTATGGAGCTACAAGATGGTCTCCTTCTAGAGGTTTTTATAGAGCTTTAGGAAGGTTTTCTACTGTAGGTTCTTGTGGAGCTATAGGAAGGACTTCTTCTAATATCTATTCTTCTACCTCTAATTCTTCTTCTATTACATTTCCTTCTCTATTAATTTCTATGTTTCTTGTTACTTTGAAAAATTATTCCCAACTTATGTTGGGTCTAGTCCTTGGAAAAAAGTCTTAAACAATCAACTAGATTAAACAGTGATGAGAAAGAGCTTTAGAATTACCTCTTTGAAATGCCTCCACCATTTTTGTGATCATGTGGAGAAAAAAGTTAGGGATGTTTATCTCTATTCCATGCCATAAATGATTCATGAATTTGAATTGAATGCCATGTAGCATGAATACCTTGCTTCATAAATGAAATATCTAAATATGAACTTAGTAGTTTTGGCTAATCTTCTCGATAAATATAATCATATAGTGTTTTGCTTTGAAGTTTCCAGGCTTCTATTTTCTCTAATCAATTTTTGCCTCTTTACTTTGGCATCAAATTTATATTGTCGTGCCTCCCTTATTTGTGGTAATCTTATTACTCTATGAATGAGGATTTATATTAACTTTATATCCATTCCTTTTATTATTTCTAGGTTGTTATATAACGAGCCAATGAATTCTTCTACACTATCTTAATTTAGGGCCTGTATCCTCTCAAAATATTATGCCCATCCTAAATTTTATAATAGGGCCAAGATGTTTGGGTTATTAGTTAAAGGAGTGATATCAAGTGATTCATGTTTAAGCAACTCCCCTCCCATATTGTGAGATGAAATTTGAGTTGGAGGTCTATGTTCTTGTAGCAAGGGTTTTGTGGCTTAGAATAATGTTTGTAATTTTTTCTTTGGGAGAAAAATAATCTATTTGAATTATGGAAAATCTCCCCCCAACTTAAATGATCACTGATCTTCAAGGGATGAATCTGACATGCACAAATGACTTATGGAAATAACAAGTGGTGGTAGCAATATCATGTCAAAGGTCACATCAATCAATAAAGGAGAAGATATGGTGAGTTGGTGTGATAACGAGAAGATATTATAGATTATTAATAGCATTAATACCCATCATATTAGTAATAATTAAAAGTTATGACATTGAATAAATATAAAATAATTACCTTGTTACTTGTAAGAATACTTTTTATTAATGCACAAATGATGATTTAAAGTGGTGATCTAGCATGTGTTGTCATTTGATTGGGAGTAAAATGATTTATGAGAATGAAATTTAGGATATAATGATAGAAATATATTTTGTAGCAAGATATGTTTCTTTTAGTAACAAGTTTTTCATCTTGTACCAAGAAGTGTTTCCTGTAGTAACAAGTTTTTCATCTTGTAGCAAGAAGGAAAAAGTATTTCTACTCAAAGGGAATGAATCTACAAGTAATCTTTCTTTTTTTTAAAAATAATTTAAGTAGTGCCCTTTCTCTTTTTTTTAATGAATGTCGATCAGTTAGTGACCTAGTTTTCTAAGACAACATCCATCAGCAATACCTGAAGGTTTTCATCACTATTTATTTTTTATTTTTTATTTTTTATAAAGATTTTCTGGTCCAAACTCAATTGGAATCACAAGAATCTATGAGGTAGGATTTTATTAAATATAAACCAAGACATTATGAATAGCTTGTTCTTGGCTATAGGAAGCTTTTATTCTTCTTGGAAAATATTATAGAAGGGTTGACATAAATACCCTTTAGTTATAAGAATAGGTTTATTTGCTTCATGAAGAAGAGATAGATGTTGTTCTTAAAATAGTTGGCAAGTGGGAGTTTCTTTAGAAAATTGTTTCTTATATATATTGATCCTATGACCATTAACACACAATCAAAACTAAACAAATTTAATGGTCATGATCTTTACAACTCTATTTTAAAAAATGTGTTTGATCTAATAAGACCCAAGTCATCTAGACTATAAATTTCCTTTATGATCCTTATATTTAGAGTCAAAAAGGAGTGACCAATCACTAGGTTGGAAATTCTTAGTCTTGATGTTTCTATCATACCAACCCACACATTGTCTTTGCACTATTGTAGTGTGATGAAGTGATTCCTTTATTAGTTTATCAAGTGCATTTAAATGTATGATCCTATCTTGTTGAGATTGGAAAAGATCCAAGCCCAAATCAACTGATGTCATTAATGTTTTATGTTTAAACTCAATGGGTAGAATAGGATTTTTATCATAAATTAGTTCATATGGAATGGAATTAGTTATGGTTTTCCAGGTGATTCTATAAGCCCAGACCACTTCTAAAAGATGAGTTGACCAATCTTTTCTATGTAGGATGATAGTCTTAGTGAGGATATTTTCCAATTCTCTATTTGTTACTTCTACCTGACCATTTTTCAGGATGGTAAGGGGTAGAATTTTTGTGTCTGATTTCATATTTTTTTACCAAGGTAGTTGTGAGGTATGATGTAAACTATGGGCCTTAGTCTATGACTATTTCTCTTAGTACTCCATAGTGGGTGAATATTCTTCATACAAGAACTCAACTACTTTCTCATCTTGGGCATAGGTTAATGATTTGACCTCTACCCATTTTATGACATAACTAGTGCACACCGATATATATATTCATTATTATTGGATTTAGGATCAATGGGACCTACAAAATCTAATCCCCATTTGTCAAAGGGTTCTAGAACTAGTTTTGGATATACTGACATTTCATCAGAGTGAGTGGGTTGACCCATATGCTAGCATTGATCACATCTATGGGTATACATCATGGCATCCTTATGCGCAAAAGACCAATAATATCTAGAAGTAAGTATTTTCATAGTAGTTTGTTTGATAGCAAAATGACCCCCACAAGGTTCATCATGGCAGGCTCTGAGAATGTCATAAGCTTCATCTTCTTGAATACATTTTCTCATAACTAAATCTATTCTAGTGATAAATAGATATCCTACAATATAAGAATAATTTCATCTCTTTTGGATCAGATGTTATTTTTCCCTAGGTGAGAAATGTTGTGGTAGTGATCTTTTAGAAAGATAGTTAGCAATATTTGTGTACCAAGAAGATTGAATTGTTACTATAAATAAATGTTCATCAGGAAAAGAATCATCAACAATAGGATTGTGCTCATCATTTTTCAAATGAGATATAAAATATGCTACTAATTTATCCTTACCTGGTCTATCCATAATGGTAATATCAAACTCTTGCATTTAAAATAACCATCAAATTATCTTGCATATTACAATAGTTTTTTCCATTAAATACTTGATTGCTACATGATTTGTGTGGATGAATACTTGATAACCTATAATGTAGTGTCAAATTTTTTTGATGGCATAGATAATATAAATAAATTACTTCTTTATTATATTGTAGTTGAGTTTAGCCCCTTTAATATTTTTATTGATAAAATATATTGCATAACTCAAAGATTCATCTTTTTGGCTAAGGACAACTCCTAAAGTGGTGTTAAATGCATCTATGTGGATGTGAAAAGGCTTCTTCCAATTAGGCCCTCTTAGAATATAAGTTATTATGAGAATGTCTTTGAGTTATTAAAATTTAGTTTGACAATCATTACTCCATGTAAATTCATCATCCTTGGTAAGAAATCCAAATAATGGGGTGACAATTTTACTAAAATCTTTGATGAGTCATCTGTAATAACTAGCATGTACTAAAAATATTCTAACATATTTATGATTATTTGGTGTGGTTATATCTTTAATGATACTTCTTTTTGTTGGGTTAACTTGAATTCTAGAAAGGGATATGTGATGTCCCAACATAATTCCTTTAATCATAAGCATGTAACACTTTTCATTGCTTAAAGATAATTGGTGGTCCTAGAAATGTTGAAGAACTTTCTCCAAGTTGGTTAACATTTCTTTGAATTTCTTCCTATTGATAGTGAAATCATCCATGTAGAATTTAATATAGTCATGGGAGAGATAAAAAATTATGCTCAAAATATCCCTTTGAAAAGTAGCTGGGGCATTGTAAAGGCCAAATGGAAAGATGAAGTAGGCATAGGTTCCCCAAGGCAAGTAAAAGTGGTTTTAACTTGGTCTTATGTAGAAATTAATATTTGACTATAACCACTATAATTATCTAGGAAGGAAAATTACTTTTTTCCTACTAATGTATCCAACACTTGATCAATAAATGGAAGGGGAAAGTGATCCTTCCTGGTAGCAACATTCAATTCTTGGTAGTCAACACAAATATGCCATTTGCCCCATTTCTTAGGGACAATGACTAGGGGAGAGACCCATTGGCTATCTAAAATAGGATAAACAAATCCTACATCTAAGAGTTTTTGCAACTCAATTTTGATAATATCTTTAACTATAAGATTTATTTGTTGTTGGGGTTGGTGAATAGGTTTTCATTATTATTTAATGTTAATATGATGCAAGCAAAAATCTAGGGGTATTCCTCTCATGTCATGGTAATCCCAAGAAAATACTATTGTAGAGAGGATTACAAAGCAAGTTAGTCAAGCATTAGTCCATAAACAATGAAACATGCATAAATAACTAACTAACCAAGCCAATCTATTCATATGGGAATTACAAAGGATAATAAGAAACAAATGAAAGAAAACAACACTATATTACCTTCCCAAATGGATTCACCATGCCCATGTGGCTCAAAAACATGTTCTCACTTGATCAAGCATCCTCGTCTTTGTCAACAATGGTGGTAAGCTCCTCCAATGCCTCAAGAACACTCCATAAAACATAGGATCTTGATTGTAAATCACTAAACTAACTTGTCAATGAAGCTTTGTGGAAAAAATTTAGCATTATAACTTTTCAATATTCAAGTCCTTCAAAGATATTTGAGCATAATAACTTTGTACCAAAATATCTTAGAAATGATGTCCATGGCCTCTTTATTTATATATTTTTGAGATTGGTCAAGATCAACTTGAACCATCGATCTTGAGATGAAGTTGTGTGGTTGAGGATAATCCTAGTATTTGGAATTAAATCCATAATTAGCTTCATCATGACCTTGGAAGAAGGGGAATTGAAGAGGAATAGGCGGCATTAACTAGGCATGGGTGACCCATAATCCTAATATTTTATGCACTTATGGCTTGATGGAGGCCACCCCATAGATGATGTCACTAGGTGATGTAGATAATAAGAATCATTTAAAAAAAATAAATATTCAACACTCGCATGGAAAATCCACTTAAGATCTTGATTTGGACTAATTAGCCTTAAACAAGGTTGATCAACATTTGTGAAATTATTTAAAAATTGGCCCTTAGTTAATCAAAATGGTCAAAAAGTCATATTACTAGGTCATAATTTAACTGGAGGGGAATTAGAAGGTGATGTTAGATGCATTGGAGTTGTATTTCGATTTAAGATGTTGCCAATAGAAAATAACAAAGGTACATGATGTGTACCAATGAATTAGAAGAAAAGAGTGATCTAGAGCACTAAATGGCAAAATGGTCATTTTGACTTGAAATTATTTGATCAAAGTTAGCTGGCGCATAAAATGCATTGCCCTATTTAGGGATAATTTGACCTAAAATAGTACTTATAAGTGACAAGTTTGAACCATTTAGGGTATTTTATGAATTTTAACCTAAAATGTGCATTTAAATACAATTTGAGTAAGATTGACAATTTCAACACAAATGTTGTTAGGAATTGGATGTCTACAACTATTGTGTGCTTTATTAATTATCTAACTTTCTTACTAGGGTGTTAAGGAGGTGCTGATGTTGAGAGGTTTGTTTGGCAGAATGTCTACTTGTTTTGTTAAAGAAAGCATGGTTTCTATATTGGTAATTAAAGGTGCATAGATGCATTCATGGGGAGGCAATTGATGTAATGTCTAAATGTCTCTTGTAGTTTTAGTAAGATCATTTTTAGGAAAGATATTCTAAAGAAGACATGGTGTACACTCCAATATGTTTATGGTTATAGGATCTTGTTAATAGGTGTTTTTTAGGATACCAGTAAGGATAGTGTCTTCTTATACCTACAGAGTTGGACTCTAGTCAATTGTGTAGAGAGTCTGCAAGGAGACAACTTTCTCAAAGTTGTCAATCCAAGGGGTTGGGCCATCATTATAATAAGGTTGAGTTGGTGGATATAGAACCAATTTTTTGGTGTCATTTCTATTGAAAATTAACCTTTTTCTTGACCTATAACGAATAAAACATCAATGGTGGCCAACCATGGGTGACCAAGGATGAGAGGATAACCCCCAAGTTGCTTTTTGGCTATAGGAAAATAAAGTCTACTAGATATTTCCAAGATTCCACTATGATAACAAGGTCCTCAATAATCCCCTTGGGCTTAACAGTTGATTTATCAACCATCTAGAAGATGGTGAGTGTTTGATGGAGAGTGGTAAGTTTCAGCTATTGTATAGTCTCTATGGTCATCACATTTATGGATATGCCCAAATAAATTAAATTATTAGAGATAGGTTGGCTATGGATGCTAACATTAAATACAAGACTTCTTGGATCAAAATAATTTGGGGGAACTATATTTCCCAACATAATATCTACTAGTTGGCCAATGACCTGGACTATTTTAGGATCCTTCTTCTTTCTTCATGGTTTTTTCAAACATATCTCTCTAATAGCCTTATTATAGATAGGAAAATCATTTATTTCTTGAAAGAGTGGAATTTTTACACACACATTCTTGAGTTGTCCTAAAATATCAAATTAAAGCTTTGGTTTAGGATGTGATATGTTCAATCTCTCTAGAAAAGGAAGATTTTAGGATTGGCTATGAGTGGTTGTGGATTAGTATGGATTGGGATTGGTTCAAAGTGTTAAAATATTATGGGTGAGGTGAGTTGTGGAAGAATATAACCTAAGTGAAGTTGAACTTGATTAATATCTAAGGTGTATGTTAGATATTGCATTATTTCAATGGTTTGTGTTGGTTGAACTAACTTATTAGCATAATTAAGAATGGGATGAGTGGGTAATTGAGTGGTTTGAATAGGTTTCTAAGTATTTGGAATTATGGCCTATTATTTTTGTGGTTGTTACATTTATTGAGGAAAGCCTTGATTACCTCTCCATTGCTATTGCCATGGATTAGAAGGAAAGAGCCATTACTAGTTTTAGAATTGCCCTGGTTAAGGTTTATGTTCATTCTATTACATCCATAATTGATTTTGGGATAGGTTCCAATTTATTTGTGACCAATTTTGATTGGGTATATTCATTTAGGACCATATTGAGAATTATTTGAGAATTGAGAATTTACAAACATAGAGTTTAATGGCATACTTGATCTTTATAGCCATGGATTCCATTGAACGATGAAAAACACTTGATTCTCATCTTCACCTATGGTATATAGCTCCACTAGCTCAAGATTCTCCTTAGTTATGCTAACTACCTGAGCTTTGATAGAATGGCATGTGTAATCTACCTTCTTCTTTTTGTATTTAGGGCAATAGGTGGTTAAGTCTTTCTCAAATTTCTCTTGCTTCCTTCATGTATGTAATGTATCAAGCTGAGTAGCTAGGTAGCTAATAATGTCCTACTTCATGTCCTAGAGTAGGTTTCTAACTTCACCTTTAGACAATCCTACTATAGATGCTGTAAGAAGGGTTATACCCTTACTTTTTTTCATGGTTGATTTGGAGTAATTTATATATAGAACTATTAGCTCATTGAAGGGTAGTTTAGAAACATCACCACCAAACATTAGATATAGTGCCTCTAGATAATCATCTCTAATTCCTTTCAAGAAGATTAATTTGATTGATTCCTTATCCATTTTAGCTTGGATTTTTTCAAGATAAACAAAATCTCTCCACATATTCTTCCAATGACTCATCATCATCTTGTGTCATTTATAATATGTAATCTTTTTTGTAGTTCCTACCCCTACAATAGTCTTGGTATTTTATCAAAAAATTCTCCTTCATTTCTTCTCAAGTTGAAATGGCATCCTTTCCAAGTCTCATGAACCATCTAAGTGTTGCATCTTTGAGTGTTTCTAGAAACAATTTGAGTTTTTGGGCATCTTAATTATAGTCATAGCTATGGCATAAGATGTCAAACTAAAAAAGAAATGTGTTGGGATCCTCAGATGCTTTTACCCTAAAATTAGGGAGGGCAGAGTGAGGGATATTATTCATGGGTGGATTTTTTTAGGAGTAAGGATAGTAAATTTCAAAGTAGCACAATCATTGGTATTGTTTTCTTACTGGTGATCCCCCATGAATACTCTTTGTGTTGGTAGACTAGAGCTTGTTTCTACCCACTACTCAAAATTCCTATCAATTATTTTATTTCCTAGGGTGTAGAAGATGGAGAATTTTTTAATATGAATATATAGATTCCTATAAATTAGGGATGGTGTGGTCGTTTAAAAAGATTCAGCTACTATCTCGATAAAGAGTCTCTCTAAATTGGAAGATTTTATTGGCTTGGTGTTTCTTCTAGGAACAAAAATAGCCTTGAATGCCTCTTTAGAAAGAAATTTGGGTGATGGAGGGAAGTGAACTTTTGATTCATAAGTATGAGGTGATAAGGGGGGAATTATGAAAGGTGGTTCATGTGGGTCTCTTCCAAGGGTATGAACCTCCTCAAGGTCTCCAACTTGTGCTACCAATCTAGCCAAAAACTCTTCCTTCACTACCTCTTATATTGATAAATATGAGTGATCTTCAGGAATTACTTCATGTTCCTCATTTCCTATAGAATAAATTTCTAATATTGTATTAATAATTGATGATTCAGAAAAAAATATTCCTACATAGTCCCCTTTGCTTTTCATACACTAACCACTCTTTTTTTTAAATTCTTACCCACTCTACTTGCACATGGTTAGTAATATGGGTTTTTTTTGAAAATTTCCACTATCCTACTTGAAAAAAGAGAAATTTAAACTATGAAAGCAATAAATCATTAATTTAAATAATAATAAGCTTTGGAAATAAAAATAATAAACATCTAGAAATAATTGCTATCAAGATTTAAGATTATAAGTGTGTGACACCCTTCCCCAATAATGGTGCCAAAAATGATTAGTATTTGATTAAAAATCACATATACTTCTCTTTATCAAAATGAAAAAGGAGAATTACCATAGACCTATACCTTCTACCTCATTTAAATGTTAACCTGAGGATGTAGACTTGATAGGATGACTTCACTATATGTGCACACTCAATCTTCTAAATTGACCTTATAATAATTGTAATCTAAGATGTTGAAGTCATGTAGTAAATGAAATTCTATAATTTAAACATAAACATAATACTATGAAATAAATGTTTACACATTGGAATCTTCCTTAAACAAATCTAATCAAGAATTTAAATGGGCTAGATTGTTGCTATAGACTTCCAAAGTGGGCCATTACTCTTTCCAAATTTGGATTCAATACTTCTTCTCAAAACACTTAATTGAAATAAAAAATGCTTGTTCATATTAATAAAAATTTCACCAATGAATTGCTACAGGAAATTACAATTACAGTTGCTTGATAAAATGTACTTTTGATAATATTTAATCAACATCTACTATATCATAACTCTAGTTTTACATATATATACCACAAAGGAAACTTTTTTATACAAATATATATATATATATATATATATATATATATATATATATATATTATAATCTAAGAAACATTCAAATTAGGATAACCAAAATTGTCTCCTTTTGATAAAGTCATTTGTCATGTGAATTCTACAACATTGCTATAGGATAAGCAAATCTATTTCATTCTTTAACCACTTCCTTATTGGGATACATGGAGGTTATAGTTATTTTTGTGAGTCAGTTGAAAGAGGGATAAAAATATGTTCATTCATGAATTTCGTCATGTAGTGGCTATAGGATAGTCCATATAATGAGATTCCTTTGTTACAGGATGTTCTGTGCGATATACTTATTTCTCCAAAACATCCTTAAAACACATTATAGAAAAAACATCCTAAAGTAATGAATACCTATCATATATTTAATTCTAATACATAATTATAACTATTCAAAGAGTATTGAAACATAATGCTATTTATAGGATTATGGAAAATTGAGGAAGGAAACTTATGGGAAAGTACTCAAAAGCATGGTAAGTAAGAAAGATGAGTGTAATTGATGAGGACAAGAACATGACATTTATGGGGCTCATCAAGTGTCTCCATGAAGCCTAATGGAGTCACCCATTTCTATAGGGTACTAAAACAACATAAAATTAAGATATTCCTAGATCTCCATGCTCTCACAAGATTGAATATCTTTCAGGGTCCTTTTAGGCTTGACTGACAACTTAGGCTTGACCTATTCATCAACAATTTGATCAACAATATCAGTTGATAATAGATAATCCTGAATTGATTTCACATTTGAAGTATGTTTTACCATAACAAGAATTCCACTTGGGTTTGTAGTCTGATCATGACTCACCTTTACTATCTTTTGTTTCCACACATTTAATTGCCTTCTCTCTTGAACTCTAAGGGATTCAAACCTCTTATTTTGAATTGATGGCCTTCTAAATTTATTAGGACAAAATTTTACAATGTGTCCCATATTATGAAAACTATAGCAAATAAACTCATTCATACCTCTTAATTGATGATTCCTTTCATAATCCCATGCATATTCATTTTTAGAGTGTCTTCTACACTCTCTTATTCTATGACTAAATTGATTACATGCAAAGCAATAAGCATCAAATGAAGTAGCATACCTCATAACATTATGTTATCTGATTGGTCTCTTCATGTTGACCTTCTTGCCTTCATTATCCTTTTCCTTGACTTCATATGCCTTTTTTTGGTCTTATTTGAAACCAAGACATGTATTATCACTTGAAAACTTCTGACTACTCAATATGTTATCTAGAGCATCAATACTCTTTTCAAACTTCATAAAATTATTCAAATTTCTATATGCTTGATCTATTTTAGCTTTTAAGGATTCTATTTCAATTTCATACTTGGTATATTCTTCTTCTTTAGCCTTTAGGCTTGTAGTGACTATCTCCATCTGAGTTTCAGCTTGATTGATGATCTCATCATGCTCCTTGGATGTGTTACTTAGACTCTCTTGAAATAAGTTTTTTCTCTTCATAGTACTTAATTAATGATCTTTGTTTTTAATTCTTATTTATTTCGAACTTCAAATCCTCTAAAGCTCTCACCAATTCTAACTCAAGGTTCACTTCAACATCTTATTTTGATTCTTCATCATCAATAAGGTATTTTATTTTTAAGCAACCCTCATTATCTATTTCTATAGCGATGAATACGGTTTCACTATTATCATGTTCATTAATACCATCATCACTATAGAATATACCTGTGTGACTTACATCAGATGAGCTATTATCTTCTTTGGTATAAAAACTTCTCTTATTCTTAAATGACCCTTTCTTGCCTTCGTACTTATTGAAATATTTCTTGCTTTTTTCAGGCTTATAGAACTTCTTATCATCACCTCAATATTCATCATGTTCTTCATCATGCTTAGTCTTATCCTTTTTCGGACACTTATATGCAAAGTGACCAATCTTACCATAATTGAAACATTTGAAAGGTAACTTACCCTTGTACTTACCAAATCCAAACCTCAATTTTATAACAAAAATGTTATCAATTCATCATCATCAATATCTAAACATACCTCATCCTTGAACTTCTTGAATTTTGAATTATTTTTATCTTTGAATGATACTTATTTATTGGGAGGTCTTCCTTCATTTGTTCTCATCTCATAGGGAATCAAGATGCTATGAATCCCATCCATCTGAAGTGTGTCTAGATCTTATATTTATTCTACTACAGCCACCTTTGAATAAAATTTAGTAGTTAGGGATCTTAATACCTTTTATAAAATTTTAGACTCTTTCAATTCTTCTTTGTGACCTCTTATGACATTGACAACTTCATAAATCCTTAACATGTTGGATTCAATTCTCTCATCTTCCTTAATACTCATGCTTTCAAACTATCTATGAGTCTATAATTTATCCATCTTCACCTTGGTATCTCCTTCATAGATAGTCTTCAACTTTTCCCATAACACCTTAGCTGACTCACAATGAATCAATTTCACAAAATATACTTCTGATAGGCCACATAAAATGGTATTCATTACCTTGGAATTTCTCTCACTTTCCTTCTTGCCTACTAAATTAGTTGGTGGTGTAGGAGGTGGAGTGTATCCATCCATAATTGAATACCATATGTCATAGAAAATTAAAATTAGATATGTCCTCATTCTGATGTTCTAAAATACATAGTTAGTCCCATTGAATAATGAAACCTTACTAGTATAGAAACGTCATTGAACTTGACTACTAGTCCTCTTTGATTCTAGGATATCCTTTAGGCTATTAGGCACGATTTAAAGGACCTTATATGATATAAATTACTATAAAAAAAATTATTTATGGGGGGGGGGGTGTGGTTAATAAATCTTCAAAAACCTTTCATTCAAGTTACCTTAAGAAATCTTAAACCATTCAAGCAAATATATAAATCTAGAAAGTATATACACTTATCCACATAAGCATGAAACATAAGAACACATCATATATATGGGAAAACCTTAAGGGGAATAAAAAATAATGATCTATGAAAATTTAGTATAGTAATATAAGATAAAAACCAAATTTAGTGAAGCACCAACATCACATGGAGCACTAACCCCAACTAGCCAAACACCCACTTGACTAGGATTTAGCAAGCGCCCACTTGCAAAGAGACACCAACCCCCTAAATGAATTAGTACAAAATAAAAAACCTTATTTATTTGATAATATTCATAAAACTATGTTACTCAAATAATATATTATGACAACCTCTTCAACTCTTAAAACTCTTATCCCTCTCAAACTATCTTTTAGGCCTCTTCACTCAACTAGGTCTCTTCAAGGCTGATTAGGTTATATGACCTTGATATTCATATGAAAAAACACTATAAAATATTAATTATAGATATTATACACTAATTTTATGGTCTAAAATACCTCATTATACTTAACAATGTGCTCTATTTTTCACATACTCTCTACTTGCTTTAATAAACGTTAAACTACCTTGCATATATACTATTCCTTGTTCATATAGTACTTAGTTAGACACATACCCATAACCTATTAGGTCATAAAAATAATAGTGATTCTGACATATTTTGGACATGAATCATACTATATTTGATTACCTTTAGGTCTGACATAACTCAATTAGGTTTCATTTCACTTTTAGGTATCATGGAGACTTATTAGGCCTTCTTAGACACACGTTACGCTTTGCCTTCCTTGGAACACTTTAAAAATACACACATGGAAGGAACATATTATATTAAAATAAAATATACCCCAAACTCTATATTCTATGTTCAACAAGACATTTTATAAAAAATCACTACAGTAAACCCCTCATTAGTACTCGTCCTATTAGGCCTGTGTATACCAAAAATATACCTTTCAATAATGAAGCAAAAAATTGATTAATACACTAAAACATGATCAAAAAATTTAATATATAGAGTATATGTGACATAAGGTCATCACCATATTCATTAAACACCTCAACTTAGGGTAAAAAGACTTAAACTCATCTCTTCAGTATGCTTACTTAGAACTGCCAAGACTGTCAAAATCTAGTCATGAAACTACTTGACATAAAACACATAAAAGGACACTTTATATGATTATAAATAAATTAAAAAATATTATATAACATATTTTTAACAACATCAATCACAAAAACTATAATCTCTAATATCAAACATTAGTCTTACAACCCAATCTCCTGACCTTATCTCATACAGTCTTGCTTGAACTAGACAAACCATTTTGGCTTCAACTTTTAAACCTCCTAATATAAATTAAAAATATTTTAAAAAGTATTAATATGAATTTAAAGTCATAAAAAACATCACCATATAAATTAGACACTTCAACTCAGGGCATAGAGTCTCAAATTCATCACTACAACTTGCTCACTTAGAATTACCAATTTTCTTCAAAGACCAGTCATGGTGACTTTAAACTCTAGCAGCTATTTAGAATTATTAAAATAATATTTATTAATTAAAAGTATTATATGAAATATCCTTACCATATTAAAACATAAAAATCATAATGGTATAATGGAAACTATTGGTCTTATAGACCAATTTGTTGACCTTATTATACATAGACCTCAGTAAATCAGACAAGCCATTTTGGATTCATCATTTTCACCACTATACATGAATTAAAAGATTTATACCAAGAATTAATAAGACATAACTATATCAAGAAACATATCCATGTACTTGGTTTCATCACTCTATCATGATAACACATTCTTATTCATCTTCTCACTACTTCTTGAGTTTTCACTATTTGTACCATTTGGCCTGTTAGCAATTGAATAACTTGGATGACCAATTTATCACACTTTATGGATATAAAATAAAATAAAAATTAATTTACATGAAAAATTAGTCTCTACCTTCTTCCTCTATTTATTTTATTACTATGTCTAATACAACTTTTGATAACTACAATAACTTCTTCAAGAATAAGCTTGTAACTCAACATTTTATCTCTCCTCTTACTAAAAAATAACACTTGAAGGTACTTTAGAGAGTCCAATAAAATATAAAATATATTACCTAATAATACCAATCTATTCTAGGCACTTTTTATCAACATCTTTAACATCAAGTCCTTATTAGGGTTCTAAGAGGGTTTAAACCTATTTCAATTCTTAACAATTGTTGATAAAGCATAACCCCTTAATTCAAAGAAAATTCCTATACTTTTTATCTAGTACCATTACCCATATAAAATTAATATATTAGTTTCCCATGCAAAGTTTTTATGAGATAATGAGCACAAGAAAATCCTTCTTAGGTTTAGAACCCTTCATTTTAAGCACTAGAAAGATCTCCAAACAAATTTTCATGCCTTGTCCTTCATATTATGACCTCTAATTGCATGAAAATAGTTGAAAAAAAATAACTCACTTCTAAAAATTATTACATATGATCAAACACTCTGAAATCTTATCACGACCCCTCATTAGGCCACATTCTCTCTCTTTGCTAGCTAGACCTTGACTTGCAAACCACATTATGTCTTAAAACTGAGCTTCATGCCTCTTTCCATGTACTATCCACCTAACTCAAATACTAAATAAACCACTATTATTATTAATAACTACCATACATTTCTAACATGCCTTGAAAATAGATCATGATACTTCATTAGGTTAGGTAGGGTCTAGAAGTGGTCTAGGTTTAGACTTGGTGTGAAGGTCATACCCCTATAGGCTCATACTAATACTCTCATGAATGATCCAATACATCACATACATTCTCAAGAAACCTCATAGAACCACTCATTCTTGTGGTCACTCATCTCACCAAGTCATCATACTCATACCTTCTCACAAGGACTTTACATGCCATGACTATATTTTTTAAACACTTGAAACTTAACAACTAAACTTGAAACATTTATAAAAGATTCTACACTTTACTTACATGATCACATAATTCCAAAAAAAATATCAAAATATTGTGCTCACTTACTTCACCAAACTTTATTATGCACACCTTCTCATAGGGTTTAGACTAGGCTTCTTAAGACACCTTGTACTGAAGAACTAGTACTCAAACATGCTTACCTCAATGATATAAAAAAATAAAACTCTTTAGATAGAACTCTCACACCATTTCAACAATCTCAATGACATCAATGACATTCTCAGTGACATCAATGAAAATTACAAACTCACCTTGTCACATACCTCAATGATCACTCACCATGCACCTTCACAAAATGTACCCTTTTGACATCAATGAAAACAACATGCCAATATGTGAAATAAAAAAATAGCATGGTGTACTATTATATGATTAGGGAGGTATTATTTGACTAAAAGTTTTGATCTGAGATAATAAATAACCTATAAATGGGCCTGGGTATGACATCATGAATGCTCTACAATCACTCATGTTTACTCATTAAGAATATAAGATATGAAAAATGCATAAAAATAAGTACTAAAGAATGTGAAAAAACTAACTAATTTAAATGATCTAAACACAAACATGCATATCTTGTAATTTTGTAGTTTTATGGAATATTTGTTTTTTTTGTATTTTACATATATAATATGATTAACAAAGGTTCTATATAAAAGGAATTATTCTACTTGTATACATATAAAATTTATTTCTCCTCCATTGTTATTAATATTGTAACTAATTTTACCTAATTTATCCATAGTCTAATCATCCTCATTCCCTTTTAACATTTCTAACATTTACCTTGTCATACATCAACCTTATATCACCCCACATCCTAATTAATACTTATAATCACATGTCACTTATCACTAAATCTCACTTTTTTTTTTTTTTATGATTTTAAATTCATCACTACCTACCCTCACCTAGCCCCACTTTATCTTAAAAATCCTATTACTAATCCCCATTTAATAATTCATTAATCTTCATTAGTCATTTCTAAATGAATTCTAGAATCTTACAAATTTTATAGAATTCTCCACACCCTTCCTCTCTATAAATCTCCAAGGAATTTCAAATTCCTTAGAAATTACGTAGAAATTCCTCATCCTCTTATATATAAACAAGCATATCTCCATGAAATCCAAGAGCTTCATTGATAAATATTTCATACTATCATCTTGTCAAACAAATCAAGCCAAGTCATACTAGCATGTTGTCCAAGCCTTGAAACAAAAAAAATACAACATTTCAAGCATCCAAGAAGCATTATACTTTTGTTAGTTATAGGTCACATCAACTACATTTTGAATTAAATTGGTTGCAATATTGAGGTATATTTGAATTATTTAAATTGTTGTTTTTTATTTAATTTACTCACCTTTCCAAATCATTAGTATTTAGGCGAGTTTGGAAATTATATTATAGTCATTATTTTCAATTGAATTTGAATTCATATTCCAAATTTTACCTAATACATAATGGTGACCACAGTGGGAGAAATCCATTTAACACTTGCTTGTTGAGTCTTTATATAATTGGGAAGGCTTTTAAAATCCATTAATGAAGCTTTGAAGGATTAAAAGTCAATTTTTTGTGAATGTATACCTATAGGGTAGAATTAGATTCATGCCTATGTATGCATGGATTTTTTCATTATATGGATTTGTCTTTGATAGAGGTGACCTTTTTTTAACCATCCTCCTATACCACTAGTTGTTTATAGACCATTTTGAAAAATTTGACTTATTTTGAAAATTTATTACAAACATTATTCATAATCAATGAAATTTTATATTTTAAAAGTAATTTTGTCTATTTAAAATATTTTTATATGGCCTTACAAAGTCACCACTAACTTTTCTTAGTAAAAAGTGGCTTTGTTAATTTTAGTAGTGACCTTGTAAATACATGGTTCAATTTCTATTTTGATCAGTTTCTATGTATAACTTGTTCTTAATAGATTATGAACCTAATCCTAACCCATTCGTGATATGTCGAGTCCTTTTTGGTAGTCATTCTTATTTTTTTATAGTTTATATAGGTCTTTGAAATTTTTTCTACTTTACAGGATCAAAATCAACAATGTTGTAATGTGATGAATAATTTTGTCTTGAGATAAGTGATTTTATGCTCCTGATGTCAAGTATACCCTTTTATATTTTTGTAAATTTTTTACTCTCTTTTATTTGAAATAAATGAATTTTTAGATCCCATTTGTGTATTTTTGGACTCAATTAATTATTTTTTAAAATGTAATTTTTTAACAAAATATATATGTGTGCACAAAAGTGACTTTGTCCCATGGATAAGTAGATTTGTCCTAAATAAAAATTCTACTTGATCAATCTCATTTTTACAATTTAACCCTAAAAAATCCAATCTAAAAATTATAATAACCTATCTTGCAAGTCACATATCCAAGACTTAACATTTTGAAACCACTTTTGATATATTTGTTTATCACATCTTAATTTGGGTTAGTTAATCAACTTACTTTTTTATGTGTCTAAATTTCAATTAATCAAATTTAATTTTTGATTACCTATTTAACACCTAGGGCTAAGACTACATATGATCTCCCCTTTCACCTATAGGGTACTTGATGGGGATTATAAATAATTGATAAACCTCCATCCCTTTTTATTTTCTAGCGGCAATATGACATGAAATTGATCCACACACACTTGTCATAGTCTTAGGGGGATTGTGACATGGATTTCATTACCATACATAATACCATAATCTATGTTCTATTAGAGTATAAATATCAAGGACAAATATCAATAAACTAAGAGGAAATATCCATACATTATTCCATGAACTAAGGATGTAACACTCCAACATTGAGGTGTTAGAAAACACCTTACATGGATTTGGGCCCTATGAACCACAAGGTGTTTAGGGGACTACCTAACAAAGCTTATTTAATTGAGATTAAAGATTATCAACCACACCTAGCATCTAAGGTAGGGGAAACAACATCCTTGGAGATCACTCACTAGGTATAAATGGTAAGAGAGGGTTTTGAGACTGATATAGTCACCTCTCATCACAAGTTATTTGTTGGGTTGGGTATTAGGTTTCACTCCCATGTTAGTCAATATTTATAGGTTTGTGGATAACTTACTCTTATTTATGTGTTGTCAAGGTCAATTCCATTTAAAAAACTTAAATACATATACACAAAAAAATTACCTAGTCAAGACTTAAACCCTAGGTCAAACATAATCACTAGTCAATCTTTACCAATCTACCATCATCATCTCATCACATATTGTCACAATAAAAATTGTAGCACACATTATCTTGTCCTATACCCATTTTTTCAGACCTATCATCCTTCACCATATCTAAAAGCTCACCTAAAATTGCCACCTTAGGTCTTCACATAAGCCTACCTAAACATCAAGTCATTCCTCTCTTATTCTAACCCACCAAAGACTTAGTCATCCCTATGGACATAGTCTAAATCCATATACATCATAGGTACCCTTGTCTATTATCTAAAACCACATTTTCCACCTTGTATACATTAAACAAACTCATCTAAGACATCAACTTAAGCTAGCACTTTTTTAAATTTACTTTGATAAGGGATACCCTCCCTTGATCAACATTTGGTCTATACCCACCATTTACCAACCCGAATCTAGTACCTTTTTTTATCTTCTCACTTTACTAATTTGAATTTGGCACCCATTATTATCTTACTATCACCCATCACCTTGACTATTTGAACTCAAAACTGATTGTTATCTTATTACTCTATTGGTTTAAACCTAACAATCTTCATCATTTTGTTATCACCTATAATTCTACAATTTTGAATCTAGCACTTGTCATTATCCAAATCAATAATCAATATTATCTAACCTAGTCAAATTTTTTTTGTCATCTTAATCAATATTAATAGATAAAATCTTATAGACCCATATTTCATGTCATATTAATTAAGTTAAAGGAAATCCCATTCTATCACTCTTATATCTAACACATTAATCCACATAACATCCCTAGACCTATACATTCCATCTATCATCCCAAACATGTCATAAGTCCACTTAAATTATAGTTCAAACATATAATCCACCTAACATCCCCAAGTCCTAATGTCCCTTTGTGTCCATAACATCTTTATTCCAAACCTCAAGTTAAAATACTTAACCAAGTCCAATCCCATTATTACCCCACCAAAAAGCATTACCTATAGTATAGGATTTTCTATATCCAAACTCTTCAACCAATCATCCTTAATACTATCAAGCCTAAAATTATCCTCAATTATTGACCATATTTAATCCTATCAATTCCAAAATATGCTTACCTTGGTCCACATTGGCACCATCCCCTTTTTACATGTAATAGTCACCATCATAAGCTTGTTTAAATATAAAATTAGTGGAGTTTTAATCATACACTCCATCAAATATTATTATCCATTTATCCAATCTCATCATATCATTAATCCAATCCTAACTTGAGCACATCATTTTATCATTTGAGCTAATATAAATCAAGTCAAGGAGCCCCTATCTATGGTCATTTATGACTTAGTCATGTAGTTTTGGATAGTCAAACCTAGCTCCATATCTTAGTCAAATCTTAGATCTTGTCTTATCTCATCATTAAAAAATCAATAAAATCCAAACATTTTAATTTTAGATATATTACATCCCAATCAAAATTTCTCATGTTCATCCACTTTACACATATCACATCTCATCATACGTCTCATAATCACAAAGTTAAACTTAAAACCAAACTAGAAGAAAACCTTTGTCAAATAGTCCAAGATCCAAATTTGATTTAAAACTCTAAAAATCATGTCATTCATAATTTACCCATCTCAATCCATGGCCTCAAAAACATATTTAGATGTCATCTTAATTGAAAAAACATCTTTACCAATTAGGAGGTAGTCCTTTTACAACTCTTGTAAATGGGTACCTAAATTCTTTCATACTTTAACCCCATAAAACCTAAATTTACTCAAATTCAAGAGTCCCCCATCCTTCCCCATAAACATTAGTCTAATCCTAGTTTGCATGCCGATGCATCACAATCAAACCTTTCATCCAGTAGTCATAGTCTTAATCATGACATTCCCCATCATACTATTGAATGTAATTCTATCTTGAAAACCTCATACAATACGAGTCTAACCCATAAGATACAAAAAATAACTCAAACCCACCATATAATGGAACCAATATAAGCTAAGTAATTATCCAAAATATATCAACCACTTCTACATCCCTAAAATGTTATGATGAGAGATAATATACTCCTCTCTCAATATCCTTGAAAGCTATCTCTCATTGACTAGCCAATGTAAACATGATCATATAACAAAAAAAAATGTCTTTGGATCCAAATAAACCTAAGATATCATGGTAAATAAAATTATAATATCATCATTACCATAAGACCCAGAGGAATTATATTAATAGATGATGCAATTTTAAAAATTTATTCAAATACCTCATTCACCATGGTGACATAAAAAATGATACTAAGTCAGATAAATTCATTTCCTAATGGTGATCAATACCTTCCACTTTAAAACCAAGGAAAAGACAAAAAAATAATCTTTACTAAGCCCATACTTGTTAGCAAACTCATCATTAACCAACCATCTACCTTCTGTCCATTGCATCACATCCCCCATTTCTAAAAGTCATTTCATCCCAAAACATCCATCACCAAATGAAAAGTAAAGAGGATACATGCAAACAAAACTATCCAATAAGTCTTCATTATGTCCATGATCAAATGATCATCTAATATCAACATCACATCATCAAAATTATCCATATTAATGTCTAGGTTAGTGTCATATCCAACATCAAAATTATTTGAATCAGGTTAAAATCCTTCATTAATGTCTAAATCCAAATTGTATTTCACATTAAAATCATCATCCCTTACATATATCAAAGATCATGCTGACACCTAACCTTTTGAAAATGTCTTTATTTTCAATCAGTAACAAGGCATGTCTCTAGATCAATGGGAGGATGATAATGTCACAAATTTAACTATGGGACTTCAAGCTGAGATCTCAGCTAATAATTATCAAAGGGAATTTAATCTACCTTTAGATGTGCATCCTAGGTGAGATCTTAATGATCCTTTCATGAATCTTGAGAAGGTTTTTTCCAATGTCAAAAATAAGAATATTAGTGACCTATATGAGGACCATGCTACCCACTATCCACTCATTTATATAACTAATCCATCCTCTCCACTATCCTACATTGCCAATATTTCCCCCCATCAACCATCATTTAATCACAATCTTCAATGGGAATAAATAGAAGCACACATGGTTTAATTCCACTCAAAACTACATATCATGCATTAAAAATATAAATATCTAAGACTATATTCAAATAATCAATTATAATAATAAAGTCAAGTTTGATCTAATAATAAGTCAAAGCCAAAATATGTCAAATACTTAATCAAATAAAAAACATCTTCCCCTAGTGAAAACCTGTAAGAGGCACTGGGTGAACATCAAAATATAAGTCAAATGGCCATCATAAAAGTCAAAAATATATTTACTTTGGTGAAACCTTATTTAAGGCACCATGGGGTAGTCAAAGTTAAATCAATTTAGAAATTCAAAAAGACTCCACAAAACCAATTATCAAATAAATTAGCATCAAAATTAATATGGATGATAATCTTCCACATATTTAGATCAAAGAATAGAAAAGTCTTAGACCCCTTAATAAATGATGTCATGTGGAATGCAATGCCAAAGCCATATCAAATGTCCTCAATTGATGTGTGAAACTATTAGTCCTAATTTATGATCTCCTAAAAATTACACCATCCATCATAATCATACCATCCTTTCAAGTCCTATATACTACCTTCAAATCCAAGCCCTAATTCCATCTGTATCATATATGACCTTCCTAGGAAAATTTTTATCTCATAGGGGCTATGAGGACACCTAGTTGATATGTCTAGAGGATTATAAATTAAGATTCAATGAAGGTCACTATGACATATATGAATCAATTATCGATAACATGATCCTTATGGAAGATCTAGTCAGAACTAGTATTAGCTAAAGATTAGGATAATGTCAACATCACTACATATTACACACTTCTAATAAATTAATATTCCACCAAAATAAAAAAATAAAAAAAATGATATAATAATAATAGATATTATGTTTAATTATTTAAACAAGTTTTATGGTGCATTGGGAAAGTACCATGATGAAAACAATTTACAATCTCATGTGTAAATAATATATTATATACTATCAAAGTTATTTCCAGAATTTACATAATGCATGTGCAATGGAGACGTGATCACATGAGATGAAGCAAGTGCACACCACATAGATGCTAAAGCAATTTGAAAATAACACAAGACAAAATGGAGAAAACCAAAATCTGATTAACATGAGATGGCCAAAGCAAGGAATACATATAGGAGAGTACGTAACTCCTCCACAAAAGGTGGACAAGGCACCCCAAGAATAGACTGTAACTCCTCCATGAAAGGTGGTGACAAGGTGCTAAGAATAGAGAAGTAACTCCCATCAAGGGAGTTACTTATGACATTCTTATGACACCTATGACACATTTATGACACACACCTCCACATAAGCTAGCCTATCCCAAAAATGTAGGAAAACTCCAAGTATGCACAAGAAATACAATTTCCCTAATTAAAAAATAGGGAAAAATAAAAACCTACACTAATACCCCCCATAAGTGCAGCTTAGGTGGGCAGTGTGGAAATATAAAATGGGTCCCAAAAATAAGGCCTGAAGAGGTACCCATGTACAAATGCAATCTCCCATAAGATAGAGAAAAGGAGAAAACCCATAGGAAAAAAATCCCCCCCAAAAGAGAGACATAAAAGAAAGAAGAGGATAGAAGGCCCCCCTGAAGATGATGCTACTGCAGATGTGGACCACACCCCAAAAAGAGATCATAGATGAATGAACTTGCTCTTAGTGAAAGGTTTGGTGAAGATGTCTACAACTTGCTCTAAAGATTGGAAAAATATCAATTCAATGACCTGACTATGAATAAGCTCCTAAATGAAATGTATATGAATCTCTATGTGCTTGGTCTATTGGTGCTAAACTAGATTCCTACAAATCTAAATGGTACTCTGGTTGTCACAATAAATGATGGTGGGCTGCCTAATAGGAATGCCAAACTCAAAAAGAATCCCTTGAAGCTAAATAGCCTCAGTAGCTGCATTAACAGCTCCCCTGTACTCTGCATCTATGGATTATATAGCAATAGCATTCTGCTTCTTGATAGACCAAGTAATAGGACTAGAACCTAGAGAGAAACTGCAACTATAAGTGGACTTGTGAGTCTATGAATTTCTAGCCTAGTCAAAATCTATATATCCAACCAAGTCAACCTCTATGCCAAATTTGTAATGAATCTTGTATCTATATAAACCCTATATGTAATGCAAGATCCTCTTAGCTACTTTCCAATGCAGCTCATGAGGTTCCTACATGAATCTGGAGACAAGTCCCACTGTATATGATATGTCAGGCCAAGTGTGAGTCAAGTAGATGAGACTACCAACAAGTTGTTGATACTGAGTGGCATCAACCAATGGTGAAGAAAAATCAGCCTCAATCTTGACTCATGATAGAAAGGGAGTCGAATATGGATTGCAATCAGCGATGTGAAACTGAGCCAATAAGTCAAAAGCATACTTAGGCTATGCAAGAGAAATCCCTAAATCTGACTGTGAGATCTCGATGCCAAGGAAGTAGTGTAACAAACCCAAGTCTATTATGTCAAATCTATCTTGAAGAGATGCCTTCAATGCTACAATAGCTGATGAAGAACTCTTGATGATCAAAAGGTCATCGACATATAGAACCAAAATCAAGAGCAAATCATCCTGCCGTAAGAAGTAGACATTGGGATTAGAATGGCACCTAGTGAAACCCACTGTGAGAAGGAAGGAATCCATCATGGCATACCAATCCTAAGGGGCTTATTTGAGGCCATAGATATATTTCCTAAGTTTGCATACTAAGGAAGAATCCTAAACAAATCCTGGTGGTTGCTCCTTGTAGATCTCCTCCTCTAGGTCTCCCTGAAGAAAGGCACTCTTCACATCCATCTGAAGCACATCCCAACCATGTGCTATGACAATAGCCAAGGTGAGTTAGATAGAAGTCATCTATACAATGGGTGTAAAGGTCTCTGAGTAGTCAATGCCTACCACCTATGAGAAACCATTGGCAACCAATCGTTCCTTGTACTTATCAACTGACCCATCTGCTGCAAACTTCATCTGATATATCTACCTACATCGAACAATATTTCTTCCCTTAAGAAGTGAAGTCAAATCCCAAGTGTGATTTTTGATTAAGGATTAATATTATTCCTCCATAGCATTATCCCACTTAGGTACCCCTGTTTCCTCTGAAAAAGTCTATGGATCTGAAATTCAAGCAAAGAAGGCATGTGGATCTCTCTAAAAATCCCCCTAGTACGTTTGTCATTTGCGGGATCTCCTACCCAAGTGCTAACACTCTCAAGTGTCTTTCTGGCTCAAAGTGGCTCAAAAGTGGGTGAGTGAAGTGCTAAATCCTCATCCTCTGACTGAATAGAGGTGGATGACCCTGCATCACTATCCTCGCTATCTAAACTTGAAGAAGAAGAAGATGTCTCTAGCTTAAGAATCTGCTATGGCTGATCTGAATCTAATGAGGAATCATCATGAAGAAGTAGATTTGATGAGGGAAAAGAAGTGTCAAGTGTTGAGTCTCTAGGACTCTCCTAAAAATGGACACTTCTCTCAATGAACAACTCATGAGTGAATAGATATAGAAGGCAATATCCCTTATTACCATCTAGATATCCTACAAAGATGCAAGGCTTGGACTAATGTTCCATAGCTTTGCATTTCTTCTTTAGAATGTGGGCCATGGCTAGGGATCTAAAAACTCTAAGGTGCTCAATATCAAGTTCCCTTTTATGCCAAGCTTCAAAGGGTGTTATCCCTTTTAAAGCTTTGTGAGGAGCCCTATTTTGAATGTAGCAAGCACAATTGATGGCTTCGGCCCAGTACTGTGGTGCTAAGGATTTGGAATGAATCATACAGCTACCCATCTATTTCAAGAACCTATTTTTGCATAATGTAACCCCATTCTGTGAAGGATTGTAAGTGACTATGCACTACAAATCAATCCCCTCTGTATTGCAAAACTACTCAAACCTAATGCTGACATAATCCCCTCCATTATCAGTTCAAAGAACCTTGATGGATTTCTCACTCTGTTTCTCAACAAGAGCCTTGAAGTCTAGAAAATTTTCAAACACTTTAGACTTTTATTTGAGAAAATATATCCAAGTTTACCTAGAGAAATCATCAATGAAAGTGAGGATGTACTTGGTCCTTATGAAAGATGGTTTGGGAAAGGGTCCTGATACATCACTTTGGACTAACTCTAAAGGTTGTGAAGCCCTCCAAGCTTTGCCTTTGTCAAATTTTTCTTTAGGATGCTTCCCAAGTGAACACCCCTCACAAGGTCCTTTTGAGAATTAGACACGAGGCAAGCCAATGAAAATGTCATTTTTGCAAAGTTGCTTAGGTTAGCAATAGTTAAGGTGGCCAAACTGCTCATGCCACAATTTGCTAACTCCATCTGAATGAGTTAGAAATGCTGTTGGAGAAGAATCTGATGCAAAATGTGAGGTGTATAACCTTGCTTGGTGATCTGCCCTACCCACTACCACTGTAGTATCATTATGCAACTCCCTGATAGCCACTGAATCTGGTGAAAACTCAACTCTCATGCCCTGACCAATGTGAGTGATTTGGTACACTGATAGGAGATTGGTTAAAAGAGAAGGAAAACTTAGAACATTATTGAATGTTCCTCCTTCCATTTCAATTGACCCTCTCCCTACAACAGAAACTGATGTGTCATCACCCAAACTAATTGAAGTCATCTACAAGGCTCTAAAGATGAAAACTCAACTAGTGAAGAGCCCATGTGGTGAGAAGCACCCAAGTTGATGACCCATGAAGATGTAGAAGCTATTGTAGCTACAAGGGCCTTGCCCTTTTCTTTTGCCTTTTGCCTTGGTAGAATCTTGGGTAGATGAATTCTGCTTGATGGACTCAGGAACAATCTATTTGTTTCTTCATGCATTTGTGTTCATCATGCCCTATCTTTTTACAATAGGGACACTTAACCTTCTCCTTCTTAGGTTTAGCATTGGAGGATGAAGATTCAATGTTGTTTTTGGTAGGATTGTTGTTTTCTTTTTTCTTCTCTTGGTCCTTGTTCTTTTTCTTCTTCTCCTTTATTGAAGTCTTATCCTTACTATTTCAAACTATCAAAGCTTAGGGTTGAGTAGACTTCATTGTGCCCTTTGAATTATCTTGTCTTGCTCCCTAGTCAAGTTGACAATGAATGAATCCAAGGAAGGCATTTTCCATGTAGTGCCAAGGGCACTTTTTATGGCATGGAAAGTGGAGACAAAGACTGAATAGCTTGGACCTAGCTTTGTGAGAATAGAAATAATGAGTTGATCATCTTTATTCTCTATCTTGCATTATTTAAATTTCAATTTAAGGTCCTTAAACTTATTGAAGAAGTCTTATAGGGTGTCAAAGTTGCTAAGACTTAGACTTATGAGTTTGTTTTTGAGCTCATGACCTCTCATCTCATTAAGCTTCCCAAATAAGTTTTCTAAGGTGTCCCATATGTCATTAGGAGTCTTGGAGGATTATAAATGGAAGATAAGTTTTGGAGACATAGACAAGCTCAGTAATCCATAGGCTTCATCACTACGGTTGTACCACTTGACCTTTTCAGCATCAGTGTTGGGTTCTACTTTAGTACCCATGGTGATCCTATACAACCCTTTGCTTCTAATAATTATTGACATTTTAACCTTCCATTCATGATATTTGAAGGGTGTTAGGGGTTTAAGTTGAAAATAATCCATTTTAAAGCTGAATTCAGGTGAAGTTGTGTTGATGGAAAGTTGTGAAATTATGCAGAAAGGAGAATGAAAGTAAAGATTTGCAAGTTGTGAAAAGCAATCACACCCCCCCAAAATATTGAACCCCCCAAAAATATGAAATTTCACACTCTAAATATTTTGGGCTCAGTTGAGAATGTGTCTTAGAGCAATCAGTGCAAGACTTAAGCGAACATGACGTCGAACTCAGCCGAAAATGCGTCCCGAGAGACCCAAATTTTAGGCACTTTATAAACTAGTGCATTTTTGACAAATAACAAGCCTACACTGTGGATAATTAAATTAAAAACACTTTTACAAAAAATGACAACCAAATCTGAGCTACCGTTTGCAAGATATTAAAGGTTCAATTTTCTCGTAAATTAGTGTTTTTGCAAAAAAACACTAAAACATTTAAAAAATACTTGTTATGAGATAGAAAGTGGCCTTCCAACCACTCATTGGATTTAGGATAGAATGAATAATCCAAAGGAGGTTTTTGTGAGGGGGAATTAGCCTCCCACCAACTCGGGCCTCACCCTTCATCTTTGTAGGTTGAAGTTACAAGTTTTAAATGAAAACCCCCAAATTATAAAACTATCTAAAAAATTAAATATTCAATCAAATTGAATAATTTTTGTTTTACAAGTCAATTTTAAATTGAAAAAAAATAAAGAATAGAGAAAATGAAGGATTTCCAAGTGTCCAAGGGGCGCCACATGGGATGCCAAACAAGGAAGGGGTGCCAAAAAACATAGTCCAAATTTTGCTTAGAAAAACAAAAGAGAAATAGCATACCTATGCTAGACATCATATGGCCTAATGGCATGTCTATCTTGAAGGTGTGGCAAATAGAAAAAGATGAACTATAGACCTGGTAGAAGGTGTTGCTATAGAAAGGATGCGCCATCAGAAAATCTATGCTATAGCAAGCTGGACATTGCAGAAAGTTGGCATGGTTATAGAAGGATGCTGGGCATTGCAGAAAGTTGGCATGCTATTTCAGGCTAGAAGGACTACTGCATGGAGTTGTTGCTCCTCCCTTTGCTCCCTATACTCAACAATGGCACCCAAGCTAACTTTTGAACCAGCCCCTGAAGTGAAGACAACCAAGACACCCAAAGGCCAAGGATTCCCAAGAAAATGATACTAGAAATGATATATATATAAAAAAATTTAGATCAGATCTAGAAATTAAAAAACAAAGAGAACTTCACTCCTCTTGATTTCAAAATAAACTAAAAGCATAACCAGACACATGATTACCGTTCTTGTTCTGATACCATATCGGAGCTGTTGCCAGAATTCGGATAATGTGAGTGTAATGGAGACGTGATCACACGAGATGAAGCAAGTGCACACCATATAGATGCTAAATCAATTTGAAAATTACACAAGAAGATAAATTACACAAGACAAAATGGAGAAAACCAAAATCTAATTAACATGAGATGGCCAAAGTGAGGAGTACATATAGGAGAGTACATAAGTAACTCCTCTACAAAAGGTGGACAAGGCACCCCAAGAATAGACTGTAACTCCTCCATGAAAGGTGGTAATAAGGTGCTAAGAATAGAGAAGTAACTCCCATCAAGGGAGTTACTTATGACATTCTTATGACACCTATGACACATCTATGACACACACCTCCACATAAGCTAGCCTATCCCACAAATGTAGGAAAACTCCAAGTATGCACAAGAAATACAATTTCTCTAATTAAAAAATAGGGAAAAATAAAAATCTACACTAATATATACAAGTATCTTGACACTTGGGGGAATATACACTTAGTCCCTATAATAATATCCTAAAATTCCTTTTCAACCCCATCGATGTCATACATATCTATCCTATCCATCTATACATTATCCCCTATTCAATCTTAAACATCATATGCCATCCTTTTTTCCATTCTATTTTTTTCATCCTTTCTTCCCATATTAACCTTAGTAAAAGAGTGTAATATGTCTTAAGACACATAGAAACATCTTGGCATATCCTTTAAGTGATATTTTGATGATAAGACATTTGGTTTCCTCACATTGTAATCCATGGAGATCTATATTACATTCCTCATTGTCCTTTATCCCCTTTTAACATCAAAAAAATCATTCCATTATTCCATTCAAAATCATCCCCCATCCTAGTTGATAGGATTGATTATCCCTTTATGAGTTGTATGCAAAGGGAAATGCAAATAATCTATTAATCAATCCTAGCTCAGAGTAGATAAATCCTACTTACACTTCTGATTGTTGATACATTAAATATTCAGGGTCATGACCAAGATGGATCTGCTATACCTAACCAAGGGATATCTTACCATAATAAAATCACTAGAGAGGGTTCCAAAGCCTCTAGTTAAGAAAAAATATGTAATAACCCTAGTTAGGTCCTATGTTTTATATTCAAAAAAGTAAATGATAAGTAAAGTAAAATCCTAAAATTGTGCTCAAGCTTGTGGAATAAAATGGGGTTTAGTAAACATAAAATTAAACATGCATAAGATAATCATTATTAATATATGTATAGGTAAAACCTTAATGCATGGAGAGAAAAATATATTCAAAATCCATTTCTTATGCTACTTCTATCTACTAAAATAGAGGAGTAAATTTAGAGATACTTATGTTTAAGACAAACCCATTGAGACTCAATCTCTCCTTTGGCCAAAGGTGCTTTGTAATAGGTTGTTGTGGTTTATAAGGATCACTACGAAAGGCATTGTAGACACCCAATTCTAGCTACAATTGGCTTTTGACTAGACTTCAAACTAATTCTTACCAACCATTGTAAATTAAGCCTAAGAATCACTCAGCACCCCAATTTTGTCCATGCATCATTCATCAATGCTCAGAATCATGTTGAGGTATCCATATTCAAGATACTATCCAATATACAATAATAACCTCTCACTAATTCATCCCTAATCACCTTGCAACATAACAAGTATCAATTTGGCCTATGGACCTATTAAGTGGGTCACTTGAATAAATCTTGAAAGAGATAAAATTCTAATCAAAATAAATTAACTAATTAAACAATATTAAATGCTTAGTTGAATTATCCAATTATAATTAATGAATATCTAAAAATATAAATTCTATAAATCAAAATATCAAGTCTTTTCATCAGTACCTTTATGAGTTATCAAATTCTTCCAAAATATACCAAAATGTCTAATTTGAGAGCTGTGCCTTGTAATTGAAAATCATAATTACGTGACAACTATTAACTTAATTAGAGTTAGTCTTAACTCACCTGGGGTTAGTCTTAACCCATTACGTGTTTAAACTCAACCTTAAATCACCTTGGGTAAGAGTTAATTCTTGATGCTATAAATACAAGGCCATACCCCTTCATTTCAAAATCTTGGATATTGTAGAGTTATTATGCAAGATTTCCTCCATAAGCCTCATGTAATTAATGTTACCATGCCCACATAGTAAGCCAAGAAATCAAAGACAAGGTGCCAAGGACATAAGGAGCCAATATATCTTCATTTTGAAAGACCTCTTTATGCACAAGTTGAGCAAGCCATTTAACAAGCCATTTAGGTCTCCAAGGAAGGTAAAAGAGTGCGTTCTTTTATGTTGTAGTTGTGCTTTCATATGTAGTTTTTGTTACCTATTCTCTCCCTAGTGTCTAGGCTAGAGGTGTTAGGATTTTAGTGTGTTTATTTGATTTTTTTTCTTGTACTAACACAAGACTAACCTCACCTCTATGTATTCCTTGTCCACATGTTGGCACACCTAGTGGGATAAAGCATCCCATATAACAAAGGAGAAAGATATGATACTTTTAGTTTTGCTAATATATGCATAAAATCCTTCAAAATTCAAGTTTTAAATTCCTTTTTTACATCTTTATATTTTAAGTAAGTCACAAGTTGTAGGGATCGATGTTAATTTCTAGTCATAGATGATAATGAATGACACCAAGTTTTTAGATTGACATTGATTACCATAATCAACCATGATCTCTATGTATAAAATAGAACATGAAAGGAAACATAGATAATGAGATTTTTAATTGAGTTTTATGGTCTTCATTTTGTATTTGAGGATATACATATTATTTGTCTAACCTATTTATTGTAGGATCTAGTGAGATATATAGGTTTTGAACTCATTTTATTAACCATTTTTCTATCAAAATAACCTGTATTTTATCATATTTTATAGGGAAATATCAATGATATTTTTGATCAAAGATGATTTTTATGGATAAACATCAATCTGTATGGATCAAAATTAATCTCTGTGGATCAACATCGATATTTATGTGGATTGATGATGATCAGTCTCTAATATAGGAAATAGAAAACCCAAGAGCTAAATTCCAAATATTGTTTTCTCCCTTAATTTTGAGATTCTAAGCAGGTAAACCCTATAAAAAATTACATGTTCTAAGGTGAAACAAGCAAATTTTAATAATGGTTAAATCTTACACACATCATATTTGGTGCTTAAAATGAACTTGGTTATGTTGATGCAAGTTTTATGCACATCATAGTTGAATGAGGTAGGCTTTAACATTTTAGGATCTCAATGGTAGTAAACTCCACTCCAAGGAATAATTATAGATATGTGGTTTATTTCACCCTGTTGATGGAATATGAGGAGGGCATGCAAGTTGTTGATAAGGTTTTTAGATGGAGGTGTGACCCTCTAATAGAGTGAATCTCTATGTGAGTCGGATGGGTGGCTAGTTTTTAATTTAAAGTGGGTAGGTATTAATAAAAAACTCAAAAAAGGAGGCTAAGGTAGGGTAGAAAAGAAGGCTTCATGGTTCTTTGGAATCACTTACCTATTTGGTTTCTAAATAGACCTCTATTTTCTAAGAACTATGCCTATTACTATCAACAATAACACACATATAGTCAGACACAACTACGAAGTCTAGGGAAATAAAGATGCAAGGAATTCACACACCTTAGAAAAAGGTTGATCCTTTTAGGGAAGCTATTATAAACCCTTAATCATGAGATTATGGATTGGGTAAAATGAATTATCTGAGGTAGTTATTTCACACACACAAAAAACTACACCAAAGAAAGCATAAGTACACATTCAAAAATATGATTCAATAACCTTGATCAAATTAATATATATTAACTAATATTTCAATAACTTTTGCACATCTAGGATTAGTATATCAATTAAAATAGTCAAGAATATATTCACAGATGTATCACACTAAAGATTATTGAAACACACAACCATGAAAATAATAACTAATTACATGAAATTAGAAAGAAAATAATCAAAACACTTCACTAATGATAAAAATTATTTTGATGCTATGTATTAGAAAATATTTTGGAAAAAACTAAGTCGGGTTACAATTGTATATATAGACTTGGGGAAGGGTTCGTGTCATCCTACAAGTTCATGTAAGGTGGTTACATGTGTCAGGTATAACATGTAGTTCTAACTATGGTCTAAAATCATATAAGAGAGAAATAAAATTAAAAATAAATAAATTGACTTTTCTAAAATTATGCAACATGTACATGTACACAAAATATAAAGTTAGTTTATACAATAAGCCACTCAAAATACAAGGAGAATCTAAGTAGTTTTTCCATTACAAAATTGTACATGTGTAAAACCTTAGCCTATCAAGGCTTATTAGTTTGAAACACTACATGCATCTTGGTTGGCATAAAATTTGAAGTGGTAGTTGAAGATGTAGTTACACCACTAAAATCTTGCTTATTCTATGCTTTTTTATCCTCATAAACATCTTGTATCGCTCCATGCTAGTATCTTATAATGCCAAAATTTAGCAATGATGGCTGATTGATTCTTTTGGTCTATCCAAGGAGATTTGAATGCTTGTCCTTAGTTATTTGAAATTTTCTTTTGAAGATTTTAACTTCAGTGTCATTTTTTTTATCTTTGCTTAATTTAGACTCAATTTCCTCAAGTGTCAAACCTTTCAAGATCTTCTTAAATTCATTGGCCACTTCTTGGATAAGCTTGTCAAAATTAATCTTGTTAATTAACTTACCATTGGAGTCTTTAACTTTGGATAACTTTGTTTCATGAAAAATTTAAAGAATCTAGGGCTCATGCACTTAATATTTGGGGATAAAATACATAACATTTTGTAACCTATCTTTTTCCTCTTCCTACTGAATGATTACTAGATTTAAGGCATTAGATGCATCTAGTATAATCATAAGGTCGAGATGACTATATAGAGATTTTCATGTATAGATAATTATCATCTTTAGTTTTTTACTACCCTCTCTTAATTAATTGAACAATTGATTGGCTTGGTTCACATGAGGGGCCATCTTGTACTTCATGAACTCTATGGCTTCCAAGGAATTATAACATTTGGAAGCTACCTCCTAAACTTTAGATTCTATGCCAACAAGAATATGTATTATTTTGGCCTTCTCTTTTAGTTTCTCCACTTTAGGGAAGGAAGACCATATAATTTTAGACCAATCCACTCCTCCAAATTGAGGAAGTTGATGGATCATGATCATTTATGTCTTGGTATTCCTTCCTTTACCAATACTTATTAGTATGGTTTATTTTGTGGAAGTGGTAGATGGTAGTGGAAGGGTGATTTAGGTGGAGTGGACATGGAGTTGTGAGGTGGTCAATGCAGTTTGCACCTTTCTAGAAACTTTCTTCATATTGAGGGATCTAATAGTGGAGATACCAATAGGAACAAAAGGAGTTTATATGGTGAGTGGGATTGAAGTGGAAATTAAGGGATGTGGGAACTTCCATATAAGTAACTTACCCAAAGAGGAATGTAGAAGATAGAGGAGAGTCAATAAAAGACTGAGTACCTAGAAAAGTAGGCTCTATAGAATCTATTTAGAGGCTCATAGCCTTAGCTATATTTAAATTGACTTTCTCATATAAATCATCCTCAATATCTTTGATGATTATGACCTCTCCCCTATCTGGTTCTAAATATAGAGGCTGAGTAGGCAAGTGCTGTGATGCCTCCACTATAGGACTACCTATATGAGTCTCAAGATTTATCTTATAGACCAAGGGGGTCCTTAATTATGTGGGGGAATCTTAAGGTGATGATGTTGTTGTTTCTATAGTTTATGTTCTAATAGATGTAATAGTATGTACCTAGGGCATAAAAATAGATACTTGATTAGAATCTATAGTAGGAAGTTCTTATGTTTTCTGTTCCTCATTAGATTCTAGGCTACTGGGATTCCCTATTTGTCTTCCCTCATTAGAACTGGGATCAAGTAGCCTAGGATATTTATTAACTATCTTCAACTTCAAATTCAAAGGAAGTCTTTGGGAGGAGGAAGCCACTAGGTCCTTGGATTTCTCCTTGAGCTATCCTCTCTAGAAATCTGAATGTTACCACCCTTTATAGAGTACCTTTTTGCTATCCATATCCTTGGTAAAAATAGAAATGTTATCCTAAATCATTCTCAAATTATCCTTGTTTCTATCAGTTTTTGCTATTTATTCTAAAATGATGAAATGGAAGTATGAATGTTAGGGATAAGTGATTAAGTACCCAGAATGATGTGCACTATTCTAGATGTTGTGAGAATTCTTCTTTGGTTATGGAAGAAGATACATGTGTATAAGAAAACACTAAATAAATTTTTTGTTAGTAGAGATATGTGTGGGCTACCAAGATATGCACTTATTATAGGAAGCATAACACTTCCCTGGGATGATAGTATGCTATTTAGAAATAGAGTTTAAAACACACATAAATGAAAAGAGAGAGAGAGAGAGAGAGAGAGAGAGAGAGAGAGAGAGAGAGAGAGAGAGAGAGAGAGAGAGAGAAGAGAGAGAGAGAGAGAGAGAGAGAGAGAGAGAGAGATGGTTATGATACTATTTATCATGTTATAGGTCTAAATGTGTTAGTGAAAAAATGTAATGTAGGTTAGGTAGGGGAATTGTGTTTTGGTGGGGTTGTTGGGGAGGTTTTGGGGTTATTGGTATAAAAACATAGTGACCAACATTGGTTAAGTGACTGATGTTGGTTTAGGTCACCGATGTCAGTCTGGATAATTGATATTAGTTGGGGTAATGATATTGGTGGGGTTATTGAAGGCTTTTCCAAGAAGGGAAATAGAGTTATAGTCTTGTAAAGGGTTCATGAGGAGTCATGAGGGGGTGAGTAAGACTCCATAAGGGCAAGATATAGGTTGATATGCTAGGTTAGGGAGATGGAGGTGGGGGAGTGTCATAACTCCTCCATAGAGGAAGCTTAGGTTTTGTGAGAAATTAAATAATATATTTATAGAACCAATATATAATAATTTTTTAAAACATACAAAAACATTGAAATGTACTTAGTTGGGTTAGATAAGTGAGTATATATGCTAGATAGATGGATCTGATGAGGCAAAGTGTATGTTTTTGATCCATGATGCTTAAAACATTATGTAATTTGGAAATTCCTAATCTAGAATAATTTGTTTAGAGTGATGGTAAGCTTGTATGTTGATAGTAAAGCTAGGATGATTTGATAATAAAATCTCTATGTGAATCAATGATTTTTTGACCCTATGGCCAATTTGGAAGTAGGCCTAAGTAATAGATGCTAGTGGCCCCACCAACATTGGTTGAGGGATAATCATCATCAGTTCTTTAAGACTAGGTAAAATAGGCTATATTTAGCCTTTTAGCCTACTTTTTACTTTGACAAATGGGTTTTTCCATTGGAAAATGGTCATAACACAAGGTCAAGAGGTAGTTATATAGTTAAGGAGTTATGAGGGGGGGGGGAATAATAGGTCCTAGGTGGTTAGGATAGAATGACTAGGTCCTAGGGTGAGTCAGAGGGTGATAATTGGTCATAGGGTGAGGTGGCCAGGTGAGGTAGCCAAAGGAGATTTAACCAATTTAATTAAATAATTAAATAAATTAGATGTGCCTAAAGGGTAAATACATAGGTTAGGGAATTAAATAAGAAAGGGGCTGAGGGGTAATGTGACTTAGGTAATCATGTATGGGATTAGTGTAATTCTAGTGTCTACATTTGCCCCTTTTTGTCTTGTAACTTGTATACATAAGCTACAAGATAAAAATAAAGGTTTTTTTTCCCAAAGGATGGGATAAGGCATTCCCCCTTCAAAATGAGGACCAATGGTAGTAAAACCATAATTAGTGATCATTTTGAAAGAAGATAGGTGGGTAAAGTTAGGTGGGAAGTGGAAATGTGGTAATAACATGACACACACACACACACACACACTACTTCATGCCAAAGTTGGTCAAATGGTCAACAAGTCAGGAGGATGTAAATAGAAATAACTCATCCATAACATATATAAGTGAAAAATAATTAAGTTAAAACCATCAAAGGTATATCTCCAATGGTTGATGTGTACCAAGTATCCAAAAATGGAAGTTCTCTTAGAAGACACAAAATGGTCATAGGTAATAGGGACTAGTCAGGGTCATGATCTACAATGCCTATGAAAAAGCTAACTTCAAAGCAATCATAGTGCTAACTAGCTTAGTGACAAATATAATGTTGGCACAAAGGGTGTGTTTTGTTAGGGAGATATACGTGATCTCCAAGTCATTCATCATGGCTGGTGGAGATGTCAGTGAACCCCATAGTTAGCTATCATGATTGGGAGATATGCATGATCTCCAACTTCCTTTAATGTAGTCCATTTTAGACTATGAAAAGGTCACATGTTCTTAGTTAAGAGAAAAGTTTGAGGTAGGGAGGGTTGGAAATTGGTTTCCCTATAATAAGATGATCGATGTCAGTGAGGTTGCTGACATTGGTGGCATAACTATCATTGGCTACCCGATTAATGTTGGTGGGTATTAGCCAACATCAACCACTTAGGGCATAGAATTACTAACACTAGTGGCTGACCAAACCTAAAAAAAAGGGTTTGGTGGCTGCCTCAAAGATCATTTGTCATTTTTTGATTAACAACACTGAGCTCTAGAGTTTCATGTGTGAAAATATCACTTTAAAGTCATGTGTGAGCTAGGTGGTGAGGTTTGAGGGGTGAAGAGGATTTGTAGAGTGGTTGAAAGTGAGTGGAATGAGGTGAGCACATGTGGCACACCATTGGGCCAAACAAGTGGATTTGCTACTGAGATGGCTACACCTATGATTAGAGACCCTACAGTTAGAGTGGCTACCCTACCACTTGCTATCCTAGCCTACTATCATTGAGTGGATGAAGTAGGACCACTTTACACCCAATTTGCAATTGAATTTGGATTCTAATGTTTTTTTAAATAGGGGTAAAAAAAGGTAGGGAGGAGGAGGAAAAGAGTAGCTATAGGTTAAAAATTGAAATTAGGGAGACTTGGGTAGGTTGAATAGGGCCAAGGGTAGGTTTAAGGTATAAAAGGGGTATGGGGGTTTTGATGGGTTAGCCTTAAGACCAAACCAGTCATTGATGTCATTAGCTTTAGTCAATGTTAGTCAACCTACATAGGATTGGGCCTGATCAAGTGGATTGACGTCGATTAAGTAAGGATCAATGTCAGTCTCTATAGAAGTAGGGAGGGGTCAAAGAGAGTCATTTAGAAAGTAACTAGGTAACCTAGGGAGAAAATATTAGATCTTAAGCACCATAAGTTGGGCATTGGAGGGTTTATGATCATCCACAGTATAGGAAAAGGTTAGGTTCATAAATAAACTAGTTAGGTGTTAGTCACTAGGTGAAAATGGCTGAGCTAACCTTAGAAGACCCCATGTCAACTGAGTTCTACCTACATAACCCTGTGAAGGGTCTCAAGCCTATGTATTTATCCCAAAGGGGAAACTAGGTTAGAGGGAGGGTTTGTTGAGATGTATGGTTCTTGGTTTTAATGATGTGCATGTTTATGGTTGTAGGTGAGATAGGAGCTCAAAATTTGAGATCAACTCTTGAATATACTATCAAGGATATGAGTGGATGTGACTCTCAGTGAGTGGGAGCATATCACTATAATTATCCTAGGAGGATTTTGGAGATATGGTTAAGTTATGAGGCATGTGAGATTGATGGTGGCATTGATAGAGTGGTGGGATCTAGCCACAAACTCCTTCCATATTTCCATAAGTGAGATGATAGTCCTACCAAAAGATGTACATAAGATATTAAGGATACCAATACATGGTACCAAATTATATGAATGTAGTTAAAATGAGCATGATGTTCTCATGGGCACATTATGTGGAGAATATGCTAGGGAGATAGAGTACCACTCTACTAGTTTCACATATGAGCCCCTATACGAGGATGATGATGATGAGCAAAGACTCACACTCATGTTCATGATTGGAGTGACTATTTATACATTAAAAAATGTAGATGGTAGCATATTTATAATGGATTTGATAGGTGTACTAGATGACATGATAGAGTATAGGAGGATATTTGATTAGGGTACCATATTCTTCACACAACTTTACACAGAGCTATGTGGGATCAGATTGTGATGGTGGTACAACCTCTACATGGGTCACCTTATGCACTACTAGGCCTATGTGCATATCATAGTGACTAAACCATTAGGCCTTCCCATCACAATCATAGTAGGATATAGAGTTGAATTTAGATGGTGGAGAGAGTCTACAGACCATGCATGGATAAATGGTGTGTTTACAGACATTAAGTACTATAAGAGGATGTTGGATGCCTTAATACTAGTGGATATCATATAGAGACCATATCTGACACTTCCTCCTTTTTTATGATAGGGGATATAATTGAGAGGCACATAGAGGATGAGGTGGGTGCATAGTAGGAGAGATGGGGAGGTGGAGAGGATAACAATAGAGTACATCAGACACTAATATGGGATTTTATAGGGAGTACCTCCTAAAATGACATGGTATAGGAGGGATGAAATAGAGCTACCCCTACCACTACCATAGGAGATAGAGGGGCTTGAATTTGAGGATCTCCCAACTAAAGGAGTCGATGATCTAGGTTGTTTATGGGCATATAGAGCTTAGTAGGGAGGATAGTATACTATGATCCCATGGAGACCACCCACTAATATGCAAGCCATTGCCAGAGAAAGAGATGCTACAATATAGGATAGGGATATAGTATAGGTATAGGTTCTATAGATATAGGTGACAGTGATATAGGGGTAGTTGAAAATAGTCATAGGGTAGGCTTCAACACTATAAACATATGTAGTAGTAATGTAGTCATAGGTTATGACTTTAGGTGGTCAAGTGATAAGGATACAAGCACAACTAAATGCCATGATAGTGGGGAGAGATGCCTTAAGGGATGGATAGGTAGTTATACCTCTTCTACCACCATAGGTAACAAAAGTATCATAAACACCACCATAGGTACCTTTCATTAACATGATGGGACTACCATAGAGACTGCAAGGACCTATGGTAAGGAGTATGGGGCCTCTATAGATAGTGTTAGTTGAGAGATATAATATTTCTCTAGTGGAGATTGATTATTATATACAAGCCCTAAAGGTGCATCTAGAGATCCCTAGGTATGCTAACTATCTAGTACAACAACATATGATTACCCACAACATATCATCGAGCTCCCAGTGTTGCAGATAGGTTGAGGGCATGGGTGACACTGCAGGGTCATAACCACCTCCATGGTAGGATTAGTTGGCCATTTTTGTATATTTTTGATTTTGATATGATGTATATACATATACCAACCTATGTGATAAAGATGAAAGATATATTTTTTTGTGAGAGAGAAACATATATACTAATGTAACATTGATGTATACTTTGATATTCAACATATACGAGATGATACCTTTATTATGACATGATTTTGATTTATATGATGATGATGGTATTATAGATGTTGTTTATTGATGCTATGATATTATTATGTGAGATTTTAGATGTTATGATGATGTTTACATGTTAGTAAGTTATTAGAGCATTTCCCATATTTGTGATGGTACATGCATAATTGAATGTTTAGATACATCTTAGCATTTTTTCATATATGTGGTGGTGTATGCAAAAAAGTTAATATGTTGGTTTTTCATTTCAATATTTTACATATATGCAATGGTTTATGCTTTAAAATGAATTATGATATAGCTTCCATGTGTATTGGTATTCATAGAAACTATTAATGAAAATGTTAATTATAATTCACATAACACAAATTGGAATTTGTATTAAATGAACTATTGAAATATGGATTGTTAATATGGTTAGGTTGATTATCATAAACAATTACTATGATTCTTGCTTATGATAATAAATGTGGTTGGTACCAAGCATATAGTTTTAATTTTAGTGATCAAAACTTATACTAGAGAATTGAAAACAAGCAAGTTTTCCCCTCAAGACACAATGTTTAAAAGGAGAAACCAAAAGGTGAAAAAGATGGTTAATATAAAAGGCATGATGCTATTTCATTGATGAGGACCATAAGGAAGCATGGGGAGGTATACAAACATAATCCCTTTTCATGCACTACACTATCGACCATAGTTTTGTTGGATAAGTAGTTAGTTCACTTCATGGCAAGCGAGTTCTAAGTCCCTTGTTTGTGTTTAATAAGTAATAGAGATAGGGGAATATAGTATTATGAGAAAAGGGGTAAATGGATAATGAAAAAATCTAGTGGAATGATATTCCCTTTCTATAGGTCACCCAAGAGCTTTCATAGGTAAGTCCATGACATAAGTCTTATTTTTATTTTGTTTTTGTTTTTAGAATGATCAATGTGAGAAGTCTAGGTATAAGATGTTTATTATTTCTTGAGGTCATGTGAAGTTGATCAATATGAAAATATTCTAAATACATGCTTGATATAGAAAATTTAGAATATCCATCCTTCAAGGGAATGGTTTATTTATTGTAGTAGTAATATGCTATGTAGCTATACTTCAAGGGAGCAATCTACATTTTTTATAGTGACCCAAGAGATAATGAATTTGCTTTATATCCCAAGTTTTTTTTTTGGAATTTATTCATGGACATGGCTATAAAGGCTTGGGGATGTCCCTTTATAGGGAGAAAACTACCATACTTCAAAGTTTGACAGAAGTGTGAGAGGGAAAAGGGTGAAAAGAAGGCGTATAAATGCAATAAGTGTGCTCAAGGCATGAACTCATATTAGACATGGAGTAACATGATGCTTGATTAGAAAAATAATGGTTATAAATGTAATTAATATAAAGGCTTAGGTTTTGGCTTGCCTTTGAGAGAGGATAAATGATAGGCCCCTGATCTATATTTATGAGTTATGATATATGGTCCAAGCCAATTAGGAATGAACTTGCCAATTTTGATTTTATCCATATTAGTCACGTGTTGATTCTCCTTCAAGATGTGATCTTTGATATTGAAATATTGGTCTTTTAGTTGATTTTTATAGGTGCACCTAATGCACTCTTGATAAATTTGAAGATGGTTTAGAGCTGAAAGTAGACATTCATCAAGCAACTCAAGTTGGGCCAAGTGTTCTTGGTGAAAATCATCATTAGAGAGGATATCCTATAAGGATATGAAAAGAGAAGGAATTTGGACTTCAAGAGGTAGGACTACATCAGTACCATAAACCAAAGAAAAAGGTGTAGCACCCATGGGGTTTGAATGCTAGTGTGATAGGCTAATAGAGTAAAGGGAATATGCATGTGACAATGCCTACTAGAGTCACCAACTAATTTCATGAGAATTTTGGTCAAGGATTTTTTAGAAGCCTTTGCCTATCCATTTGCTTATGGATGATAGGGAGATGAGAAGCTTAGCTTGATTCCAAAGGCATCATAGATCCTCTAGACAATTTTTTTCTTGAAGGATTTACTATTATCCATAATGATCTTATGTAGAATACCATAATATAAAATAATGTGATGATTGATAAAGTCAAAAATTTTATTAGCTTTTATGGAGACAATGGGAATTGATTCTACCCACTTAGTGAAATATTTTATCATGGTGATGATAGAGTGATGACAAAGAGATGAATGTGGGTTAATCTCACTGATAAGATCTAAACCCCATTAAGAGAAGGGCTAAAAATCCCAAGCCAATAGCAAAGCATGACTTGATATATGAAGAAGATTCACATGCTATTGGCATTTGACACAACACTGAATACAATCATAACATTCTTGGTTAAGGGTTGGCTAATAATATCCAAGTTAAAGAATGCATTTAATAATCACATTACCACTAAAGTGTCCACCACCAATTCCATCATGGACTTCCTTGATGGCATAAGGGACTTTAGCGCTAGTTAGACAGTGAAGAAGGAAGCCATCAAAGCCTCACTTATAAAGAAGACCCCCCAGTATGGTATAATAAATAGTGCTTTTGACAAAATTATGCCAACCATTGCTAGAAAGATCAGAGGGGACAACACCGTAAGTGAGATAGTCTACTAAATCTTTGTACCAGACATCATGAGAATTGGTTTCTAGATTACCAATAAAAATGATGTTTAATAAAATGTAAGATGGAAATGTTAGATGATGAATGATAACATAAATATTTGAAGAATATGATGAAGAGGGAATGTGCAAGGCAAAAGAGGCCATGGTATTAGCAAACTTGTTTATCAAATGAAGAATAATTTTCAAGAGATACTGGTTAAAAGAGGCCAATAATGTGTTTGCACATTTTTTATACCAATGTAGGATGTCATTATTACACTAATAAGAGCCATTGAATTAAATCACCATAAGCTAGGAGTCTCCATAGATGTGGATGGACTTGACTTCCAAGAAAAGGTTTGTTTAAAGCTCGAGAACCAAGGCCTCATATTCTACCATGTTATTGGTGTACTCAAAATCCAATTTAAAGGATAAGGGCATGGTTTCACCATAAAGAGGAACAAGGATAAACCCTACACCCCCTCCAGTTTGACATTTAGACCCATTAAAAAATAACATCATTTGATAGGTGATGTCATGAGTGGAGAGTGTGGTAATGGATTCATCAAGAAATTTGATATTAAAAGGTTGCATGTCAGGAAGAGGAGCATCAATCAAATAGTCTACAATCATTTTCCCCTTGATTTATTTTTGATGAATGAACTCTAAATCAAACTCAGTAAGAAGCATAAGTGAATGAGCCATGCACTAGTTTGGATAGGTCTTGGAGTGAATATATTTGAGATGATTAGTGTTGGTGATGACATAAGTCTTGTGATTAAGGAGATAGTGTCAAAGATTTTAATTCATGAATATTAAAGGAAGACAAAGTTTCTCAATGTGAGTGTACCAAGTTTCAAAGTCTATAATCATTTGGATTATAAAGTAGATAGCTTTCTCCTTGTGGTTATCATCCCTATGCATAATCATAACACCGATAGAGTCATCTAATGTTGAAATATAGAGATAGAATGATTAATCCTCCTTAGGTGGAATGAGGATAGGTGGGAAAATAAGATAACCTTTTAGGGCATCAAATTCTTTTTAACACTCCTCACTCTACTCAAAGAAGACATTATTTTTAAGAAGGTGATGAAATGGTTGACATCTATTTGATAATTGGGAGATAAAACATTAAATGGACTATAATTTTATTTGTAGACTATGAAGTTGCTTGAGGTTATTGGGTGGAGGCATTTCTAGAATGGCTCAAACCTTAGCAGGATCAACCTCAATGCCATAGGGAGAAATGATAAAGCCTAGTATCTTACCAAAGAGGACCCCAAAGATGCACTTCTTTGGGTTAAAATGAATGTTATATCATAGAATATGTTTGATGATGATCTCAATGATTTCTAAATGGTATTCACAGTGTTTAAATTTATTAAGCAAATCATCCATGTAGTCTTCCATGATACTGTAAAAGAGGTCATGGAAAATGTAGGTCATCATGCATTGGTAAGTAGCCCCAACATTTTTCAATCCAAAGGGAATAACATGATGATAAAAATTTCCCCATGGAGTAATGAAAGTGGTTTTATGCTTGTATTTGAGAGCAATCAAGATTTGATTGTAATCAGAGAATCCATCCATGAGATAAATCATCTCATGGTTAAACATAAGATCCAACACCTAGTTGACGTTAGGTAGAGGGAAATTATATTTTTTACATGCAAGGTTTAAATCATGAAAATTAGTAAAAAGACAAAGTAAGCCTATGGGCTTAGTGATGGGGATGATGTTAGAGACCCATTATGGGTAATCAATGGGTTGAACGAAGTTAATGGATAAAAGGCACTGAAGATCCTCTTTGATGAGAAGGGTGATGCAAGGATGCATTTTGTGAAGCTTCTGACGGATAGGTTTATCTTCAAAATTTGTGAAAATGTTATGGGTTATGATTATGGGGTCTTTGCTAGCATATAATTTTATGACCAAGCAAAATATTTACTTTGATTGTTGAGGAAAGTGGCATAATCCTTTTAATCGATAGAATATAAGGTTTGGCTAATGTTAATAATGGGAGGGTTATCTAAAGATTGTAAATTGATATCAAAAGTTGATTCATTTGGCATATTTTACATCTCAAAGGGGAATGAATTATAAATATAGGATCCTTCAACTCCCATGTAGGTAAGAAAGGAGTCATCATCTTAACATTAGATGATGTTGATTGTTGAAGAGTCATCATCGATCATGTTAGGATGAAATAAGGGAAGGGACCTTTTTTCCCCATCATGTTGATAGGTTAAGGGTCCCAAGTAGACAAAATTCATGAGAAAAAAAACTAGGAGGGATGGATACCTCCAAATCCATGGGAGAAAGTGGGAGGATAGGTGAAGGTGGAGAAGGAGGCAAAGGCTCCTCAATGATCATAACATGGGGAACCTTAGTGATCTTGGATGTCTCTTTGAAACCCACACCATATCACTTATTAGAATTATTAATGTTTTTATTGGTGGGGTAATTGATGGGTGTATGAGCTCCTTACTCATACAAGCTCAAACCAAACCCTTTCTAGGGACACCTATATATAAGTGTTAGCAAAGCTAGGTTTGCCTAGGAAGGATAAGTCACATGCAAAGAGTTGGGTAGAAGGGAGAGGATTTATTATGGTGAGAGTGCTATCAATCCCCCCATACATTGGATTCGTGCAAATATTGTGAGGACCATATGGTATGACCATTTTGATGTGGGTATTAGATTGGGGATGCATATGTAATCTTCCATACTCTTGTGGATTATGGAACATATCTAGTGTGAGGAGATGATATTCAATAAGAGTGAGGTGATTTAAGGCATCCTTCATAGGATCTTTCTTAGGAATCTGAGTCATGGGGAGCTCTAAGCTTATTGAAGCCTTAGAAGTAGGAGGAGGAGATGATTTTAATGGTATAAGGATGTCATTGGGACTATGAGTCATGCTTTACATCTTAAATAGAGAAAGATCAACTGGGATGATGTGCACTTGACCCTCATACTTGAATTTAACATAATGATGAAAAGTTGAGGGCACATAATTCATGGCTCATATCTATAGATGTCCAAGTAGGATGTTGTATTAGAACTCTCCCTCAATAAAATAGAAGATCTCTCAAATAGTGTGAGGACCAACATGAATATAAATCATGATCATGATTATTGGGGTTGTTATGGTATCATTGAAGGAGTGAAGAACTACATTTGATTATGACATATAGTGATCATGTAGCTCTAATTAATTATAGGCATGAATGGAGGTGATGTTAATATTGGCACCCCCATCAACCATGACTCTTTTGACATGATTCTGGTTGATATATGATGTGATGAAAAGAGTGAGCTCCTGGTTTGCAGGGTGATGAGTGAGAATCTCAAAATAACTGAATGAAACTAGGGCTACAATATTGAGGGATCCCACAAAAGCTGAGAGAGGTTGGGGATCATCAGGCTGAACCTAAACTACTTGAAAGGCCTTAATCAAGGCTTGATGATGCTAAGATGAGCTTTGGATTAACTCATATAGGGACATCTTCATAAGTGTTTGATGCAACTACTTGACCATGGAGTCGTGAACCACCTCTAAAGATGTTAGTTGTATGACACCCAAGATAAAAATTTTGGGTTTTTAAGGGGGATCATACTTAAAAAATGGATGAGCCCAAGGTGTTATAACCTTATCCTTGCCTTTATCCTTTTAAGTATATGACTGAGTGGCCACATGAACCAAGTTAATCTAGAATACTGGTGGTGAAGGAGTCTTACATGTGTCCTTAGGCTCAAGTTTAGGTGACGAAGCATGAGAGGCCACAGGTGTAACTTTTGGAGTGATAGGGAATTTTATGAGGGGATCTTTGAAAAGAGTGTCTCTAATAAAGTGTTGTTAGATGACAACTATGAGAGATTTGTAGCTCTCTGTATCATGTCTTGGTGATTGGTGATATAAATAAACTTGTGTTTCATCAAACCAAGAAGGTTTTGGTCTGAGAGGCTGATAAGGCTTAATCAGGGGAAGGGTTATGCAAGATGATTTGAATAATTAACACAAAAGAGAGGCATGAGAGCATTTAAATGGGCTTGCACTTGTTATTTCAACTAGGGTCAACACCTTATTTTTTAGGAGGTGTTGGAGGGGTTTTCCATGGAACTTTTTTGGGTGAAGGCATGACTACAGGTTTTATTAACACCTTTTTAGTGATAGGTGTCAAGATGATGGAGGTTGAAGGATCACCATTAGGTAGAGGAAAGAGCATTGGTAACTTTGAATTTTAGCTCCCTAAGATGTAGTGTGATCTAATTAAATTTAAGGGGTGTGGCCTTAATGTTAAAGGCAAAGTCAAAGGTGCAACGGGTCGATGAGGCTTAAGAAGATTTGCATTCTTCCTAGGCATAAGAGGGATCAAATCTAACTTCACTTGTGGATAAGTAAGATGGGACATTGGGTGAAGGCTTGATTTTATTTAGTGTGGTAGACACTTGAGATGGTGAAGGTTATAATATTGGGGTTTGAGCCTCCTTTAGTGGAGGAGAAGGAGCTCAAACCTTGTCAAACATCTTAGGGTGAATGTTTACAAAGGGGTTAGTGATCAAGGATGAATTTTGTTGTGTGGGGAAAGGAACTTTGATTCGATCCCAAAATGTTGCATGATCTAGCTTCTTGGAGTCAAGAAAATTAAGATTTCTTATCGACTGTGAGAATGGTTTAGATAACATTAGCATAGGCCTTACTGCCACTTTCATAAAAGACATAGGTGACTACAAAAGAGGGACATTTTTGGTAGTGTCCACCTCAGGCCAAAGATGGGTAAGAACCATAATAGGATCCCCCTCAACCAAGGTAGTAGAAGATACATGATATTTTGATGATGGGGGAGGGACTAACAAAGATGGCTCCTCAAGTGGATAGAGCACTATGATAGTTACCCCCTCAATGTGTAGACAAGGGATTAATAAAGTGTGCTCTTCTATGGGTAAGAGAAGTAGCAAAATGGGATCAATGTGAGCAAGTGCAATTGGTCCTTTGACTAACATGAGATCAGACAAAATAGGTTCCTCTACACATGAAAGAGGAGTTGATGGGGCACTACCTTCCATTGTTGGAGGAGAATTAGGCAAAGAAGGCTCCTTGAGGGTAAAGAGAAAATGTATGATACCCCATCAACATGTAGTCAAGAAATGGGTAATGTATGTTATTTAGGTGGTAGAAGAATATGAAATATGTGCATGAGGGGAACATGTACAACATGATCTTCACATGAAATAAGGATAGGTAGAGAAGGGACCTATTCTCATAGAAGTAGAAGAGGCAAAATAGGTTCATCTAACCAAAGGAGTGGAATAGGTATGGTAGGCTCATCGACTTGGGGAAGAGAAGAGGGTAGAGTAAGCTGGACCGACGTCAAAGTAAAGACCACATCAATAGTGTGGATGCTATGGTCATGTGTATGCTCAATCATTGCTTGAACATTATTTTGAGAAGAGGAGTGCTCAAGAAATGGATTCCTAAAGACATCTATGTTCTAGTTAGCTAGTGCATTGGGGTTATCCAAAACTAGACCAACCTTATCAAATAAGTCTTGAAATTTTTTTTGAGGGTCTTACAATTGTTAGCATCATAGCCTTTCACTTGATGATATCCACAAAACTAGTCCTCCTTATACCAGGTGGGTATAGGATGGGATGTATCAAACTATATGGGGGCTTGGCTTAAGGAAGGGTAATATCTCCTTAACTTAGTAGCTTATCCAACATGGAGGTGTATGACTCCATAATCAAAGTATACTCTCTACATTCATACTATTGATAGAATTACTTTGTTGGGTTTTGAGAAATCAAAGGCTTGGATTGATCTACCTTTGTAGAAGATGTTGAATTAATGACTATCACATTGGTTGAGCCTTTAGACTTTTGGTTAGAAGATGAAGATTTAGAGGAAGAGGAGTCACTAGGTTTAGAATTTGCATTTTTTTTGCACAACTTGACTCAGTCTTCATCTACTACCTAAATCTCAAGCTTTCACACCATTTTGAAGGCTTCATCAAATGTGTGAAAGGTTTGAACTCAGAGGATTGAGAATATGTGCTTAGTACACATTTTTGAAAAGAGTTCAATGAGCTCAGGCTGGGGTAAAAAGGAAAGTTGATTAATGAGACCTCTCCAATGAGTAACAAAATTAGCTATAGACTCATCCTTGAATTGTCAAATAGAATAAAGGTCTGTGACTAAGACATTTTTAGAGATATTGATCAAGAAATGATCAAAAATTATTTGAGCAAGTTGGGTGAAGAAAAACAAAGAGTGATGAGTAATAGAACTATACCAATCTAGAGTAGCACCCATAAGGGACATGGGAAAAGTATGTAGAAACAATGTGTCATCATGTCCTATGAGGTAAAAAGCATGTTTGAATGCTTATAAGTGCTATTGTGGGTCTTCCTTACTTTGAAGTCGAGTGAACCTAAGAAGCTCCTGTTGATTGGGATAAGGATGGATAGATACTAAAGGATGAATGGGTTAATTTCATACTAAATCATATAAAAGAATGTTCTTTGAACCTAAAATAGATGTTTCTAAGATAGACATCTTATCCATCAACATCTTGATTATATCTAAAGGGGGATTAGTTTGAGAGGCACTCCCAAGATATATGTACCCTATAGAGAGCTCGAAGAACTATATAACATAGGTTGTTGTGGTTGGGTAGACATAACATATAGGTAACGAATCATAAGCTGAGGGGTTGAGGAGAAAGGGGCTTGTCTTATATGATTCAAAACAAAACCTTGGCTAGGCACTACCATTGTGGGTTTGGTTATGGAAAAACTAGCTAAGGGATAGGTGGTTACTCTTGTATTAATTAGTGCAAGAGTAGTTAGGATTAACATAACCAAGTTTTGAAATGAGGTCTGACTTGGTTTTGTGGCTTGTAGTTGTGAGGTTAAATAAACCCCAATAGAAGTTGGGTTTGACTATATGGTTAGAGAAACTAAAATATAAGCATTGGATATGGTTGGGTTACTCATCAAAGTGATGGTTTGAGTAACCATAGGGGGAATGGTGGAAACAACTAATGCTAAGTGGGCATACCATAAATTAGATCACCAGAAGAGTTATGTGTCTGACTCATGACAAGGTAATGCTAGAGGGATTTAGTGTTATGATCAAAGAATTGAATAAAATCTTGATCACACTCAGGCATGATGGGTGGATAACTAGGAATGACATAGCTAGGGGAACTTTTCACACTAGGATCGTACTCCATGGAATAATTGGAAAGAGAAGGTAAAGGTAAAAGGGGTTGTTAATTTGCATGATCAATGAGAAGCTTCACTTGATTTAATGTCAAGACCATGAAAAATGGAAAAAATGTTTAATAGACCCTATATTAATAATAGGAAATTAGAAAAAACCCAAGTTTAATTAAGATGGGCAAGTGATTTTAGGTTGCTATTTGAGGTAGACTAAAAATTAAAAAAAATCCATAGAGACTGATATTGATTACCTAACTAAGGTTAATATGTAGGAAGGATGCTGATATCGATACTATGACCAAGGTTAGTGGGATACTTAGGCTATTGATGTCAGTATCCTAATCAAGTTTGATTATTGTGTAACCGAGAAAGGCAAAAATTTTATTATTTAACCAACCCAAACATAAGATCTAAATATAATAGTGAATGCAATAGGCCTTTGCGTCAATAGAGAACACTCAGGGGGAATAAAGATAGAGGTTAACAATTATAAAATGTTGAGAAGACTTGATTTTGATATAAAATGTCCTTACCAAATAAAAATTACAAGTAAAAAAAAAGATAGAAAATATGATACAACTAACTGACGTTAATTCATAAGAATTTTTTTAGTCTCTTAGTGGCTTATGCCTTAACTAGGTTGTATGAAGAGGAAGTTAGATAACAAAGGTCCTAGAAGCTGTCTAGAGATGGTTTTAGGAGTTTTGGCTAGGAAATCCTCTATATACTGTTAGGTATGAGAGGCCCAAATCTATGACTTATGATTTAGTCTAGCCAAAACACCAAATTGGCTTCATTTACCTGGTGATGAAATCCAGTTAAATCCCACCTAAGGATTTAGGGAAAGTTTGAAATATGTAAGTTGATATGTGGTTTGGAGGTGTGTGAGAAAGTGTGAAATGATTCATTAACCATCTAATTAGTTCTATGTGTGACTAATATGTAGCAAGCTAGCCAATGATGTAGTAAGTTTTAAACCTAAAAGCCAAAGTGTTTTCTTTGGATGTAAAACAATGAGGAAAGGGAAAGAGTATGAATTTGAAAAAGAATGTTATTTTTAACTTTATAAAATTAGTATGATCTCATTTAGAGGTAATAAAAGAAGATGTGAGAGAGAAGAGAAAGTTTAGTTAATTCCCTTAAGCTAAAAATGAAAGGTGTGGTATATTGATTTTATGGAAAACAAAAGGAGATAATGCAATAATGAAAACTTCACTATTGATGCACCTATATGAATGTGATTTTAAAAGCAAAGAATGAACCCAAGATAAAATATAGGGTCCCATCGAGCATGCTAGAGTCTTTCTATTAGTTTTTTCTATCTATTCTAAAAGAAAGAAACAAAAGTATGAATGCTATGGATAAGTGATTAATTACCTAGAATGATGTGCACCATTATAAACATTGTGAGAACTCCTCTTTATATTTTGAGGAAGACACCTATGTATAAGAAAAAACTAAACAAAATTTTTGTTAGTAGAGATATGTGTGGGTTGCCAAGCTACACACTTGTTCCAAGAAGTGTAACACTTCCCTAAGATGCTAGTCCACTATTTAGAAATAGAGTTTAAAACAAACATAAATGAAAAGAGAGAGAGAGGGGGTTAAAATACTATGTACCATGCTGCAGGTCTAAATGTGTTAGTGAACAAATGCAATGCAAGTTAGGTAGGGGAATTGTGTTTTGGTGAGGTTATTTGGGAGGTTTTGGGGTTACTAGTATAAAAACATAGTGATTGACATCGATTAAGTGACCGATGTTGGTTTAGGTTGCCAATATTGGTCTAGATAACCGATATCGATTAGGGAAATGATATTGGTGGGGTTATAAATGGATTTTCTAGGAAGGGAAATAGATTTTTAGTCTTGTAAAGGGGTTTTAAGGATTCATGAGGGGGTGAGTAAGACTCAGGAAGGGAAAGCTAGAGGTTGATATGTTGAGGTAGGGAGATGGAAGTGGGGGAGTGTCAAAACTCCTACACAAAGGAATCTAGGGTTTTGTGAGCAATTAAATAATATATTTATAGAACCAATATAAAATAGATATTTTAAAACATGCAAAAACATTGAAATATACTTAGTTGGGTTGGATAGGTGAGAAACTATGTCAAATAGATGGCTCTAATGAGGCTTGATGAATTTGGGTGTGAACAGATGAGGCAAAACATATGTTTTTGATCCATGATGCTCAAAACACTATGAAGTTTGGAAATTCTTGATCTAGAATAATTTGTGTAGAGTTTTAGTAAGCTCAGATGTTGATAGTGATGCTATAATGCTTTATTAACAAAAGCTTTATGTGAATCAATGATTTTATAACCCTATGGCCAATTTGGAATTATGCCTAAGTAACTGACATCAATGTGCTTACTGATGTTGATCGAGGGGTAACTGATTTTGGTTCCCCAAGATTAGGTAAAATATGTTATATTTAGCCTTTTAGCTAGCTTCTTATTTTGACAAATGGGGTTTTCCATTGGAAAATGGTCATAACATGAGGTCAAGAGGTGATTAGGTAGTTAAGGAGTTATGAAGGGGGAAGAATAGGTCCTAAGTGGTTTGAATAGAATGATCAGGTCTTAGGGTGATTCAGAGGGTGAGAAATGGTCATAGGGTGAGGTGGCCAAATGATATTTAACCAATTTAATTAAATAATTAAATTAATTAGATGTGCCTAAAGGGTAAAGACATAGGTCAGGGAATTAAATAAGAAAGAGGCCAAGGGGTACTGTGACCTAGGTGATCATACAAGGGATTATCATAATTCTAGTGTCTACAATCCTCTTGTAGCCCTATAATCATTGCTCATTCCAATACTTCCTCATCAGACTTGGCATTCAAAAATAGGAAATCATAGTCATAAGGCTCATGACTATAAGGGATGTTGAATCCATGAATGTGATTTTGGATTAGCTCATGTGGATCCCAATATCTATGTGAAAGTGTAAGGAAAGGATAACTCTTATGTTTTCCACACACTTCCCCAAGATGCTTTCTCATCATAAATACTATCCTACCAATAGTTATAAAATGACTATAATACAAGGCCTTCTTCTACCTTGATAAATCTTCCTCAATGTTTTTCCATAACTGAAAGGTAATTTTCTATTTAGTTAGTTTTTTTGGTATAAACCTTGGAATACATAGGGGTCAAACTTATTTTCCCAAATCATGATAATATTAAAATTTGGGTAAAGGAAATAAGCCCCTTTCCCTACCAAGTTCTTCACAATGTTCTATCTAATTCAAGGCATGGGCAAGCCATGAATGGTTTGCCAAACTTGAAGATAGACATCCTTAGAGATCCTCACCATATGCTTGGTATAGTAGTATACATGCATGAATTGGTAATGATCACATATGTTGTTCTCATAATTTGTGGCTGAAGCCCATAATTCACCTAGATCCTTATAATATTTACCCATAATTGCATCTAATAAATATGACATCATGTAGAAATATTTAGAGGGTATGGGATGTTTATCCTTATGAATAATCTACTTTCTCAATCAAAGGATGATAATTTCACCCATGGCATATGTGACATCATGTGTAAGCATCATGTATAGTAGTGGTACCCAGTCCAAATTAAGAAAGTGAATATTGAGCATACCATATTATTGATTGAGAAGAGCTATACCAGTGTGAATCCCTATTTTGAATTTGTCAATTGGGATTGCTCCTTTCAACTTCTTGCCTTTCCATGTGAAGGTCTAGTCTAGGAGGAGCCACAAAGATAGAACCTTTTCCATTGAGGTCTCTATAGTAAAATACACTAATGTGTGCTTGTTTAAGTAGGCATCATGTGTACTCAAATATAGGTATTTATGGAATATTTCTCTTGAAATTCTGGCAACCACCATATTGATATTATAATGGTATAATAAAGCATCCTACGATATCTTCCTTGAAAAGAATAGGTCCTTTAGGAGGTCAATACATGACATTAATTTTGGGTTGGTTGCAATAAAGTGTAATATTTGGTATTTGAATAATATAAGTTCCTTAATGAATAGTCTGTCTACTAGTGTCATCTCATCTTCGAGTGAAAACACAACCAATAAATCAATGACATCCCATAATGCTAAATAATTTTGGTACTTGTATCCAAATACTATGGCATTGAATATTATATCTATGAACTCTATAGAGTCCTTAATTGAGTATGGAGATGGTGGATTCATCCCTCAAAATTCCCTAGATGTATATGCCATTGATACATACTCTTGTTTCTTCTTCTATGCACTATGTATCTTGTGCAAATAGTTTATCTCTAGCACAACCACTATTTTACTTGTAGTATCCTTAAAGTGGAAACTAGGGCTATTCATCATTGTAAGAAATCAAAAAACTTAGAATACAAGTTATCTTGAATACAATGATGGCTTTTCAATAGTATCATATTTCCTATATAGAATATTGTATTGAATATGAGTTTGTGTGACATAAATGTGCAATGTTCACTTGGATTTTATTTCCTATATAATTCAAACTTGTTAGCTCAGGTTGGTAGGGGTTTTTTAAGTATTGATAATAAATATTTTTACCTTGGTTTTGGGTAAGTGTAGTGAGATTAGTAATATCCTTAGTAATAAGTCACTTAGGGTCTACATCAAAAAAATACTTTTGGATCAACATCTATAGATTAATTCCTTTGAGGGAATTGTTTTGAAAAAGATGTCCATAATAATTTCCTTATAGATTTCATCTAGGCAAAAGTCCCAAGACAATTATCTTGAAAGGCTATTTCAAAGGTCTAGAGGGAACTTTCAATTTCCCTAAAGGGTACTTTTGATTTGAAGGGTCTACTTCGTAGGGAATTATATCCAAGATAAAAAGTCCCAAATGATCTACTTCAAAAAGGCCAAAGGGAATTTTTGATTTCCCCAAAGGGTAATTTCATATGGCTAAGGGTTTTTTGGTAAGTTACACAAAACATGAATGGTATGTGCCTTAGGTTTGAAGGTTATTTTGGTGGGAAAAGGGCTATGCCAATTATCTCAAAGTGTAAGTGGTCACTTTGAAAAGTGTTAAAGGATTGGAGAGAAATAAAAAGGGTATGTCCATATCAAAATGTCTAATACTTAAGGGCTAAAGGGTAATTTTCATAGGGCTAAGAGGTCAAAAAAGGATATCTCAAAGGATAAGTCCTGTAGGGTAAAGGGTTTAGGACAAAAGTCTTGAAGGGTCATTTACACAAAACCCAATAGGTATATGCCTTAAAAGATTGGTCATAAAGGGTAAAGTGGTCAATTTAGAAAAGGCTGAAGGGCTAATTCAGAGGACAAATGAAACTTTAAAAAAGGATGAAGGTCTAGTTTTAAAGTCCTGAAGGGTATATCAAAAGGATTCAAAGGGTCTACTTCATGGCAAAAAATTCCTTGAAGTGTCTAATTTGTAGAAGTTGAAGGGAGCTTTTGATTTCCCCAAAGGGTACTTTAATATGGCTAAAGGTCATTTCAAAAGTCTCAAAGGGTAGGCTTAGTAAGGTTGAAGGGATAATCCATCTAGGGATTTGTTTTAAGCAAAATGTCCATAGGTCGAATTCCTTTAGGAAAAATAGTTTGAGGGCTAAATTCCTTTAGGGGAATTATTTTGGAAAAAATGCCCATAATAATTTACCTAATAAAATAATTATTTATGAATATTAATCCTAAAATAAAATAGGTCCAATAAAACCACCTGAAACATAAAACTTGAAAGAAAATATTGCATAAGTGCTGAAAGAATTAGCTTGAAAATATAAACTTGAAGAATAGTCTCTGTATAAGAAAATTTAGTCTTATGAAACACAATGCCAATATCATCCTACCAAAAGTGAAATACCTTATATTTTCCATAAATTGTATAAACATATAAAAAAAGGGGGCTCAATATTAAGACCAAAATCTAAAAAAGTGAGTCCCAATTTATCCTTAAAGAAAAGAGGGATGTTAGGCACAAAAAATGGCAACTTATAGGGGGAATTCTCTTTAGTATTAAAGAACCTAAAACTCTAATTTCACAATATTTATATCAATCTTGAAGTGTGTCATAGAAATATACTTAAACTAGAAACATGAATGAGATTCCTTAGTTAATTCACACAATATACTTTCCTTCTAATTTTATTTGGGATCTGTGTGTGTGAAACATATAGTTTACTTAACCCTTACTTGATGAGCTATTCAAAGGTTTTGAATAAGTTATAGGTTTTATTATAGCCTCTATTAAATCTTGTTAAATTAAGGAAAGCTCATGCATTGCTATGCTACCAACTAGGCATCCATAGCCCTGATAGAGATAACTTAGGCTCCTTCTCTTCTCCTTCCATTCTTTTCTTTTAATAATGATTCATGGTGCATTGAAATTATTTCATCATGTGAGCTATTTTAAATTTATATAAATTCTCTTTTTATCTTTTTAACTCATTGGTTCTTTCTATCTCTCTTTTTTTTGTTTCTTTTATGTTCTGATTAATGGAAAAGAGAGGAGATGAAACACTAGTTAGCTAGTATAATTATCAAACAAGTTGTTACTAGAAATTCTTTGCCAACCAAATCTACACCTAGAATTTTCACTTTCAATAAGTATTTAATATGATAAGTATATTTGATCTAATAAAATAATAAAATTTTCTAAATTTGTACGAAGTACCCAAATAATAACTTTTATATGCATGGTAAAAGTATTTAATTGTGACATAATTTAGAACAATCCTTTGATTACTTCCTTCATCTTAAAGACTCAAAAAACATGAAAATACACCCAATATATAAAATAGTCCCCAATCATGTGAAGATTTTAATTTTCATATTTTATACAAGTCATAAACTTAGTTGTTTTTGGATTTTAGCTTGGCAATAACTAGATAATATGCAAACTCGAATGTCAAAGAAAACAAAAAAACAACTAATCTAGAAAGCATTAAAATACTATAAAAAGTAGTGAAATCTAATCTAAGAAAATAAAATATATAATAAATTAATCTAGAAAGCCCAAAAAATTGGAAAGCATTGAAAACTAAACTAGAAAGCAAGAAACTAAACTAGAAAGCATGGAAATATACTCTATTCCTATATATAAACTTATCAAAATCTTCTCAATCAGTAATATCTATAGATGGAACAACTCTAAATTAATTCTCTAGGAACTATCCATTAACTGGATATGTAAGCTCATTACCTTGGAGGTCCTTCATATGAAATGTGTGATTGCCCATGATCTCTGAAATATGATAGGGTCTAATCCATAGTGGGGAAAACTTATCATGTTGTCCTTTGTTTTCATGGTTTTTATCTCATAGTATCACCAAATCTAAAATCCTAAATGCTTTGACTTTTTCTCTTTTATCAAACCACCTTTTGAATACATCTTGGTATTTGTTGAATGTTTATAAGGCTTCAATCTTTAAATCCTCCATTTATATTATATCAAGAAACCTTGTGTAGACACCGAAATCGTGTCGACTCCCCTGGTCATTCCCCGTTTTATTCTTCTTCGCCTATTTAACCCTTGTCGATCACTTGTTCCACCAACCTTGACCCTGGCAGCATGTAAAAATGAGCACAGAGCTAAAGCTAGACTCTATCCCCATTGTGCATCTACCGATGACGGTCTTTACCCGGCCGATGTCGCCGACGTCGGTCACTTATCAGTCGACATCGGCAATCCTGCCGACATCGGTCACCTTGCCGTTATCCGTTATCAGTTATCATTCGGTTCCCGATCGGTTTCCCAAAACGGTTGTCGAACCATCTCTCGAACCATCCCTTGCCTTCATCAGCCTCCGCCAACCATTTTTCGAATGAATCAAACCGATCAATCATTCAATCGACCTGCGAACTCCGACATCCACAGACTCTGGCAATCAACACTCTCGCGATCAACCAACTCCGACATCAACCAATCTGCATTCGTTTCAATCCGGCACTGCACAGACAACTTCAACTATGGCTTTCATCACGTCTTCTGGCAGGTAAGTATTTACTCTATTTGTTTTATTTCTTCTTGGTTATTATTTGTTCATTATTTCTGTCATCCCGAATCTTCAAACCACAGACCCAAGTTCTGCATCTCTCCTTTACATCCCTGTCCACTATCCGAATCCATAACTCTGTGCAGACTCGACTAAAACCCCCAGACTCTATCCAAACCCGACCTTACCTTGCCCAGACCCTGCCCTGACCTTATCTCGATTCTATCAGACCCTGTCTCGACTCTGTCCAAAACCTGTCCCGACTCTCCCAGACCTTCTCCAACTCGTTCAGAATCTGTCCAGAACCTGCCCTGACTGACGCCGGTCACTACCCCGACCGACGCTGAAAGTTTGACTGACGCTGGCACCTTCCCTGACCGACGCCGGCACCACAGAGACCGACGCCGGTGACTGTGCAGAATAGTACTGCATATCAGGTATGCATCTTTATTTTTTGTCATTTATTTTTGTCATTTTATCTTTTATTATCTACTTTCGTCCAATATTCTGCTTTTTTATCAGTGGGTTGATATCCTTCTAGGAAGTCTTCATACTTCCAGGATCGGGCGTTCGCCTGACAGCCCACCATATCTTTGACTAACATTTTTTTGTGTTTTAGCCTTTTCTTCACAGGTGTCATTCCTCCACAGCCAAAGAGGAGAATCTTCCAACGTCTGATTTCAGTGCGCACAACTTTATCAGGTACTTCTAGCCTTGACCATTTCTTTTAGTTTCTTATTTCTTCTTTGAATGTAGAAAGCAATTTTGCATAGAAACATTCTGGCACGCCCGGTGGGACCCTAGGTCCTCCTTGGGTTCTTTCTTTATTTTGGTGCATTAGGTTTCTTCTTTTTTTCCTCCTTTCATCTCTTCTTAAACGACATCATAAGCAGGACTAAAACGAACATTTCTTTCTTTCTTGCACTTTTAGACTAGCTAAAACTCATATTCTTCGACTCTTTCTCCATTCGTCTTCATACGAACAAACATTTCGACTTGGGCATTAAAACACTTTGCATTCATTTCTGTTTGCCTGCATCTTTTAGACCACACATAGTAATTAAACCACATATTGAATTAATCTAGATCACTTGATGTTACACGACCAAACCACCTGCACAAAACAAACATAAAACTTACCTGAGACAAGGCCCAACTGGGATTTCATCCCCCAGCGGATACCTTACCCGTCCTGGTGAACCTACTTGGATTTCATCACCAAGGGGGAAGCCCACTCCGTTCTCTGGCGGAGGATAAACTCTAGTGGAAGTATATTTTGGCTAAGTGAGACCAGCTAACCACTGGAATCGTGAAGTGAGGGGAGCTTGCTCCTTAGCACCAGGCCTGTACGGAAGCTAACACAGATTTCTTGAGCACCATAACAAAACCCGAAACCATCCATAGACTGCTTCTTCTAGGACCCAACTCACAAAGCCAATCTTCCTCTACACACATTCTAAGGCATAAGCCACTATAATCCTAATAATTTACTTCTAGGGTTTTAGGATCTGCTTGTGTCTTCATCTTTTTGGTTCTTATCTGCTTATTTGAGCTTGTGAGGACGTTCTTCCTTGCCTTGAATGGTTCTGACTCGTAGCCAAGCCAAGGCTCTAGTCGATCACGCGAGGCAGCATCCTCTTCCATCTACCCCGCCTACAACCAACCCTATAATGGAGTTCAACTCAGAAACTGAAAGAACTCCTACCAGACCATCTCCGACCCAAATGCCTATTATCCCAGAAGGGGACCAAGATTTCGCACGATTCTTGGACCTCAATACCAAAGCCTTGCAACACTATCTCGCGAATAGCCAAACGCGAGACCCCTTGGGCAATCCAATTTATGGAATGCTGACCTCTTTCCTCGAGACTGCGGCCGTATCAACGACATCCGTAGTCCAACCCTTAGACACCCAGGCTGTTGCCTCAACCAATGACCAACCTTTTACCAACCATCCAAGTGTGGCCTCTCCTTCCATCGTTGGGCCCACTTTCACTGGGGTTTCGGCCCCCCATCAATCTCAGTCCACTCAACCACTTTCTACCCCCTTTCAAAACCTGGTCGTCTCTATTCCACCCACCCTTACTCCTATCAACACTAGGGTGGCTACCCATCCATTAGCCCATGTTACCTCTAACCAACCTCCCATGACAACATCAAACCTAGCCATGCCTTCCATCCAACCATCCTTAGTCACTTCTTCTGTCCCTACGACTAGTCATCCGTACGTTGCGCCCTTATTGGTACAACCGACTACGTCATATACCTCTTCCAGCCTCTTTCAAGCGCCTTACAATCTAGGAGGCGTTCCACCCGCCAATCCGTCAGTAGATATTATCAAGATGCTGATGGATAAAATGTCCAACCTAGAGACCTCCGTTACCGGCTCACGCAACACTCTCTCGTACGAACAAATCTGCAACGAGCCCATCCATCCTTCTGTCCCCATTAGACCATATCCCAGCCAGTGGGAACTTCCTAAGTTTTCTCATTTCCAGAGCAAGGAAGACCCACAACAACATTTACGGGCATTCAGACATGCCTGTTACCTTATCGCCTACGATGATGCGTTGCTCTTACGCACATTTCCCATGTCTCTCTCGGGTGCTGCACTTGACTGGTACAGCTCTCTTCCCAGCCATTCCATCCTCACATTCACTCAGCTGGCCCAGCTCTTCCTCGATCATTTGTCCATCAATATCACCAAGAAGGTCTCTATCACAGACCTCTATTCTATTCGCCAGTTCGAGGATGAATCTATTGCTGATTTCGTTGCTCGGTGGAGGGGCCTTATCAATCAACTTTCATTTTCCTTACCTCAGCCTGAGCTTATTGAACTTTTCTCTCAAGCCTGCGCTAGACATATTTCTTCTACCTTGAGGGTTCAAACCTTCCACACTTTTGACAAAGCCTTCACGATGGCTCGTAAACTTGAGTTACGTGCTATCGAGGAGAATAAAGTCAAGTTGCAGAGTAAGAATCCCAACTCCAAAACCAATGACCCTTCTTCTAAGCCCTCCTCATCCAATCCTAAATCTAAAGCTTCAGCAAATGCTGTGGTTGTTAGATCTTCCTCCTCTTCGCCTTCAACTAATCAACCTAAACCATCCACATCTATGAGCGCCACTCATCAATTTCAGTAGAGATACATACAGCGACTGTTTACTCCACTTGGAGAATCATACGCATCTGTGCTGGAAAAACTCGTCAAACAAGGGGCCATCAATCTCCCTCAGATCCGACCTCCACCACAATTTGATCCCTCACGCGCCATCCCTGCGTGGTATAGGGAAAATGACTTCTGCCACTACCACCGTGTTAAAGGTCATGACACGAGCAACTATAAAACCCTTAAAAACATAGTCCAAGACATGTTGGAAAAGGGTGACCTCATCCTCGACAATCCTAATGCCCCTCCTAATCAGGGTATCAATATCTTCAAACAACCATTCCCTAATCATCCACCAACCCAAAACAACGTCCAGACCTTGACTGACAATACCCATGAACATAATATTCAAACAGTCAATACGGTCTCGCCCCTTATTTCTAACCAACCCCAAGAGGTGAGTTCATCCATCAGTCCATCACATGTGGATGAACCTCTTTCATCGGCTAGTTCTCCCTCAACTTCTCTCATTTTGGAGGATGCTTCGACCTTACCAGCACCGCCAGTTTCACCATCTTCCTTCTTGCTGCCCATGGAGGACCCAACCTTTCCTACTCCTCGACCACAAGTGGAGGGCACTATCATCCCTGCCCTTTACCCGCTTGAGGAGCTTCATTCACCAGTTTCTTCTCCACCCAGGGAAGAACCTATTTCTCCTTCGTCTCCAACCAAACATGAACTTGTCACGACTTCACCATGCTTTGGGCTCGAGACTACTACACCCGTCTCACCTTCAGTCCCACAATCGTCGGCATCTTCTCAAGAGCCTAAACCTCATCCCGCATCTTCTCAGCCATTTTCCTGACTAGTGGAGAAACTTGAACTTCTCCCTTCTAGGAAAGTGGAACATCAGGGATTGTGGGACCGTCTCACAGCTCTTCAACAAGCCCGGGCCCTTTCATCTCATGCTGCTAATCCTCCCATGGCAGAACCTCCTAAGACTATCAACAAAAATCAGATCTCCACTTCCAAATCGTCTACATCTTCATCAACTTCATCAAAACCAAAACCCTCATCTACTCTGCCTAAACCTATCAAAACACTTGGCGTTCGCCCCGTCTCCAACCTCACTCATCCACAAGTGAAGGTGGACTTAACCCAAACTTCAACTAATAGTAGTCTTCAACCTAAATCACAAAAGACTGCCAAACCACAGAGGCGAACGCCTCCTCTTCCGTCACCATTGCCCTCCATTTTGGGCCTGCATCCTTTAACCCTAACCAGAGTCCTTCTCGCTTCAACCTCTAATCAAAATCGGTTGCCTCCTTTGCTTCCTTTACCTACCGCTAGCCTACCCTCTCCCAAAAGGGTGATACCTCTCATGAAGAGTGTACCGTCTCCGCCTCTCATCGCACCATCAACCCAGAAGGTGGTACGAAAACCCCCTCCAACTTCACCCAAGCAAAAGTCACCGACATCACATACATCGATGAGCACGGACCCTTTAGTGGGTTCATACTCTTTGATCTTGCAACGAATTTTGCAAAATTCTAGCATAACTCTTCCACCCATCAAGCCCTTTCAACCTCTCGGGTCTAAACCCTCCTGGTTCGACGACACGAAGATTTGTTTATATCATCGTACACCAGGACATGACACCGAGACTTGCTATGCCCTCAAGGCTATCATTCACCGTTATCTGGAGAAAGACACTCTTCTCTTTGAGGACACTTTCGACCGACCCCCGACTCCTTCTCATAACCCTTCAACCTCTTCAAACCCATCCACATCTCATCAACCTGTTACAACCCCTTCATCACCTTCACCTCCCATCTTTGAAATCAATGCCATTCACATCACCACTAGATCACAAAAGGACAAGGCGAAAGAAAAAGCCACCATTCCTTGGACCTACCCTTTTGTCAATCCGCCTCAACCGCCTAAGCCTAAGATTTCTATCCTTGGCGCGCCTCAACCCTCTTCTTCTTCTTCTTCCTCTTCCGGACCAATCCACGACTCTATGTTGAAACAGCTTCACCAGATGCCTGTGAAGATGTCCCTCTACGATCTCATCCAAACCTCACCCCAACATCGTCAGGCCCTCATCCAAGCCCTGCAGGCAGCGGAGGTCCAACCCGAGGACCCCCAACCACTTGCTGCCCTTGTCCACTCCTTAGCCCCTGTTGCCTCCATAACATTCAGCAATTCTGAGATTCCCACATCCAACACAGAAGATCAGGATGCCGCCCTCTTCATCACTGCCTATATCGATCAGACACGCATTAAACACGTTATGATCGATGGGGGCGCTAGCATCAACATTATCTCCACCCATGCCTTTGATCAGTTGGCTCTTCCCAAGAATTGCATCTCCAAAACTGACGTGATCTTGCGCTCTTTTAATGACACTACTGCCATGACCATTGGCACAGTCATCCTTCATATCCGCGTTGGTCCATGCACAGTCCTGGAGCTCTTCTACATCATCGAAGGAGAGTTCCAATACAACATCTTGCTGGGCCGACCCTGGATCCGCGCCATGGCCTGTGTCCCCTCCACCTTGCACCGTTGTGTGAAGTTTGAGCATGATGGACAAGTCCACACCATTCCCGCTGACCCTTCGCCTTTTAAAACATGCAACACCACCTACCGTCCAAACGATGTCCTCATTCCTATCAAGTCATCAACCCTGGCACCGCCTCCATCCGCAGAAGCTTTGACCATTTCCCAACAGGCAGTCGCCCTTACACCTCCCCTTCAAGCGATGACCACAGATCCCATGGAAGACGTCTTCCAAAGACTTTCATTGGGAGAGTATCACTTGCTGGCTTTAGACATGTTCCAAACTCTGCAAGAGTATGGATGCCTTCATCACAGCCCCAGCTACGACCATCGGATAGGGATGATCATACCTTATGGTCCCCCTCACCTCCGCACCAACCTCATCTATGGGGGGCTTAATCTAGCTCCTACTGATGGTAATCCTCTTTCTTCACCTCAACCTTTCACATCAAATTTCTCGTTTCTTGGCAACCCCACCTTTGCATACACTTACCTTTACAGGTGTGCATGGAAGGGTTTTGGTTTCGAATGCTATGAGCAGGGCTCCCATCAGCCTATCTAATCGCTCAATGATGACGATGCCAAGAAACGGTATGGTCTGGGATATCATGACCCCACTCAAGACCCTGTAGACCTTTATCCTGAACCAATCCTTGACCAATCTCCTCCACACTCGCCTATTTCGCCACCTTCACCTACGGAGTCAGTGGTTTCTATTCCTCCTAGTTTTTTTTTTCTATAAACACCATCCGCCTGGACCCCTTGACTTATCAGCTCAATGGGGTATCCAAGTCTCTCCCTCTCATTCTTCCCAGCAAAATCGAAGATGAGTCGGCAACCATTCACACTGTTCACTGCGTTGACGATGACGCCATCCTTTCCTACATGGGCGCTGATGATTCTTTTATCCAGCGCTCCCTCCCTTCTGAGACCTAGGTTATGTTAAATGAATCAACCATTGACATCAACCTTCCTTCTTCTGATGTTCCTCATGTCTTAAAGATCGACCAATCTTTAGACGCTCAGGAGCAGCTTGACTATACCCAGTTCCTCTCCGACCATAGCAAGGCCTTTGCCTGGACTTACAGTGATATGCCTGGCATCGACCCCACCATCGTTACCCATAACATTGTCACCAAACCAGAGGCTAAGCCTGTCAGGCAAAAGCTTTGAAAGATGCATCCTCGCGTTGCCCTCCTTGTCAAGGAGGAGCTTCAGTGCCTTCTTTCTGTCTCCTTCATCCAGCCCATCGATTATCCACAGTGGGTCTCTAACATCGTCCCAGTCACCAAGGCAACTAGGGGGATTCGGATCTACACAGACTATCGTGACCTTAACCTAGCCTGTCCTAAAGACGACTTTCCTCTTCCTAACATTGACCAGCTTGTTGATCTTACGGCCGGCCATGAGATGCTATCTCTTATGGACGGATTTTCAGGATACAATCAAATCCTGATCACTTCGGAAGATCAACACAAGACTACTTTCATCACCCCATGGGGGACTTTTTGCTATCGAGTCATGCCTTTCAGCTTGAAGAACACAGGCGCCACTTATCAGCGTGCCATGACCTACATTTTCCACGATCTCCTCCACAAAATCATGGAGGACTATGTGGATGACCTGCTCGGCAAGTCCAAATTTCGCCGTGACCATCTGACCATTCTCAAAATCATCTTTTCTCGTCTTCTTCAGTACAATGTCCGTCTTAACCCCAAGAAATGTGTCTTTGGGGTCCTCTCTGGAAAGCTTCTCGGCTTCATCATTTCCTTCCGTGGCATCGAGATAGATCCCGCCAAGATTTGGGCTATCCTCAAAATGCCTCCCCCGACCAATCTCAAGCAGCTTTGCAGTTTACAAGGCAAGCTCCAGTCCATTCATTACTTCATCTCGCAGCTTTCTGACCGCTGTCAACCTTTTCATCATCTCCTTAAAAAGGACGTCATTTTTACATGGGATAAGAACTGTCAAGAGGCTTTTGAAGCCTTAAAATGCTATCTGGTCTCTCCACCATTTCTCATTCCACCTAAAGATGACCAACCCTTCTACCTTTATATCTCAGCCACTCACCATTCGTTAGGTGCCATGATCGCGCACCGAGACGAGCATCACCATGAGCAAGCCGTTTATTACATTAGCCAAACACTGGTCGACTATGAAACTCGGTATACCCATATCGAGAAACTCTGTTTGGCATTAGTCTTTGCTGCTACTAAGCTTCGCCACTATCTTCTCAGTCACAAAACCTTTGTCATCACCCACACCGACCCTCTCAAGTATATGCACTCCAAGCCATATCAGAATCAACGTATGGCTCGGTGGCTCATGCTGCTTACTGAGTTTGATCTCGAATTCATCCAGTAGAAATCTATCAAGGGGCAAACCATCACTGATCAACTAGCAAATGCCCCTCTTCCTGACAATCAACCTTCGCAGTGTGAGTTCCCTGACGAGTCTATCACTGCGCTTTCCTCCGATGACACCACCTATCAGATGACTATGTTCTTTGACGGATCCAAATGTCAACTAGGTGGAGGTGCTGGGGTCATTCTCATCCCACTTGAAGGGGAGCCCATGCCTTTGTCTTTTAAGCTCGACTTTGATTGTACCAATAATATGGCCGAATACGAGGCCTTAATTTTGGGACTTCAAACCGCCTTCTCTCTCAGCATCAAGTCCATCAACATCTTCGGCGACTCGCAGCTCATCGTCAATCAGGTCAACGGTTCATACCTCTGTAAAAATGAAATTTTGCAAAGGTACAAAAACCGTGCTGACATTCTCCTTGCATCTTTCAACCATTTCCTCCTGCAGACTGTTCCTCGATCCATGAATAAGTTTGCTGACACCATGGCTTCTCTCGCTTCCCATATCCCATCTTCCTCATCTACATCCAGACTCTTTGTCACGGTGCGTCGTGTGCCATTACCTTCATATATCTCTCCTCACATTCATCATGTCAACACTATAGACCTAAGCCCACAAGATGCTTGGTATAAGCAACTTGTAGACTTCTTATCTCTCTCTGTCATTCCTCCCAACCTCTCTAGTAATGCACGACGAGCTTTTATCAAGCGTACTGCTCGCTATACCATGCTAGGGGGTCTTCTCTATAAGCGCGGCTTTGATGGCCTCCTTCTTCGCTGTCTCACCTCCACTGAAGCATCTCAAGCCATTTAGCAAGTCCACGATGGGATTTGTGGCAGACATTTCAGTGGAAATTCGGTTGCCAAGCGCATCCTTCGTTTGGGCTATTATTGGCCTACCCTTCATCAAGACTGTAGCGATTATGTTCAGCGTTGCATCAAGTGTCAGCATCACTCTAACTTGCTTCATCTCCCCAGTCACGCCTTACAAATTGCTCAGGATTTCTGGCCTTTTTATCAGTGGGGTTTAGATCTCATCGGTGAGATTAACCCTCATTCATCTCTTCGTCATCAATCCATCATCACAGCCACTAAATATTTCACCAAGTGGGTGGAAGCCATTCCTCTCGTCTCCACAAAAGCTGATAAGATCGTCGACTTCATCAACACCCACATCATCTGTCGTTTCGGTGTCCCTCATAAAATCATCACTGATAACGGCAAGTCCTTCAAAAACAAAACTGTCCAAAAGCTATGCGACTCCTTCGGCATCAAACTCAGTTTCTCTTCGCCTTACTACCCACAAGCAAATGGGCAGGCTGAGGCTTCCAACAAAATTCTCACCAAAATTCTCATGAAAGTGGTCAGTGACATAGGCAGGGATTGGCACATTCACATTCCCTTCGCTTTGTGGGCTTACCGCACTAGCATCCGAACCTCCACGGGTGCTACCCCTTTTTCTCTCGTGTACGGAATAGAGGCTGTTTTACCTCTTGAAGTACAGATCCCGTCTCTCCGCATTTCTCTAAATGATATCCTTTCCAATGATGACTTTCGTCAAGATCACTTAGCTCAACTTGAGTTACTTGATGAACACCGTCTTGCTGCCCTTAATCATCTCCATGTCTATCAACATCGCATCAAGCACGCCTATGACAAAAATCTACGAGAATGAGATTTCAACATCGGAGACCTCGTCCTCAAAGAGAATCAACACGTGACCAACATGGAGCGAAGTAAATGAGGCAAGTTTGCTCCTAATTGGCTCGGACCTTTTATTATCACGCACAAGTATGGATCAAGGACTTACTGTCTGTCTTCTCTTAATGGACGACCAGAACCTGAGCCTCTTAATGCGTTGCATCTGCGACCGTTCTACTGCTAGTCGAGTACTCATCCACTTGACACTTAACTTGAGCTCATCCCTTGAGCAATCCCCATCCTCTTAGTCCTCCTTCCTTTCAACCCTATTCCTCTTAACAATTCCTATAACCCTTTTATGCTGTATGGATGCTTTGTCCTAATAAAAGGGAGCCCTTGACCTTCTATAATCTTGTCCATGACTCACATTTATATAAAAACAAATCAAGATGTCAAAATGTATCCATGGTCACTATATCAATCTCAAATCAAAAAAAAAATAGACTGCTCCCTCGAAGGACAGCTGTACTATCATTGCTGTAATTAATAGACTGCTCCCTCGAAGGACAGCTATTCAAAAGCCTTTATATTAAACAAAAATCTAGACCACTCCCTCGAAGGATGGCTATGAATAATCTGGCAATAAACAACACTATTTTAGAAGCTTCTTGCATTGATCAGCTTCACAACTGACCACCAAGCAAATGACATCTCTATGCAGGCTTCCCGCATTGATCAGTCTGCGCCAAAAAAAAAATAAAAAAAATGATGAGTCATGGACTTGACTTATAGTTATCTCAGGGTCTCCTATAAAAAGGGGCAAAGTTATCTCTGCTCTTAAAATGGGTTACCCTCTTTCCTCCTCCTATCACCTGTTCAAGGGACTTCGAGCTCACTTTAATATCTAAGTGATTTGATTACCACTCTAACATAACTATGGTCAACGACATCACGCATGAATGGGGCTCTTGGTTCTCATAACCCCTATCTATGCTATCTTTTTGGTCCTTGTCAATGAAAGAGCAATTTGCCTTTCACTTTTTCTCTACACTTTGGTCACATTCACCTTCATCACTTGTCAATCGACTCAGCTCAACTCTCTTTTCAGACCATCCACATGACCTAGCCTATTCCCCTAGTTTCTATGGACACCAATACACATGGAAACTATCGACCCGCCACAATTTATGTTCAGCATAAACCAATACTTGCTGAAGCATAAATAAACCTCAATTCATTTTTAGCATACCTCCATCATGAATATCGAATATGGCTAGGGATGAAAAACCCCTCAACCAATGTTGTAGAATACACCATTTGGAAAAGGCTGCAACATCTTTTTTCCTCATCATTTCATCATAACCAAGACCAATCTATCAACCATTTTAACCACCTGTCTACTACTCGAACCCTTTGTCTGAACTACATTGGTCTGAGGCCCTTCCACAGGGGCTATGTAGGCAGCACTCAGATGACACGACTGTCTTCTGGGGTTACCTCGACCATTCTCATTTGTTCATCTCTCTGATGGACAAACCTTCTTGCCTTCTTTTAACCATAACCTTGCCCTTGACCACGACCCATTTTATCCCTTTGACCCTCCCTCCCTTCTAGGGAGAACTACATTGGCCTGAGGCCCTATCACCAGGGCTATGTAGGCAGCACTCAGTTGACATGGGGTCTTCTGAGGATAGCTCAGCCGCATCCTTTCATCCATTCATCCATCTATCGACCACCAACCATTGGAGATCATGCCTATCTCCTCCGACCTCGACCACTTCCAAGCCACTGTTGCCTTGGTTGTTTTTGCATATATGCTACCTCCTGACTGGTTAGCAGAATTGTGCACAGACCTTTTTGGACCCTCACAAGTATAGGATTGCAAGCCGGTTGATCCACACTACTTGTGACTTTTTCGTGATTCTAGGAGCACTTCCTGAGCCCAAGATACTTAGAACGCGACGACCCATTTGGAGCTTCAGCTTAGATTGAGTAACCCGATCAACAGACGACTAAATGCTGGGGCCCAGTTATCTCAATTTTGGCACTCCTCGACCCTTGACCTGCGACACTTTGCCCTAACCCTCTCGTGCAGTGGTATGCGCGCAATCACGACTTTTGCCGTGTTCACCCTCACCCCTTTTTCATCCACTCTTTATCAAATCAGCACCTGATTCTCGGTTCCCTTCCCTCGACTCTTGCTTTGAGGGGGAATACCTTATCCATACTCAGGGCATTCTGCTTCCTATTTTTGTCTTGCAGTTCATTCAAACAACCAACAAGACGAAATCAACCTTATCCCTCACCTGGGGCAATCACTCCTATTTTTGTCTTGCAGTTCGTCCAGAACAACCAACAAGACAAAAAGGGGAAAAATGTAGACACCAAAATCGTGTCGACTCCCCTGGTCATTCCCCATTTTATTCTTCTTCGCCTATTTAACCCTTGTCGATCACTTGTTCCACCAACCTTGACCCTAGCAGCATGTAAAAATGAGCACAGAGCTAAAGCTAGACTCTATCCCCATTGTGCATCTGCCGACGACGGTCTTTACCCGGCCGATGTCGCCGACGTCGGTCACTTATCGGCCGACGTCAGCAATCCTACCGACGTCGGTCACCTTGCCGTTATCCGTTATCAGTTATCATTCGGTTCCTGATCGGTTTCCCGAAACGGTTGTCGAACCGTCTCTCGAACTGTCCCTTGCCTTCATCAGCCTCCGCCAACCATTTTTCGAATGAATCAAACCAATCAATCATTCAATCAACCTGCAAACTCTGACATCCACAGACTCTGGGAATCAACACTCTCACGATCAACCAACTCTGGCATCAACCAATCTGCATTCGTTTCAATCCGGCACTGCACAGATAACTTCAACTATGGCTTTCATCACATCTTCTGGCAGGTAAGTATTTACTCTATTTGTTTTATTTCTTCTTGGTTATTATTTGTTCATTATTTCTGTCATCCCAAATCTTCAAACCACAGACCCAAGTTTTGCATCTCTCCTTTACATCCCTGCCCACTATCCGAATCCATAACTCTATGCAGACTCGACTAAAACCCCCAGACTCTGTCCAAACCTGACCTTACCTTGCCCAGACCCTGCCCTGACCTTATCTCGATTCTATCAGACCCTATCCTGACTCTGTCCAGAACCTATCCCGACTCTCCCAGACCTTCTCCAACTCATTCAGAATCTATCTAGAACCTGCCCCGACTGACGCCGGTCACTACCCTGACCGATGCCGGCAGTTTGACCGACGCCGGCACCACAGAGACTGACGCTGGTGACTGTGCAGAACAGTACTGCATATCAGGTACGCATCTTTATTTTCTATCATTTATTTCTATCATTTTATCTTTTATTATCTACTTTCGTCTAATATTCTGCTTTTTTATCAGTGGGTTGATATCCTTCTAGGAAGTCTTTGTACTTTCGGGATCGGGCGTTCGCCTGACAGCCCACCATATCTTTGACTAATGTTTTTCCGTGTTTTAGCCTTTTCTTCGCAGGTGTCATTCCTCCACAGCCAAAGAGGAGAATCTTCCAACGTCTGATTTCGGTGCGCACAACTTTATCAGGTACTTCTAGCCTTGACCATTTCTTTTAGTTTCTTATTTCTTCTTTGAATGTAGAAAGCAATTTTGCATAGAAACACCTTGATTCTACTTTATCATTCAGTTCCATGTAGTCTTACCTGAAATGATATATGGGTAGCTTTAACATGATGAGGAAAACTAGTATATACCCATATACCAATAGGTAGGTCAAAGCTTTTAGGGCTTGCTTGTATCTCATTTAGTTTATCTAGAGAGCACACTTTAGTAAATTATGCTAGTCCCTAGGCTTGTCCCCTGCTGATTTCTTGATTGCATCAATAAATGTTTTATTTGTTGATTCTATTAGCCCATTTACTTTAGGGTATTGGTTAGAAACTAACTTGATTATGATCTAATTGTCATGTGCCCATTAAGTGAATTTTGATAATATAAAAGCTGGTCCATTGTCACACACTAAAGAGATGGGTGTGCCAAATCTAGTCATTATGTGCTCCTCCAAAAATAAAATCATATATTGTGATCTATTATTCTTTGTGGCTATGGCTTACATTTATCTAGTATAATAATTTATATCCACGAGTAAAAATTTATGGCTTGCTAAGGAATTTGGGTTGATTACACCAATGAAGTCTAAACCCCACTGTGTAAATGGCCTTCCTTCAATAACAAGTTGTAGAGGCATTGTTGCATGTACTTCTCTCTTGGATAATGCTTTAAATTCATGGTAGGTTCTCACATGCATATGAGCATCATTAAATATGGTTGTCTAATAGTAACCCAACCTCAATATTTTATGGGTTGTGGTATTCTTACTAGGGTGACCATTGCCTATCTTTTAATGTAAGCTCTCCAAGATTTACCTAGCCTCCTCCATAGAAACACATCTAACATAAATACCTTCATAGTTCCTTCTATATAGGACTCCCTTCTTGATCATGAAATGAGTAGATTTGAACCTCAAATCTCTCATTGTTTATCTATTAAGCTTTGAGGGACAAGTTACTATGAGTAAATACTATATTATGTTTATATACCATTCTCTTTTAGAAACTTATGATACACATACCTCTTTAATAATGATTTATGGATCAGGCTCAGTCATGAGTTGAATAATGCCTTGACCTCTAATGATATTTATAGGTCTGATATCTATATCAAATTATTAGAGCTTGGCCATCTACTTGCCTCAACATTATCCTAGCTCATTCTATGATAGGGTGATCTTGATAGTAGGGTTAGGTACAATAGAAATGGTTTTGTTCCTCAAGATGTAATGTAAAAATTCCTTCACCACTTTGACAAGAGTGAAGATTTACTTGTCAATCATCAAATACCTCAGCTCTGCATCATTTATATTTGTACTCATGAAGGTGATCAGATGTTTAGTTTCATATTTTTTTTCATGATAACTATATCAACAATGTGTTTTGAAGTGAATAAATATAGATAGAAATCTTTAGTGAAGTCTGGACAAATTAACATTGAAGTCTATGATATGGCATCCTTAATATCTTGGAAAGAATTTTTGGCTTCAGTTGTCCACTCGATTTTAGCATCTTGCTTGAGCATTTTATTTAGAGGCTTGATGATTTATCCAAACTCTAAGATGAACTTACTTATGAAGTTGATCTTCCCAAAAAATGACTTGAGCTCCTTCTTGCTGTTTGGTGGCTAAATTTTTAAAATTTCCTAAATTATATTTAGATTAATGGTGATCCCATATTTTGTGATTATATGCCCCAAGATTTTTCCCTTAGTGGCTCTAAATATGCTTTTATTCAGGTTTAATGAAATACCAAACCTTCATCACCTCTCAAATATGGATTGTAAGTGACTCATGTGATTTTCTTATTTTTCAAAAACATGGTAAGATCATCCATATAAATGATTATATATTTTCCTATTAGTCCCCTGAAGGCATGATTTGTGGTATGTTTAAAAGTATCTCTTGTGTTGATCAGGCCAAATAACATCCTTTTGTATGTATAATTATCCCTTTTCATAGTAAATGCCATCATCATTCTATCCTTAGACTATACTAGTACATGATTGTAGCCTAAAAATCCATCTAAAAAGGACATCATTTCAAAACCACTCACTATCTATATTACCTCATATAGAGAAGGTACAGGATAATTATCTTTATTAGAAGCCCTATTCAAAATTTTGAAGTCTACACATAATCTAATCTCACCATTCTTCTTACTAACTGGGACCAAATTGGCCATCCAAGTATTATTTCAGATTGGGAAGATAAATTTGGCACTTAATAAATTCTCCACTTATTTTTGAATAAGAGGCTTCAAAATAGGATTTATTGGCCTTTGCCTATATCTGAATGGTTTATAGTCTTTCTTCAAGGGAATTGTGTGAGTGATGACCTACATGGCATACAACTTGAGGGCTTCATATGTCTAGGTGATAACATCTTTGTATTGGGTGATTAAATCCCTGACTCACTATCTTTCTTCCAAAATGTAACTGAGACTAATATTCACATAATGTGGGTTATGATAATCTCCTATATTTTCCCTCTTGAAGTTAGATTCATCAACCTTGGGTTGCTTGAGTTATTGTGCCTGAGGGTCTAGGTCAAATGGTCTTTCTAAAGAGACTAATCCGACTAGAATTTGATTTTCTTTGAGTTTGATAATGCCCTTTTTATCTATTTCTTATTGATGAAGGTGGTAAATGTTCTTGTCATCAATGATTTGGGACTTGAAATCCCTTAACTTAGTTAAGAAGTAGATAATCTAGTAATCATCATTGAAGACCTATAAATTTTCTACATTATCTAGAATAGTGGGATAAATAACTAATTCAATAGAAAACCTCTTTACCTTAGACTCCTACAATGGCTTGAAATTGGAATAAATAATAGATATTGAATTGGTGGTTTGATTTTTCTCTTTGTGGAGTGTTATTATGAAAAAAACTTTAAATCTTTCAATTATGCCCCATGTTCTATGCTTATATCTCTTTAGATAAGATAATTTGCACTGATATTTGTTAACTACAAGATCTAAGTCACCAAATACTTTTATTTGTTTTACATTATTATTTAGTACAAATTATAATCCTAAAATTAGAGCTTCAGACTCAAAACTATTGTTAGTGAACAAAAATTAAAATATATAAGCAACCAAGAACTTCTTACCTTGAGGATCAATCAACTCAATTCCTATGCCCAATCCTTGCTTACACATGGCTCCATCAAAATACATAGTTCATAGCTAATTCAAACCTTCAAGTTATGAGCTTTGTGTTGGATTCTGAGTGGTAAAATTATAAATACCAAGGGTGGTAGATTCATACTTTACCTATTCATTTTTGACATTGTATTCTATGATGGGATATTTCATTCTTAGCTCTCTATCAATTATGGCCTAGTTCATAATTCCTCTCTACAATAGCCAAATATGAGAGAATTTTATGGAAAGATATTCATTGAGTGTTTTGGACCAATCTCTACTTATAAATAATCCATAGCCTTATGGGATGTACAATACCATAATATCGATGGCCATCTAAACTCTTGGTTTAGATGCTACCTAAATTCATATGTTATTTAGTTTTCCAACTACTAGTACCACCATTTTGTCTAGTTGAGAGATTGATCTATTTGAAGGACTTAGAGTGACCAAGATTCTTACATATAGAGGTAGGCATGAGAGTTATAGATTCTCTAGAATCAACTAAATAGTTATGAATATTCTTACTATATTCCTTGATAGTTAACATAAATAGCAGCACTTTAGGCTTGCTCTTGTGAATTACATTGGCATCAATAACCTTTGCTCAATCCATAGTCATTCTAGTTTTTTCCATATGGGCCTTTTGAGTAATAGACTTCCATAATAGCTCACTTTTTTTAGTGATCTGGGTTAACTCATTAAGAGTTATATTTTTATTAATTTTCTTCATATCTTCCATGATGTTGTATCCTCCTTTACTCGGTTCTACCTTTCTTGGTGGCTAATCACTCCCCTTTGGTGAGGGTGGATTATTTTTTACTTTGGGATTTAGAGGAATCATCATATTATTTGGAGGAGTTGAGTTGGTAAGTGGCTATTTGTTCCTTATGCTATATGCACCTCTATGAAACTACTGGAAAGTATGAACTTCATCCATATTATCTTTTGGTTCATTATCATATTCACTTGGGAAGGGGAACTCATGAGTTTTGAAGAAAATGGATATGCTAGTAGATTAAGGATCCTGATGAGAATTTGGTGGATTATTCATTTGATCCTATCTAGTTACTTCCCTTTGAAAGATATTGAATGCCATATAGAACTCAATGTAATTGAGCTCACCATGTTAGGGTGTATTGTGTATTTTACACCAATTAAGAAGGGCTATTTCAACTATGTTGATTTCTATAATATTTCTAGGATATTCCATGTTGTTCTTAGGCCGATTGAATGGTTTGTTATATCTCTAAAATTTGGTGTTCTAGTTGCCAGTTGGGGTGTTGACATTGCCCATATTTCATTGCATATTTAAGAAATCATTGCTCAACTTTTGGACCATATTTTGAATAGAATCCAATTCAACTTTTGTAAAATACATACCTTGTAGAATAGCCATGAGAAGTGAAGCTATGTGTTGGATCTATTGATAACTATTTCTTATCACATGATTGTTCAAGTATCTAAAATTTAGATGCATTATCTATGTCAGTAAAGACAATATGTAAAATTGATTCTAGTTATATGGTAAAACATTCTGATTTATGTATGGTATTTGATTAAGTTTTGGAAGTCTATTGTTTATGTTAGGTGTCCCATGTGTCTAAAGGTTGATATTCTTATTGATTTTAATAGCCTGTTTGAATGCTAATGCCAAAGTATTGGCAATAGGTGCTCTTCTCAAGAACATGGTGGTGATAGGGTCCAATGCATTCTTATACATCTCTAATGTTAATGATGCTTTTATTTTATACCTTGGGGTCAACCAATTATGCATATTCTACCATCTTAAATTTAAATCATAGATGGGATCATTAGGCTCTCTCTTCATACTAGTGAAGTGTTGATATACCAATCTAAGATTAGTAACCTATCTAAACTATGCAAGCAAAACTATTTGACATTGCTTATAATTGGCGATGGAGTTTTTACTTATGTTTAAGTACCAATCATAAGCAACATCCATTAAATTAAAATGGGATAATTGACATGAAACATTTTCATCAACTACATTCATTAATATTAAATCAATTTTAACAGAGTTGATATGCTCTTCTACTGTCCTTGGTCCTGAAGGAGAAAAGGATGGTAGATACTTTATAGGATTCTAAGGTAAATCATACATGTATCTTTAGATAATGATGGAAGATCCAACTAACTAGGGTTTTTATTGAGCTATTGGTTGATTAATAGGTAAAGGGTTCTTTATGGATAAGGGGTGCCCTAGTAGAGGTGGTGGATTATTCTAAACTAGAGTTATTGGCACAACTCTAGGTCTCTTATGACTCATCAAGGGTAATACTAATAAACCATCTTGGGAATTAGATTTTGTCACTCTCTTAGGTGATTATAGTGCTAATATATGCAAATAATAACCTCCATTATTAGGGGTTTAATTCCTCCTTCTAGATCTAATAGAATGCTGTTGATTTAAATTTTATGCACACCACAATTAAATGAGGTAGCCTCTAATGCTTTAGGATATCAATGGAGGTAAAATCCATTCTAGGGTATGAGTTTTAGGTATGTATTTTATTTCAACCTATTCATGGAATATGAGTAGGGCATGTAGGTTATTGACAAGGTTTTTAGATGGAGGTGTGGCCTTATAAGAGAGTGTATCTCTACTTGAGTTGGATGGGTGGATGGTTTTTAACATGGGTGTATTGTGTATTTTTCACCAATTAGGAAGGGTAATTTATTTATGTTGATTTTTATGATATTTTTAGGCTGATATATGTTGTTTTTAGGCCTATCAAATGGTTTGTTATATCTCTAAAATCTAGTGTTTTGGTTGCTAGTTAGGGCATTGACATTAGCCATCTTTCGTTGCATATTTAGGAAACCATTGCTTAAATTTTGGACCATATTTTGAATATAATCCAATTCAAATTTTAAAAAATTTGTACCTTATAAAACACTCATGAGAAGTGGATCTATGTGTTGGTTCTGTTGATAATTGTTTCCTGTCACATGATTATTCAAGTAGCTGAAATTTAGTTGCATTATCTATGTCAATAAAGGTAGTATGTATAATTGATTCTAGTTATATGCTAGAAAATTCTGCTTTACATGTGGTATTTGATTAAGTGTTATAAATCCATTATTGATGTTAGGTTTCCTAGGTGTCTATGGGTTGAGATGCCTATCGATGTTAATATTCTCTTTGAATGCTAATGCCAAAGTATTAGCAACAGGTGCTCTTCTTAGGAATATGGTGGTGATAGGGTCCAAGGAATTCTTATACATATCTAATGTTAATTATTATTTTATTTTATACCTTAGGTTTAACTAATTGTACATCTTTTACCATCTTACATTGAAATCATAGATTGGCCCATTAGGCTCTTGCTTCATACTAGTGAAGTGCTGATATACCAATCCAAGATTAGTGACCTATCTAAAATGTGCAATAAAATCCATTTGACATTACTTCCAATTGGTGATGGAGTTTTTACTTATATTTAAGTACCAATAATAAACAACATCTATTAAAATAAAATGGAATAATTGACATGGAACATATTCATCAACTACATTCATTAATATTAAAGTAGCTTTAACATATTTGATATGCTCTTCTATTGTCCTTGGTCCTAAAGGAGAAAAGGATGATAGATACTTTTTGGGATTCTAAGGTAAATCATACATGTCTCTTAGGACAATGATGGTAGATATAACTAACTAGGGTTGTTACTGATCCATTGGTTGATTAATAGGTAAACATTTATTTATAGATAAGGGGTGCCCTAGTAGAGTTGGTGGATTATTCTAAACTAGAGCTATTGGCACAACTTTATGTCTCTTATGACTTATCAAGTGTAACAATAATAAACCAACTTTAGAATTAGATCTGGTCACTTTCTTAGGTGATTCTAGTGTAACTCTATGCAAATAATAACCTCTTTTATCAGGGGTCCAAGCCCTCCTTCTAGAACTAGTGGAATACTGTTGATGTAGGTTTTATGCACACCATAATCAAACAAGGTAGCCTCTAATGTTTTAGGATTTCAATGGAGGTAGACTACATTTTAGGTCATGAGTTTTAGGTATGTAGTTTAGTTCAACCTATTAATGGAGTAGGATTAGGGCATGCAGGTTGTTGATAAGGTTTTTATATGGAGGTGTGGCCTTTTAAGAGAGTATATCTCTACATGAGTTGGATTGGTGGATGGTTTTTAACTTGAGTGGGTAGGTTTTAATATTAACTCAAACAATGAGGGTAGGATAGGGTAGAAAATAAAGCTCCATGTTTCTTGAGAATCACTTCCCTGGTTGGTTTTTAAATATAACTATTCTTTCTAATAGGTATGCCTATTACTAACAACAATATGACACATACAATCATACATAACTAGGAAGTCTAGGGAAACAAAGATGCAAGGAATTCACATTACTCAAAAAAAAGTTGATACTTTTAGGGTAGCTATTGCACACCCTTAATCAGGAGATTATGGCTCAAGAAAAATGAATTATCTAAGGTAGCTATTGTCAACACACAAAAAACTACACCAAAGAAATCACAAATACACATTCAAAAATATGATTCAATCAACTTAATCAACTTAATCAATATATTCACTAATCTTTCAATAGTTATTACACATCTAAGATCAATATATCAATTGAAATTGTCAAGAATCTATTCATATTTGTAGCAAACTAAACATTAATGAAACACAACCATGAAAATAATAACTAATTGTATGAAATTGGAAAGAAAATACTCGAAACACTTTGCTAATGATCAATTTTTTTTTTATTGATCTGTATTTCAAAATCTTTTGATAAAAACCTAAGTTGGGTTACAATTATATATATAGACTTGGGGAAGGGGTCATCTCATCCTACAAGTTCATATAAGGTGGTTACATGTGTTAGTTAGAACATGTAGTTATAACTATGATCTAAAACTGTATAAGAGAGAACTAAAACTAAAAATAAATAAATTGACTTTTCAAAAATTATGCAACATGTGCATGTACACAAAATATAAATTAAATTTGCACAATAAGCTTCTCAAAATTCAAAGAAAATCTAAGTATATTTGCCATTATAAAACTATAAATGCATAAAACCTCAGCCTATCAAGGCTTATTAGTTTTAAGCACTAAATACACCTTGGTTGTTAGATAAGTTGAAGTGGTAGTTGAAGATGTATTTATACAAATAAAAGCCTAATTCTTATTTGATTCATTATCCTCATAAAGTTTTTATGTCACTCTATGCTACTATTGTATAATGCCTAAATTTGGAAGTTATGGCCAATGGATTCTTTTGGTCTATCCAAGGAGATTTTCATGCTCATCCTTGGTTATTTGAAATTTAATTTTGAGGATTTCAACTTCAATGACCTTTTTTCAAGCTTTGCTTAATTCAGACTCAATTTTCTCAAGTATCAAACCTTGTAAGATCTGCTTAAAATAATTGGCCACTTCCTAGATAAGCTTATCAAAATTAATCCTACTAATTAACTTACCAATGGAGTCTTTAACTTTGGATAACTTTAATTCATGCAAAATTTTAATAATTTGGACCTAATGTGAATGATATCTTGTGATCAAATCCCCAACATTTTATAACCAATATTTTGCCTCTTCCTACTAAATGACTGATAGATTTAAGGAATTGGATGGCTCTAACATAGTCATAAGGTCAAGATGACTATATAGAGAGTTTCTTATATAGAAAAATAACATCTTTAATTTTACAATTTCCTCTCTTAATGAATTAAACAATTGATTGGTTTGGTTCACATGAGGGGCCATCTTGGCCTTCATGAAATCCATGGCTTCCAAGGAGTTATAACCTTTGAAAGCTACCTCCTAAACTTTAGATTTTATGCCAATAGGAATAAGTACTATTTTGTCCTTCTCTTTTATTTGCTACACTTTCAACTCTAATACGTGCACTTCTGCCTCAAGCTCCTATCAAGATAATTCCATGCCTTCATGGATTAAAACTATGGCATTATTATGTGCTTGTTCCAGGTCTACTATATTTTCCTCATATAGAGATCATCCTATTTATCTATTCTACCTCTTAGTGAGGGAGAACACTTCTTACCTTTATTCAAGGATGATTTAGGTGATTTTGTCATCTTCTTATCCTCCTCTTCACCCTTTGAATACTTCTAGTTGGAGGATCAAATAAATAATAAATAAAGAGAAGCTAAGTAATTATGAAGTTTGGTAATTGAGAAGCCTTACTTCTAAAATCCACTACCCATGGAGGAATATCTAATTGGGATGCATAAGAGGTTGTGACAACAACCTCTTCCTCGACCTCCTCTTAAACTCTCTATTATTTCTTATGGGTCTTGGTCAGGACATCAGGTAAGGAAGGCCATATAATTTTGGACCAATCCACTCCTCCAAATTGAGGAAGTGGATGGACCATGATCATTTGTGGCTTGTCTTTCCTTCCCATACTAATAATTATTACTATGGTTTCCTCTATGGAAGTGGTATATGGTAGTGGAATTATGATTTAGGTGGAGTGGATATGGAGTTATGAGGTGGCTTATAGACACTTTCTTCATCTTGAGGGCTCTAATAGTGGGGGTACCAGTAGGAACAAAAGGAATCAATATGGTGAGTGGGATTGAAGAGGAAATAGTGGGATTAATAGTAGTAGTGGAAATTGTGGGGGCATATGTGGGAACTTCCATAGAATTAAATTTCCCAAAGAGGAATGTAGAAGATAAAGGAGAACCAACAAAATATTGAGTACCTAGAAAATTAAGCTCCATAGGCTCTATTTGGTGGCTCATAGCTTTGTCTATCTCTAAATTGTCTTCCTCATATGAATCATCCTTAATATCCTTGATGATTACCACCTCTCCCATAGCTATTTCTAAATTTGGAGGTTGAGTAGGTAAGCTATATGATGCCTCCACTATAGGACTACCCATAGGAGTCTTAGGCTTTCTCTTATAGATAAAGGGGGTCCTTAATTGTGTGGGAGAGTCTTGAGGTGATGATATTATTAATTTTTGAGTTGATATCCCAATGGATATAATATAATTGGGGAATATCGATAGACACTTGACCAAAATTTGTAGCAGGCAATTCCTATGTTTTCTCTTCCACATTATAATCTAAGCTGATTGGATCCCTTACTTTTCTTCCCCTAGTAAAACTAGGCTCAAGTAGCCTAGGATATTTATTCATTGTATTTAACTTTAAATTCAAGATAAGTCCTTGGGAGGAGGAAGCTACTAGGTCCTTAGACTACTCCTCAAACTATCCTCTGTATAAATCTGAATGTTTCTACCTTTTTTGGAGTGCCTTTTTGCTATCCAACTCCTTGGTAAAAAAAGAATGGTCATTATAGATAATTCTAAAATGATCCTCTTGTATCCTAAAAATTATTGCCCATTCCAATACTTCCTCATCAAACTTATCATTCAAAAATAGGAAATCATAGTCATAAGGCTCATGACTATAAGGGATGTTAAATCCATGAATGTGCTTTTGGATCAGCTCATGTGGATCCTAATATCTATGTGTAAGTGCAGGGAAAGGATAACTCATATGTTTTACATCTACTTCTTGAAGATGATTTCTCATCATAATACCATCTTGCCAATAGCTATAAAATGACCAAAATATAAGGCCTTTTTATACCTTGATAAATCTTCTTTAATGTTTTTCCATAACAGGAAGGCAATTTCATGTTTAGCTAGTTTGTCTAATATAAATCTTGGAAGACAAAATGGGCCAACCTTGTTTACCAAAATTATGATAATAGTAAAATTGGGGTAAAGTAAATAATCCCCTTTCTTTTCTAATTTATTTGTAATGTTCTATCTAATTGGAGGCATGAGCGAGCCATGAATGCCTTACCAAACATGAGGATATACATCCTTAGAGATCCTCACCTAAAAATAGACATCCATGAATTTTTAATGATCATATATTATGTTTTTTTCACAATATATATCTAGAGCCCATAATTCACCTAGATCCTTATATCATGTACCCATTATTGTATCCAATAAATAGGACATCATGTAGAAATATCTAGAGGGTGTGGGACATTTGTCCTTATGGTTAATATACTCTCTCTATCTAAGGTTAATAATATTTCCTAGGGTGTATGTGACATCATGTGTAAGAACCAGTATAGTAGTGGTACCCAATCCAAATTAGCAAAGTGAATACTGGGCATACCATATAATCAATTGAGAAGAGCCACATCAATGTGAATCCCTATCCTAAATTTGTCAATTAGGATTGCTACTTTTGGATTGTTCCATTTCCATATGATGGTTTTGTTTGGTAGGAGCCATGAAAACAATACCTTCTCCATTGGGGTATCTACATTAAACTGCACCAATGTGTGCTTGTCCAAGTAGGCATAGTGTATACTCAAAGATAGATATCTCTAGAAATCTATTCCAAAAATACATGTAACTACTATATTATTATTAAAATGGTGCAGGAAAGCATCCTAAGATATCTTCCCTAAAAATAATAGGTCCTTTAGGAGGTCAATACATGTCATTACTTATATCTAGCTACATAAAAGTGTAATCTTTAGAATTTGAATGTTAATAGTTCCTTAACAAATAGTCTATCTGCTAGTGTCATCTCATCTTCAAATGAAAACATATCCACCAAATTGATGACATCCCATAATGCAGAATAATTTTGGTACTCATATCCAAATACTATGGAATCAAAGACTATATTTGTGAACTCCATAGAGTCTTTAAATGAGTATGGAGATGGTGGATTCATCCCTTAGAATGTCCTAGATGTAGATGCCATTGATATGTACTCTATGTTAATTATTATATGTCTGTGTATACTATGCAAATAATTTGTCTCTAGCTCAGTCATTATTTGACTCATAGTATCCTTGAAGTGGGAACTAGAGCTCTTCATCACTATAAAAAAGTATAAGACTTTGAATGTAAGTTATCTTGAATTTAATGATGAATTTTCAATAACGGTGTATCATCTATATAGAATCCTACATTGAATATCAGTTCGTGTGATGTAAATGTGAAATGTTCACTTGGATTTTATTTCTCATATATTTTAAACTTGGGTTGGTGGGGATTTTTGAAGTATTGATAGGAAATATTTTTACCTTGGTTTTGGTTAAGTATAGTGAGATTAGTAGTATCTTTAGTAATAAGTCACTTAGGGTCTACATCAAAAAAAGGATTTTGGATCAACGTCCATAGATTAATTCCTTTAGGGGAATTATTTTAGAAAAAATCTCCACAATAATTTCCCTAGTGATTTTGTTTGGACAAAAGTCTTGAGACTATTATCTCGAAAGGATATTTCGAAGGTTCGAAGGGAACTTTTGATTTCCCTGAAGGGTAACTTTTTATGACTAAGGGTCATTTCAAAAGTTTCAAAGGGTAAGCTACATAAAACTTAAAGGGTATGTGCCTTGGGTCTAAAGGGTCTTTTAGTGGGAAAAGGGCTAAGACAATTAACCTGAAGGGTAAGTGGTGACTTCAAAAAGGGTCAAAGGCTTAGGATAAAAATCCTAAAGGGTATTTCCATGTCAAAAGGTCCAATACTCAAAGTTTGAAGGGAAATTTTCATAGGGTGAAGAGGTCAAAAAAGGATATCCATAAGGATAGGTCTCATAGGGTAAAGGGTTTAGGACAAAAGTCTAGAAGGTTCATTTACACAAAATCTGGAGGGTATGTGCCTTAAAAGATCTGGTTGGAAAGGGTAAAATGGTCAATTTATATAAGGCCAAGGGGATAATTCAAAGGATAAAAGGGTAGTTAAAAAGTCCCAAAGGGTATGTGGAAAGGATTAAAAGCATCTACTTCATGGAAAAAAATTACCCAAAAGGTATACTTCATAGAGGTCAAAGGGCACTTTTGATTTCCATGAAAGGTAATTTTATACAGCTAAGGGTCATTTTAAAAGTCCTAAAGGGTAGGTTTGATAGGATTAAAGGGATAATATATCTAGGGATTTGTTTTAGGAAAAATGTACATAGTCCAAATTTATTTAAGGCAAAAGAATCTGTAGGCCGAATTCATTTGGGCAAAAGAGTCCACAAGTCGAATTCCTTTAGGGGAATTATTTCAGATAGAATATATGTAACAATTTATCCAACAAAATAAGGTTTTCCAAATAGTAATCTTGAAATAAAATAGGTCCAAGATAAACACTGGAAACATAAATCCTAAAATAAAATATTGCATATGTGCCAAAAGAATTAGCCTATAAATATAAACCCAAAAAATAGTCTCTATATAACAAAAGTTAGTCTCATGAAAATAAATGCCACTATCATCTTGCCAAAAGTGAAATACATTAAAGTTTCCAAAATTTACGTAAACATATGAAAAAAGGGGGATTAGTATTGAGACCAAAACCAAAAAAAGTGGGTCCCCATTTCTTATTAAAGAAAAAGGGGATGTTGGGCACAATAGGTTATTTTTCATCTCCTAGATTTTTTTGGAAGTTTTTGAAAAGTTTATCAATATTAAATGCCAAGGGACTCAAACTTAATAACACATTTTTTTGGTGTTATAAAATGAAATTTCACATTAGTTAAACACTCACAAGATTTTCATTTTTTCTTGTTTGTTTTTTCAAAATGAGTGACGTGTGTATGCTTCCCCCATCCCCTTTAGGGAACTTGGGTGATCAAAAATGCTCATTCTTTGCATTTGTCACTTTGGTCCAAAAGTGTGGAAAGAAAGTCACTAAGGCCATCCCCAAAATATGTATGATTTGGGTGACCCCAAAATGATCCTAAAGTCCTTCCACTTGTCTTTAATTTTATTCATTTTGGATTGTGAGTGGGACTTCACTACCTCCTCATGGATTATTTAGGGAAGCGTTGACTTGATAATTCATCTCCCAACGTTATTTCCACCCCACTCCATGGTGGAGTATATAAATTGAAGATGGCCTATTGGGATGCCTATTTTGAGTAGTTAAAACAAACTTTGTTAGTGGTATTTAGCCTCAAATTATAGGGAAAACTTAGACATCACACTACACTAAAAAACAATAGATGTAGTGGTTGTGAAAAGGACAAGACCTTTAGAAACAATCTAGTTGATGCATATCTAAATGACATGATTACATAATTAATGTTAACCACACTTGGGACCATATAGAAATGAGAAAAAAATGATAATTTAGTAAAATCCCACTTATCATAGACATATTATTAATGTAGGGTAAGTATTTGAAGTTCTATGTCACCGTATAAACTCTTGAGATAAGAGGGGGCCTAAAAACCTTAATTTTGATGCACTTTTACTTTTTGGATTAACAAGTTAAAACTCTCTCAAGAGCATGAACATAAATAGGATTTGACATTATGATGTAACCTTGTTAATTTTAGGATTTAGGATGTTACACTTAGGTGTTTATGTCATTTTGTCCTTTTTACTTACATGGTTTTTGATTCAAAACTATTTTTTATCATACTACGTCCAAAATGAGTCTTGTTTACATATCACTCCTTTGTTGAGAGAGGTGTTATGCTATCCATTTGATATTAAACTTTATCTTAATCATTTGTCAAACCTTTTTATGTGTTTCACTTGTTTAAAAATGGTGTTATTACACTGCCCAACTCATTCCAAGTCTTGTGCCTTTGAGTCTTGAAATGAAAACCATTTTTACATATCTTTAGAGAATGATAACATCGATATGTTACTAAAATTGTTTCAAATATTTTTTACCTTGTGTCTAAAATTTCAACTCCATAATGATGTGTGCCTTTTATATCTATGCCTAGTACTGACATGCCATTCATTCTTGATTATCGTATCATCTATTTTAAATAAGCCTAGTTTTCTATGTTGAGTGTAGAATTAGCCTGGAGAAGTTTAGATCCAAACATTTATTGGTTTATGTATCGGCCTTGTGTAATTTTGGATTAGAACATTTGCCTTTAACTTTTGGCTTTTTTTTACTTAGGTTAATTATTTATTAAATTTGAAAACTATTTTTATGCCTACATTTGGGGAAGTGATCTATCTTCTATATGCCTATAATTTCATGTCTTTTAGAAAAAGACCAAGTTCATGTTTAAGTCTGAATGCCTAGTTTGTGTCAATATTTTCAAAATTATTAGATTAAATATCTTTCAGTTTAGACCTCATTGTATTTAAATTCTAACTTTTATGCCTTTTTCCAAAAGATCTATCAATACTTGTTTTGAGCCTTATTTTCCAAAAGACCTAGCAATACCTATTTTGAGCCTAGCTTTTGTGCCTTGTTTTCCAAAAGACCTAGTAATCTTTATTTATTTATACCTATCTTAGATTTATTTAAAAAACTTTGTACCTAAGTTTGGAATTCCATTTTTATTCATCCACTTGACCATTTGTTTAAAGACATTTGACATTAGACAATTGATGTTAGACTATTTTATTCCAAGTTTTAGCACTGGCCTTTTTAGAGATACAACTCTATCCTTAGACTGAGTTAGACTATATTTGGACCATTTGTCCTTTGGACCTTATTTTTTAGAGTTTGTATAACTCTAGGCATTTTCACAAAACATTCATCATTGAATAAGATATGTCTCATTACACTCGTAGTGGAGCCATTTAAAATCCAAATTATGATAATATGGTCGCATAAGATGAATTTTGTCAAGACCCCTATGGTGATGATATAGTTTTTGAGAAGGATAATTATTATCCTCAAAAAAATAAATCTAAAGAAAAAAGTCAAGATACTCAAGTATAATCTTTGGTGATACCTTCTTTGGGTTGTTTAACATACCAAGTGCACCCTTTCATGGCTAATGGTACCTAATCCCCCACCTATACCATTAACCCTCCTTCAGATTGGACAAATAACCAAACTTCATAGTGTTCAAGGATTACCATTCCAAGCCCTTATAATTTGGATTGAAATAGCAACCAATATTTGAAACACCCTACCATTAACATTCTAGGCCTTCATCCTTTGGGTTGTGTGAGAAACCAAGCTTTGCAATGCCCTACCATTACCATTCTAGGGCCTCATCCTTTAGTCTGAAATAAAAACCAAGATTCACAATGACCTATAATTACCATTATAGGACCTCATACATTGGCTTGTAATAGAAACTAAGGTTCAAAATGCCCTCCCATTACCATTCTAGGCCCTTCCAAGTATGGTATCTCATTATCCTAATAAGGTTGTGCAATTATGACTAGATAGGTCACAATTATCCTATATTGATAATCAATCTTTGTTAAGCCCATATTAAATGAACCTATTTATAAAAAAGTCATTATCCAACTTCTAATCATTCTTCATTCATTTCCAACATTCCACCACTTTAGAAAATTGATGTTAGTCTTCAAGCCAAAATAGAGCCAATCAATACCTCTTTAATAGATCCAATCATTCAAAGACCAAGATGTGTTCAAAATTGATATTTTACAATTACTTGTAAACTAGGTGAAGAGAACCAACCAATCCATGATGTTTTTGTTGAAACACCCATTTGTGAAAGTCAACCTATGAGTAATCACCTTTTGATCTTTAACCCATTATTGAGGAGTCTCACTCTAACAAGCTAGTCTTTGTTGAGTCACTTCTTAATGATTATAACCACCTTTGGGAAAATCATTATCTTGACCATGATCTTATTTTTAAAGAGATTCTTTTTAACAAGCTAGTATATATAGAATTGTCTCTTGACCTTTTTCCCATCATTAAGGAGTCTCACTTTAACATGTTAGTCTCTCTAAAATCTTTTTTAACTGAGCCTATTTTCAATGAGCCCATTATGTCATCGTAGGTCATTACTTATCTAATACTAAACATTTAACAAGACATCATTTTAGTAACATCCATAATTTTTATTTTTTTATAATCAAAATTAAATTTAGGTTATATTCTTGAATATACATTAGATTTAACATTATAAGTAGACTCAATGATAGTCTCAACATTAGATTCAAATTTACTTGAGTTAGACTTATATTTATAATCAAAATATGTTCTTGGATATTATAAAATTAGTTACACATGCCTTGTAGATAAATTTAATTACATTTATGATCCTTATATTATTTTTGAGGATGGTTACTTCAACATTGACACAAGTTCTCCTAGTATTTTCTATGAAGATTATGATACCTCTTCCCATTCCATTATCATCTAACATACTATTAACACCACCCAACATAGCCATAATATTGAAATTCCACCTCCCAAAAGTGTTGGTTGGGATTGATAGAATCATACCTTATTAAACTACATCTATGGCAACATATCAATTAAAGAATATTAGGGGGACCAAGACCACATTCATGTAGAAGAAGAAAAGTCTCCTAGTGAAAATTTTTCAGAGGTGCTAAGGGATAATCAAAGTACAAAAATATATTCTTATAGTGAACCCTTTTTAAAGGTGCTAGAAGATAATTAACGTCAAATGTCAATATTCCTTAGTGAAACATTCTCAGAGGCACTATGGGATAATTAAGACAAATTTATTAGTGAAAAGCTCTTTAGGGTGCCAATAATTGAGCACAATAGTTATTCACTACTTGATGAAGATAATATTAAAGATAACATCAATACAAATTACCATGTGAAACATAATTAGATGGTATCTAATCTTAGGGAAAAATAATAGAAAAAATTGATGATCCTATTGAGAACATATTCAGAAATCTTTGGTTCCACCGCAACCAAAATTATGTCAAATTTGGAATCAACAACATTGTATGTACTTGAAAATATTGATCTTTATTTTTTTACCAACCATTATACATTACATTACATTACATCTCTCCATCTCTAAATCAGACCTATCATCCAATATTTATCTATGTTTACCATCCCTACATTCACTTTCCTTTATAGAGGCTATGAATATATCTTGTCTTGAAGTTTGGAAGAAATAGATTCAAATACCAATGGAGATCACAAAAACATTATTAGAGTAAAAATTTGTAGCACGTTCTTGATAGACCAACTATTTAGATGAGGTATGGGATAGCAATTTAAATATGATTGACTATTTTGGTTATATCATATGTTAATCAAGACGTGCATATCCACATCAAGAGGAACAATAGAAACATTTACCTTGCTATAACTATTTACCTTGCCATTGTTTCATACCCTACCATTTACCTTACCTTATCACTTGGAGGAAACCATATTACCATTATAGATAATTTCACTCATACAATATTCTTTATGCCATACCTCATACCTTCCATTCTGTCACTATTGACCAAACTTATTTTTAAATGTTGTACCTAACTCTTTTGAACTTAGTTCTATTGGTTCTTTAGACACCTTCCATGAGGGGATTCTTATCCAATTTAAACATTTTAAAAATTACATGTTTAAATGGAAATATATGAAAGTAGTATGATAGTGGATCTGGAAATTACATATTCCATCTACACTTGACTGGTGTTGTTGATTATCATTATATTTGGGAAAATCATTATTCCACTTTGTGTTACCAATTATAAATTCCCATGGGAAAATTAGTATCACTAAACTATGTCATTATTTCCTAAAACATCTATGGTAAAATTAGGAATAACAACTTTACCATACATTAATACATCACCTCACCCTTAATATTATCATTTACCTTACCATTTACCTAAAATTGTGAACTTGCATCTACCTAGTCAGATCTCACTACCTTTTATGTAGATAGAGATAACATGACTTGAGGTCCTAATGGAACTATGTATCTAGTGCCTAATTTACATAAGGTTAGATCAATCACCCTTTTTCCAATGCTCTCACCATTTTGTGAGCAACTTAAGCCATGATCTCAATATTTTTTGAGATGGAACATTTAGTATCTCATAATTTTCAATTGAGTTGAGATGCATATAAATTCCAAAATAATTTAGGAGCATTTCAAAATCTTAAACATTAGAAAATTGGCTTACAATATCCTAGAGAGATATAAAGCCTCAAAATCCAAAAACATTTGTCCTATTTAACCCTAGTCAGTCATTCTCAATGTACCCTACTAGGGAAAATCCATTATTAGTTCCAATCCATTCCACTACCATTAGGGGTGTGACCTTCACTTTACATGTATCCTTATTTGGGGGAACCACCTATTTATCATTCAATTGAGCCTTCACATGTAGAGTTTGACTTGGTTAATGACAAGATTATTTCTATTAATTTTAATTTCAAGATTTCTATGTGTTTGTTTGCTTTGTCATTTATTTATTTGTTTGCCTATTTTTTTCTTTTGTTGTTGTACCTTGACTCAATATATATTAGTTTATTGGGTGATTCCTTGTGAATTATTCTTGAGTCTATCCATATTCATACCTAAACATTGTCATGATGGTTTTTATTATTGGTGTATTATTTTCAATTATTTATTAGATCGAGATTCAGTCCTTATGCATATTTAAACTAGGTAATCATACCTTTTTATATCATGATGCATATTGTCACATGATACAACAAAAATTAGATAAAAAAATCTTAAAAGAAAGGGTGATGTAAAAAATTATCCTTGGTAAATCCTCCCACCCTTGATCAAATCAATCCATTAACCATTTTAGTTGTATTAATGCTAATAAGGATAGGAATTTTTGCATTAGCAAATATAACCAAATCATTCACATTGATCAATTCTAATTCTTCTTTTCTTCATTCCATTTTCTCCCATTTATGGGTGAACTACATTGGCCTAAGGTCCATTTCAATTATGTAGGTAGTGTTTGGATACATGATGTATCTCATGTTATATTGAACACCTTTATTCTCCAATCATCTCTTTCATCAGTTTATGCATCCTTGTGTGCTTAGTTATTTATGGTTTCTTTAGTTATTAGACCACCACATATACATTTTAACCTACTCATATTTAATCTATGTGACATGTTATATCCTTAAATTATGCTTGCCAATCTACCCTATTGGGGCAGAATAAAAAATAGTTTTAAATCTAGGTCATCTTAATGATTATAACTACCTATGGGTAAATCATTATTTTGACTCATCTACCCTTTTGGGGCATGTGCCTATGCCACTGATTATAACTACCTTTAGAAAAATCAATGTCTCAACCTTTTTTTATTATAACTACCTAATTATAATTTCCTTTGGGAAAATCAGTAATTTTTAAATTAATGTGTACAAGTATTATATATATTGGATAAATCTCACCCATGGGTTAATTTCATTCTTCTTCTTTCTTCCTTTCAAGGGGCCATCCATCAATATTATGTGTCAACCACTCCTTTGAGGGGGCATCATTATAGGCTTCACAAATATTATTCAAATTTTCTTATTTAAATAATTATGTTATTTCCTTCGTAACATCCTTTTTATTCTTTGAGAAGATGTTATTATGCCTATAGCTTACAATGTCTTCCAAAATAAGGGAAAGATGTAGACACCCAATTTTGGCCACAACTAGCTTCTAATCAAAATTTAGATTGATTCTTACCAACCATTGCAAATTAAGCCTAGGAATCACTGAATGTCTCAATTTTAGACATTAATCATTCATCAATGCTTAGAATCATGTTGAGGCATACCTATTTAGGATACTATCCCATATGTAATAATAACCCCTCATGAATTCATCCTTAATCACAAATATTAATTTGGCCTATGGACCCATTAAGTAGGGAACTTGAATAAATCATGAAAAAGCTAAAATGTTAATCAAAATTAATTAAATAATTAAATAATATTAAATTATTATTTGAATTATCCATTTTTAATTAGTAAATATCTAAATCTATAAATTCTTAAAATCAAAATATCAAGCCTTTTCATCATTACCTTTATGAGTTGTCAAGATATCCCATAATATCCCAACATATCTAATTTGAGAACCATTCTTAGTAATTTAAAATAATAACTATGTGATAACTATTAACTCAACTAGAGTTATTCTCAACTCACCTAAGGTTAGTTTTAACCCATTCCATATTTAAAATAAACCTTAAATCACCTTGGGTGAGAGTTAATTCTTGAGGCTATAAATACAAGGCCATACCCCTTAATTTCAAAAACTTGGATATTGTAAAGTTATTATGCAGGATTTCCTCCATAAACCTCATGAAATTAGTGTTACCATGTCCAAATATTAAGCCAAGTAATCAAAGCCAAGGTTACAAGGAGAGAATGATCCAAATAAGATTCATTGTCAAAGACTTCTTGATGCACAAGTCGAGCAAACCATTCAACAAGCCATTTAAAGATCCAAGAAAGGAAAAATAGTGTTATTTTATGTGCTAGTTGTGATTTCATATGTAGTTTTTATTACCTATAATCTCCCTAGTGTTTAGGCTAGAGGTGTTAATATTTTAGTGTGTTTTATTTGAATTTTATTGCCTAGACTAACACAAAACTAGCCTCCCTTATACGTATCCTTTGTCCATGGACCTAAGAATCCAAGACTTCTCCAAAAGATAAGATTATTCTCTATGCATAAACCCTAAGAAATAAATCCTCAAGTAGAATGGTAGAAGAAAATATCATAAAGAAGTGTAAATGAATAATTAAATCTTGTTATCTCCCTAATAAATGACAAAATGAATGTGTATATATAGCCGAATCTAACCCTAATCCTTTCCAAAAGTTTAGCCGATAGGGTCAACACAATCTAATCTATATTATTATTGATCAAAATAAATTAGGTGTTGGTCTAGGTCTACTAGGGGCTGACCTAGACCCTAAATAATTTTTATCAATTAGAGTATAGGGTTGATGGGACTGACAATGTAATGTAAACCATTGAAAAGGGTTTTAGGCTTAGGGAAGGGATAATGAAAGTGGAAAATGACTATAAGAGGGTGAAAAATAGGAGGAAAATCTTACGGACGTGTTTTAAAATAATGTTGGATTGATAATAAGTGGTGGTATAGGGACAACAATCTTGTGAAGCACCAATGGTCTACCCACCCTTTTTTTTGGTGTACCCTTTAACACATGTACTTAGAGAGATTGAGACTCAATGGGTTCCTACAAGAGATAAAAAACCAATAATTGATAGAGTTTGAAAATATTATGTGTATACATATTATCCACTCTAATCTCATCATGTGTCACTCAGGTGAAACAAGGTATGGTTCTTCGAGAAGAGAACATAGAAATAAATAATGTTGAAGTTAAATAAATTGTAGTATTTTTAAAGCATAAAGTAATGACAAGTAAATAATTGAAAATAAAATTAATGTATATTTACCTTAACCTAAAATTATCACTAGAAGAAAGTCTATTATGTTTTTAGTTTTCATCATGGAGGGTGTAGAGACTAATTTTGACAAACCCAAGGATACCAAACTAAAGAAACAATAAACAAATATAGGAAAGCCAAGATAACTAATGCTGTGTAGATGAGGTGTACTAGGAAATTTGGCAAGTTGGAGTGAAAAATTCTAAGTTAGGACTGAATAACCAAAACAAAATTATATTAAATTAGGTAACTGAAAAGCCAAGGCTATTAAGGACCCAAAAACTCAAACAAGTATACCTCAAGTACGAAAGGTAAAATCACCAAGTCAAACCAATGATACATGTCAAAAATGGTAATAAAACATAAATGTGAAAGTAGTAACAATATTTACTTAAAAAAAATATGGAAAATAAAATGGAAAGACAACATTGATGAGTGAGAAGTAAGAAACCTCACTCAATCATCAATGGAAAAAGTGCATTAAAGGGAAAACAACATTGGTAAGTGAGAAGTAAAAAGCCAACATCAATCAGTTATGGAAAAAGTAAATGAAAGTATAAACGGACCTAGGTGTCAAAAAAAAGGAAGGTACAATAATGAAAAATGGTTAAGGAAAGCAAAGCAAGTTTAGAAATGTAAAACCATGGTGTAAATAAAGTCATCCATAGTCACTCAAACATGTTATTTTATTCTAAGGATAAATAAAAATGAAACAAAGTAGTGATAGCATGTTTTTAAGACATGAAGAAGAGAAAGTATAGGATAAATATCCCATTTTATCTGTACATACATAGTCTTACAGACCAAAAAAATTAATAAAATTATTTAAATATAAAAACATCTCAATCATCTTGTCTTATGTATTCCATACCCCTATCTAAAATATAGATCCTCGTCTAGATTCACATCATGGCCATCACTATGTAATTAACATCCCATTTCCACCTCATTAGACTTAGTTCAACTCATTTCATATCACTTATCAAAATCCTATAAGATTTCTCAATGATAAAATCATAGTAACCCATTTTTCATAAAGTTAACCTCACTATTAGACCACATTATCAACCCCATCATTCTTAACCCATCAAAACTTGATAAATCATTATTTGAGATAATATTTTAAAAATAAACCTTGATTAGGATCAACTATTATGTATTCAAACTTATTCAAATCACATCTTTGCTAGTTTAAAAACTAGCACCTATCAAATCATAAGTTTGTTTTAATGCCCTGTATGAGTAATAACTAGTCAAATTTAGGGTTACTTTTATCATACCCATTTATCAACTAGATCACATTCCAAAGTTAAATTTTCTCAAGAAAACCTTGTCCAAATATCATTACCCATAAAATTTCAAGTTAAAAATTTGATCAAAGAAATCTTATCAGTCCTTATCCACCACATCATTTGTAACTATCTTATCTTGTAACAACACCACTAAGATTTACTATAATAGAGTAGTTTTTTATAAAATTAATTACACATATTCATACATCATATTTCACCATGATAAATATAAATAGTGATCTATATTTAAACATAGTAAATAATTTAAACATAAATATACATGTAGCAATCCATTTAGCTATAGATCACCATGATAATGTTTAAGAAAAATAAGTACAATACTAATTAACCCAATTAAATTTTATCCAAAAGGTAATTACATAATTTTAAACACGATCGATAGAATATTATAGCCACTACTATTAATGTAAACATGAATAAATAATATAGTTTTAGTAATAATAGTGTCACAATAATAAGTAATGCAAGATAAAAAGATACATGAAGCACGAGTCTCAATAAACCCAAATATCTTATGATAATCTCAAGTGTAATCTTCAATGTAGTACTATTGTGGGGAGGGAGAGCATCATCTGATCACCATTTCACACCAACCACAAACCATCGATCTTCTACATAATCTCTTAACTAGGGAATGACCCTCCTTTCATGGATGGGTAGATAGTGATGGTGTGGGAATCCAAAGAGACAAGCTAGTACATGTGTGCTATAATATAACTAATACATGATTTGTACCATAAATAAAATCCATTATATCATGATATCACATAAACACGTAAAATATATCAAACACATGAAATGATGATGTTTAACTAAAGCATTACTTTGGCTAAAGTTTTCAAATATTTATTAATCTCTAAGACCAGTTAAATTCATACACACCACTTAATCATATTACCCTCATCTTTCACTAAGGATGCTAAATAAGATAGTGAATTCCATCTCACTACTTATTTAGTGTCATAATTGTGAGATTTGGTTAAATATAACATAATATATAAACCAATATATTCAATCAAATTATTTCCTATTAGTAGACATAAAATATGCAAAGTATGAAAATAATCAAATACATACATTTAGTTCATCAAATGTAATTTAATGAATCTAAAATCATATTATGTATTACATAAATAATAAATATAAACAAGTATAGTCCTCAATATAACATACCATATGGTTATATTTCATACTTAGTCTACAAATCACTAAATCTTCATAGTAAATCAAATGTAGTACCATCTATGACAAACAACATTTATCACAACTTATTTCCTTGTGCACATTTTTCAAATAACAACAAGCCAATCATAAATAGTTTCAAGGCTCAAATACCTTATATTTAAGGCCTTAACTCACATTGATAAATAATCCAACTTCCATATTAATTTTTTATACATTTAATGAGTTGTATGCATATATTTAGGGTATACAACATCATAGATTTATAACTCAATTAACAGTCATAAATACATACCATATTTATAAGTACACATCTCATTCATACAAATATAAACTATATATGTGTATATGTACACATCTCATTCATATAAATATATACCATATATATGTATATCTACACATTTTATCCTTTGACATTATACATATAAAAAAATATTGTATTGCCATAAACTAAGAGTGTATTCATTATAATCTAAGTATTCAACTACTATACATAACCTTAGAGTATGATGTATACCACAGTTATACATTCTAACTATAATTATTAATTATGAACTTCATATAGTTCGAACAAAACCAATTATAAGTTCTTCAAATACCTACTCTAGAAATTACATAACTAAATCAAATATAAAGATTTATATTCACATAAACTCACTATTCTCTTTTCTTTTATACTAACTTGCAAGACATAGTCCATCATCAATGAAAACTATTTAAAATCCATTCACCCTCATTCACCCATAAATTTAGGTTTATTTAAAATAGGCATACCATTCTATGATGTTTGACAAACAAAGTTACCAAGCTATAGGTTGCATGTTCAAATCACCTCCATAACCTTAATCGATCTCTCATCCCCTTGAATTTTTAATAATTTTCATATTTATATACCTATACACTAGTATGTATATATCAACCCCAATTATCTTTTATTTTCAAAATGACTTAGTCGCAAAATCAGAACTAGTCTCAACCTAATATATCAAATAGAAGGCCTAACAATCCTTCTTTAAAGGGTTTTGAAAATATTTATCACATATTCCACTATATACACAAAAAAATGATAGTAGGATTGTAAATCTCATGGATAGACTTGTATTTTGTTTTGAGAACACACATAATTTCAAGACCATTCCATCCATGTAACAAACTTTACACAATCCTTTTTATATGAGTTTAGGGTTTCAAAAACAAATATACATAGTCTATTTTATATATACTAAAACCTCATTATATCAATCATAATTTCATGGCTTGATATTTAAATTAATCACACCAAAGTTAATGCCTATTTTACCCATAATAACTTCACATAGTCCTATCCAACTAAATTTAAAGGTTTTGGGGATAAAGATTTAGTTCTATGGATGGTCAAACCATCCAAAAAGATTAATATTTATCTAAAATATACATATAAATGAAGTTACCCAAAAAAATTTATAATACAAACATATACAAAACTTCCTATGCTCAAATAACTAAGAAATGGAATTATGTCACCAACCTTATTGTAGCTTATAATTTTGTACTTTTTGCTCCAAAGTAATTCTCCACCCCTTATCTTTACTCACTATTTTGCATCCTTGTCATGTCTTTCTTCCTTTTGACTCTATTTTGACTCCTTATTTTCATTCATTCTAAGACGTTTCCCTCCTTATAAACCAAGATTTCTAACTTATTCAATGCATGTAATTGAAGCTAAAATAAAGCATAGTCTACCTTCATTTCCACCATGATAAAACCCCATATCTACAAATCAATTTTATAAATAATTATTAACTCAAGTTATAATGAAAAAAATACCTAATTGTCTCAGGTGTTCCAAAAATAAATAATCATTTATTATTTTAATCCTTAAATATCTACATGTTTATTGACTCACTATTTGCCCATGCATCAACTTTATAAAAGTCCATTGACACTATCATTTCTAATGATGTCAATAAACCAACAAGTCTATAAAATCATAAAACTAATTCCAATTCATTTGACCCTTTATATAAGGTTAGATCCATAGGATTTTAAAAATAACTATTGACATAACTTAGTAAGGGTTATCAAACATTAGGATTGGGAATGACAATGTGACAAGTATTAAAATCAAAGTAACAGACTATAGCATGTTATAACCTTAATCAAACACAATGATGTTATGGTTAACATTAAATTTTCATAGGTTATTACTAATTCCTTTGAATACCTCTTATACATATTGACTCTAAATCAAAACTATGATTTTTATCGAATATCATTTAAACTAGCCAATGAATTAACACATTGAAAGACATTTTGGTAAAGCCATAGATAGCATTAAGTTCAACATCTCAATAAGAATAAAATAACATAATCATAGAACAACATTACCTATGTACTACAATCATAAATTAAATCATGTAATAGATTAATATAAGCATCAAATTGTAATAAGATCAAAACATAAGTATACTAGTAGTCATCTAAATGCAAATAATACAAAAGACATACTACAACTATCACAAAACAAGAAATAATCACAAAACATGTTATTATAATGTGGTGTGTGAGTAGGTATCTATATTTTCTTCTATCATCCCCCAAAATATCCATATACACCACCCTCTTTGATGATGTTCACCCTCCATCACACTTTGAGGGATGGATCTATCCTACATCTACCTCATAATAATGAAGGAAGTTAGCTTGAAACATAATTATATCCATATATATAAACTAACAAAATGATCATAGTGTACAAAATATAAAAGTACAACTAACTCATAACAATTTAATCATATAATAAAAGCAACATATAACTATCCCATAAAGAACATATGGTATAAAGATTAATTAAACAATAATCAATCAAATAACAATCATAAGGACCCACAAATCAAATAGGTTATTTATCTTAGAGAGAAATTTGGATGTAACATATCCCATCATTCATCAAATTTAATATATTGGATCATAACATTAGCTAAGGGAAAATGTAGTCACATTGAATCATAACCAAACCTCTCATCTCATAATCTTTCATCAAGACAAGAGACAAGACACTAATAACATAATTTGCATGTAGATAATTGTGTGTTTTACTTATAATATATTTTATTATTTTTGACTCATTTAAATGTATTTTATGATGTATATATTCATGTCTAATCATTTATGATTATTATTTTTATCTATGTTTATGTCCTTAATTAAGAATTTTGTGATAAGTTTGTACGTATTTTGTCATATCATATTGTATTTTATAGTTTTTAAAATAACACATGACAAACATTTTATTTTGGTTCCTTATACTAATTGTACATTATTTCCATGTGTTACATGTAAATTTTTTGTTTATAATATTTTTATATTTTGTGTTAGTCCAACATGCACTTTGGCAAAACATCATCATGGTCACATCCATAAATAATGGTGCATAGTACATAGTTATACTTTAAAATGTATCACTCTAACATATGTATTAATAATATGAAAACATAAATCCCCAATCCCAATCTATCAAAAAATATCCCAGTCATTATCATAGCCAATTCAAATCATCCATCAACCCCATCCAATCAAAAAAAAATTATCCAATAATCAACTATCAATCTTGTCCACAATCAATCATAAAAATTCAAACCCCATCATATATCAATAAAATTAATCAAATCCAATCACCAAATTGAGAATATACTTCCAACCATATATCCTACATCTAATCATCTCTAACAAACACAATCATCACTAATATCAATTTTTTACTACCATCCATCATCCTCGTCAATCCTAATTAGTATCCTTGGGACATCATCCTTATCTAATCTATCCTAGCACCTGCTAAGATATAACTCCCTCTTAGGGAGAACTAAATTATCATAAGGTCTTCTAGACTATGTAGGTAGTGCTTAATCACATGGGGTGTTTTAGGTCAGTTCAACCTCAGTCATGTCAAAAACATATATCATCTAATATGTAATCATTTTTACACATCATCCATCATCTTTATAAGCATCAAACCTAAAATCTAAGTTAAATTTAAAAATGAATACATTTACCTATCATCATGAATCCTCTGGTCCAACTTATTATCTCTCATAACACCTTCCATCCTTAGGAAACCTATATTGGCCTAATGTATTTTAACATTATGTAGGCAATGCTTGGTCAATTCAAGTACCTAAGGCCAACTTGAACACAATAGAAAATTCATCCTTAATTATTTAATCATTCAATCCTATCATTTATCTCCCATCATCTTAGTTTTATTTCCAATTGACACATGCTTTGAGATATAACCCATCCACTATTGAATCAATCACTCAAATCATCATCTTATTTTAGCCCATAGCTATCTTAACATGTGTCCTTATCTAGGATAAGTCAAAATCTCATGGCCTTATTTATCAATCATCCAAGTCCATAACTATCCTAATATGTCTACTTGACTACTATAGATCTAAATCTTTTGGAATTTTATAATCATCTAATTATGGCTTGTTCTCACTTGGGGTATGTCTAAAGTTGTGACATCATTATTTTCATTAACTTATATGTATATTTTCTATGGGAAATTTCATTTTGTATCTCATTTTTGATGTCAATTTTATTCTTCATCATCCTTGTTCCCATCCATCACAAAAATTACCCCTTTTATATATTCACACATCTCACCCCTCATTTCCTCACTTGAGTGGCCATACATTTCATTCTCTATGCATGAAGTCTTAAAGGGGAATCACTCAGCCCAAATTTCATCATTTACTATCTCTTTCATCTATCTTCTTCTTAAAAAAATCCATTTCTTATTTTATTTTTAATGCCCTTTCAAAAAGGGTAAACATGTATACATCTAAATTTTCTTGTTCATCCATAGTTATTAGTATCATCATAGATTTTGTCTATCTCATCCATAGTGTAATCATCTTAGTCCTATTATAACATTTCCCTTTCATACAACCACCTTATATCATCCTAAATTCTAATTAATCCTTATAATCACATGTAACTTATCACAAAATCTCACTTATCTATTATTTTATAATTTTAATTCCCTTATCACCTACCCTCACCTACCCTCACTTTCTCCTACAAATCTTATTACTAATCCCCATATAATCATTCACTAATCTTCATTAGTAATTTTTAAATGAAATATAGAATACTCAAACTTTTATATAATTATCACACCTTTCCTCTCTAAAAATATCCAAGGAATTTTAAATTCCTTAAAAAAATTAGTTCTCTTCTATATAAACAATCATCTCTCCATGAAAACCAAAAGATTTATTGATAAGTCCTTCATGCTATCATATTGTCAAAGTAATTAAGAAAAATAATATTAGCATGTTATCCAAGCCTTGAGACAATAAAGTAATTAAACATTTAAAGCATCCAAGAAACATTATCTTTTTGTTAATTTGGGTCACATCAACTAATTTAGAGGTAATCTAGTTATGATATTGAAGTATATTTGACTTATTTTAATTGTTGTTTTACATTCAATTTACTTACCTTGAACAATTATGAGTATTTAGGGAGGTTTTGAGTTGATATTGATATCATTATTATCCCTTCCATTTGAATTCCTATTCCAAACTTTACCTTATACACTACTATAAGTTCAAGATGTCATCAAGATGATACCTCTATGAAGGCCCTGTATTACATGTTATGTTATAGTCACTTACATTGGAATATTCATCCTATAGATTATTGTTTTCATTCCAATCATATTTTACAAAATTAGTATCATCATCATAGGAGAGAACCACCTTATGATATTGTGCTTGATATTGTGATAGGCCATTCTAGTATTCTTTTGTATCTAGATATGAATAACCAACTCCCCTATACTATGGTATTGAATTTTCTAAATTATATTTTTAAATATTTACTATGTTATGTACCTCTCCTGATATGAAATTACTTGTATCTATTTGTATACTAACTAAAGAGATGATTTATTTTTGTCCTTATAATCTATAGATGTTCATTATTTTAAAAAGGATGTGACCTTTCCTTGATCAAATGATATGTAATATTTGTTTTTATCAATCATTGCTCCTATTTATTGTAACCATGATTTTTTAAGCATAAAATTTCATGGAATTAGATTTTAAATAACACAAAAATAAGATAACACTCCTTTAAATAAAATTAAATTCTTAACTAAACTTATCCCATACATGTTGTAGATGCATTAGTTTAATCTAATTTATAATGCTTAATTCCAAGAGATATGATAAATGACAAAGAATAAAATTATTTTTCTTGATAGTACATAACCTTGATATTTGTCAATTTATTACCATATATGGGAGAAGTGATAGTGAAAGGGTCTTGATATGGGGAGAGGCTTGTAATTCCACCCTTTTCAACCACATTTGAAACTTTAGCTTGTGCATGTGTCTCTTGATTTTGAACCTCTTTTATTAGAAAATATTTTTTAAATATGTTTGATTAATTCCATTGATTTTGATTTTGTAACTTTTGTTCTTGATATTTTAATAACATTGCCTTTGAAATACATTCCTTGTGTAATTTTTATTTTTCAGCTAGTGCCTTTTATATGCCAAATTTTTCATCTTGATATTTTAATATGCTTGCTTTCTATAATGTAGCATTTTTAATCTTTTCTTATTCTCACTGTGATTTTTTATTAATCCTCTAATTTATTCATTTGTAACTATTTTTTGATATTCGATATCCTTTTATACCCATACTAGTTATTTTTACACTTGTGGTATAGAAGATACAGTCATAAGGTGAGTGGGTTACTTGATTGATGTATTTATTATAGTATCACCACTATCAAGTGCAATTTGTATTTTATTATTCAAAGATAAACAAATATTTGTGTGATGCCCATGCATCATATGATATGCAAAATAGTATTTTGATCTTATTAAAGTATGTAAAGGAGTTAGTTTGACCAACTATTTCTAAGCATTTCCCTTAAAAATCACTTGAACTCTTATCAATATTTTGAATTTTTTTTGAATGACTTATTATAGATGTATTCCATAATAGCTTCTCATTTTATATGAAATATTGGTAGGCATAACATTACTAGATCAATATACAAAAACATGATTGAAACTATCAAATCCTAGATTCTTTACATATGTGACTTGATTTTCTAATGATGTGATATTTGAACTAAAATACTAATTTTTATTTTTTAACTATTTTATTAACTTGATCATGTGATGATTTAATCCTTGAGGGATTCAAAAGAAAAAAAATAGGCACTTCAGATTGAATATGCATACACACAACATCTAGAAAAGATGTGGGAGGTGAAGGGGTTTGAGGAAGGATATGGTGGTTACCTTATTTTGACACTATAGGATAGGTTACCTTATCGTTTAGAGTAGTGACAATATGGACCTAGTTAGAAGGAAAATAGATATCACCCTCTTGAGGGTTAATAGGAAGAAGAGATTCATTTTTAGCCATTTTGAATTTTCAAAAGAATAAAGGGAGATTAAGAGTAGATAGACCTATGAATGCTATCAAACAATCTATCATAATATGAAAATTAGAATTGAATTTAAAACCCTAGGAGGGAAAATTTATAGATTGAAACACTAGGGATAAAAATAGGGGTTTTAATATTTGATAAATGAATTGGATTCACCAATATGTTTTATCAAATATTGGAAAACTAAGGAAATAGATTACCTAATATGAAATATTGTTTTGTTAAATTATATTACTATATATATGAAATAAATTCTACAAATTGATTTGAAACTTGATAAATATGGAAATATAGTATATTGTAAAGTGATAAAGATAAATATAAACTTTAAATGGAAAACATTTGAGACTAGTTGAAAAACTATGTTGACTAAGTGTAGACCTAGAGCAAGAGATAGTAGGGTGCTTAGACAATATCACTAAAATTGGATAATAGGGGGTGCCATTATCTAAATAGGGTCATATTATCTGATAGACATTAGGGATATGATATTTTGGGTTATATTTTCCTTCACCTATTTATTTTTTATAGTATTTAGGAGATTCCAATATGATGTGTAAAGCAATGTATAACTCTTTTTCCACTTGAAACCTTAGCTCAATAGATAAAAAGGAAAAATACAAATCACAAACTAAAAGGGGTTATCAATTGAATTTTTGATTAATACAACCATCCCCTATGTTTATTGTTGCATGCATACCAATACTTTGAAGGGGAAACATAATCCATGTAGTTCTCCCATGCTATGGTGGTGTGTGTGAAACTAGTGCAAAATAGTAGATGTTAGTGCAACCTGGTGTGATTAAATGATTCAACCATGACTTATGATCTTAAAGGCATATTAAGAATTTATTTAAAGGGTAATAGGGATTTATGTAATCATAATTTGGATAAATAGGGAATTTTATCTCAATGTTTAACTAAAATTTTGGTGATTTTCAATGTGGAAACCTTGTTGTTCACTCCAAACTCCTCCGTTCATGAAATGCCCATGAGACCAGGAATTAATTAAAGGGGGAAGGTGGGGATAAATATGAACTTTATTCCTCCATTTTACGACTGATATAATATCAAATATGATCATGAATTTAGATATTTGAATTCACAAACAAATTTTGCATGAATAGTCTCCAAGAGATGCACTATCACCACTGAAAGTTCAATCTAAAGTTCATACACATAAGTCAAAGATTTCTATGAGTTTTTAAGTATTATGATTTATATTTATAAAAAAAATGGGAAATATTAGTTTAATTTCAAATAAAAAACACAAAAGAGAGTGAAGGGTAAGGTAGAAAATATTATCTCAAATCACGGTTGTAGGTATTTGACTCCACAAACAAATTTTGCATGAATAGTCTCTAAGAGATGCACTATCACCATAAAAAGTTAAATATAAAGTTCATACACATAGGTAAAATATTTTTATGAGATTTTTATTATTATGCTTTCAATGTCTAAACATAAGAGGAAATATTAGTTCAATTTCAAAGAACAAACACAAAAGAGAGGGAAGGGTAAGTCAGAAAAGAGAGCCTCCAAGTTTGGAATGAACTCAATGCATTGATCATTGAACCAAGTGACTCTACCATAGTTATAAAATTGTAGCCAAAGTTTCACTAAAGTTTTACCTCTAAGAACATATAGTGGGAAGAGTATGAGGGAACCATAAGTATGCCTTCAAAATGAGCTCTGATATAAATTACACATAAACACCATATGATAATTTTTAGATTATCACACAAATTACAACACTAAAAAAGGAAACAAGATAATTCACATAGTGATTGTAATAGATAATCACATTATAACCATAGAATACATAAAGTATAAATCTAGTTAACCTAGCATTAATAGTCATTCAGAGATGCAGATGAAAAATAATTGAGACATAGAACAAACCCTCTATAAAAAGTAAGAATTATATTCATTAAAAGAAGTAATTGTTGTAATAATAATTGATTTGGTCAAACATGATATCCTAGAGAGATGAAGGAAAAGGTACATGAAATCTTGTCTATAGTCTGACATCATGTTCAAGTAATTTTTTTTCAAACCTATATTATAATATGGTTCTTCGTTATATACATAAGGATGGGGCTCACCTAAAAATAGTGTAAAGATCCCATCCTGAGCCATGATGGCTACTCATTATATTTAAAACACTAATTAAAAATTGAAAACAATAAAATCCCTTCAAATTTATAAAATATCTTTAGGGACTACTTAATTGATATGAGGAGGTCACTAAGAAGGTCTAGTTCTTAACTAATTTGACCCAATATCCCTAACTTCCAACATGAATGCCATGACACCAAATTATTTATCTAGATTCATAAGGTTAATTTAGGTCTCCCTAAATATTAACTCAACCTAATTCACCAATCTTCAATATATTTGGAAGGGTTATTCCATTGATGCTTGGACCCTGGAGACTTGGTTGATGTTCATCATGGACTACATTGATAGATCTAACACCACATGGGCCCCTTATTGGTTTACTCTAGTGACTTTATCCTTAATGACCTGGTCAAATTAACCCAGGTAGACTCTAAATTTCACTCAATTAAGTAGGGTACCATCCAAGTGGAATAACATAGAGATATTGACCACCTTAAATTAGGTCAATATCTTCTTCTTGCCCTATTTTAGGGGTCTAGTTATAGTGTAAGCCATGATTAACCATTCTTTCATAGAATCATTCATGTTCTTATAATATATATGATATAACCCCAAGTCTAAGGTCAACATTAGTTTTAGCTCTGGGAACATCCCTTTGTTGATCACCATTTTCAGCTTCCTACACTTTCTATCAATATTCACAATCCTCTCCATGTAGGCATTGGTATACTGGACCAATATGTTGGTCTCAACCAAAGTCTCCACTAATTTATTAAAGACTAAAAATAATTATTAAGAGGGTATCCTTGACCTATCCAATTATCTTGATAAAAAAGTGTTGTTCACTTGGGATTCTAAGGTCTGAACCTAGCTCTATATCTCCTCAAAGAGCTTTTTAAACATATTATGAGTCATCTAGAGAATGAATAATGGGTCCTCACCTTGGTGAAGGAGAAAAAGTATTGATGGATCTATAAAACCACCAAATTCCCTTCCTAAACAAACCTTTACAATAGCATCATCTTTATGCTTTTGAAGGCTCGATTGTATGATTGCGTTACCCTGGGCAGTCATCTCTGATGTTTGCAATCATGGGACCATTACTCAAGTATTAGGAGGTGTAAGAGGGGTGGATAAAATGGTTATTAAGGGGGGAGGACATGTAGAAGGGATATAAAGGAAGTGGATGGGGTGAATGAGGAAAGTAATGGAGGCAGATGGGGTATGGGGAAAAAGGAGGAAGGATAAAGGGGGAGTCCCATTTAAACATGTACACTCAACACTATTCCTAGATCAAATTCACCTAAGGGGGAATTACACTTGGGAAAGAGTTATTAAATAGAATGGAAGAGGTGTATTGGCTGAAGGAAAATCCCACAACACCCTCACTAATCTAAAGAGAGGGTTGGGGAGTAAGGTGATAAAGTGTTACAATAGGGGATGGAGGAACTATTGAGGCCTATAGAGAGTGTGAGACTAAAAAAAAAATCCTTCAAGTTGGATTCAAAGGGTGAGATGACTTCTACTTATTATTCAACCTCTTACTTAGGTTGGATTTGGATGTTACAATATATGGACTAGTTGGGATAACATGAGGTATCATGTTGAGGGTGGTGGACCTAGAGCTATTAAGGGAAGGATTAAGATGAATGGAGGGGGAACTGAGAGGGTTATTTCTACTATTGGTATGTTATTAATAGTCTTATCCATGCTCATTGATAAAGGCACACCTAAGGAAGGTAAAAGGACTTCATATTATGAAATAGATGGAGCAAATGAGAATGAAGAGACAAGGATGCTCAAGAAGACCAAGGATAAAGGTACATTATAAAATGATGGAGGGGATGAAATGGGGAAAATAGGAGGAACCACTTGGGGGATTATACGATTGGAACATAACTAGTGGGTTTTAGAACTAGGAATTAGAAAATAGTGGGAGTAAGGGGTGGAAGGGAAATGGGAGAGGCTAGGGGTATGAGAGTGGGAACTTGTATGGATTATTGTTGAGAGCCTCACTTAATGCTCTCCCTTAGACTATTAGATACATCAAACCTTAGGGTTTGTATGGCTTGGGGTTATGGTTCCATTGGTTGAGATTGATGAACATAGGTTGCCTAACATTGAGTAGATCAAATCTATTTCTATCATGATAGGACTAATAGAGATACTAGAGGAAGTATATGTAGAGGTGGGGTGTGAGGAAAAATTGGAGGAGTTAAAAGAGGTGCCTAGGCACAAGGAATAAGATCTGTTAGAAAAATTGGAACCACAATTAGAGCACAAGGAGGAGAAGTTGGAGGTATGCCCTACAAGATCCTTTTAGAGGTAGTAGGAACATAAAACTTTTGTCCTTTATGGATTGAGTGGGAGTTGGAGGAGATAAAAATGGGCTTACCTAAATATTATTTCTATTATTCTTCTTATTTACTGTGATCTAGGACAAAAATTCTTAGGTGTCAGTAGCATCCAAGTAGAGCTCATCATCATCCTCTATTTGATGACCATAGTTAATATTGAGGTAGGTTAAATAGTATGCCAAGTGAGCTCTAATTATCCCCTTGGGGTCCTAGTGCTAGATCTCTCATCTTGCTAGGGTGAAGGATTCCTTCCTAAATACCATATTATAAATTATAGGGAAGGCCTTGTAGATGTGATGACTAATTATGATCAGAAGTGGTAGGCATGCCTTTTATAGATGTTGGATACAAAACCTGAATATGCCCTCCACTAGTTGATAGGCAATATCATACTCTACTAGATGGTCCATAATGAAATATGATAAGCCAAGGGGATCCTTGATGAAACTAATAATCCAGATCATAGTGTATTCCTTATAAATCTAGTAGTCCTTGATGGCAATGATGGAATATCTAATTGATTATTATAGCTAGGGAATCAGGGCCTCATTATTCACTTAATAGACCACAAAGAATAAATACTCACATATGTCCCAAATGTGGTTATATAATTGGTGGCCATACAACTTGTAAAATACCACATGGACTACTAAGCCCCTATGAACCCATGTGGGAAAATATTAAGTCTTGAAAGAGAGCATCTCATAGACTAAATATATGAGGTAGCTCATCATATTGAAATTGGATCCAAATTAGGCATCTACAATGTCATTGACCAACTTGAAGTTGATAAATAATCCCATGTTTAAGACTTCTAAGTGTGACACCCATAGCTCATTGATGTGCAAGCAGTCTTGGGCCCCAAAAAATCAATTTAGTAGGATCATGCCTACCTAGACTTCCTATCATAAGGTGAGAATTGTGTATGCATTAATACCTTCATTATTAAACCATTTAGCATCTAGGATCTTAGCCTAGTCATGGAGAACATAATATATCTGGTAGGTCCCTATATATACCTTCACCACTACCACATCATAAGAGAAAGTTTAGTTTGAAAGGGAGTAATACACCTTGAAAGCATTTATAGAGATATCAACAATTTGGTGCTAAGATTTAGGTGAACACACCTAGTTATGGACATCATCTTGGACACCTATGACATTGTGAAAGAGGTTTATAAACAAGTTAACATAGAGGAATCCCTTTAGATTGTAGTGTCTCTATGAAGTCTTCACTTCTTATAAGAATAAAGGGAATCCTCAAACTCTGCTTGTTGGTCATTTTCTGAGCCTAAATCTATGAGGACTTACTGAACCACTTTAAATATGTCATTATAGTGCTTGAATTTTTTCAAGCTAATTGAGAATGTGGTATCCTAGAACTTAGGTTCAGCCCTTAGGTTTGAAGAGGATGTGGCCATTTTATTGGGATAGAGGGATAATAGGGAAGCTTTGAGCATACAAGGCATGAAATATAGGGGTGTTTTTATGAGAATTAAATAGATAGGAGTTAAAGTGTTATCATAGGGAGCAATGGTAATTATTAGTGAGATTCCCTTAGGATTTTGTAAATGCATGCACAAAACCCCTTATATTAATGGAATGTGGAAGCTCACTTGCTACAAATTCAAATTTGATTTTTTGGTTATATTTTCTCTCTTTAATTCTATCTAGAGTTAAATTTAGATCCCATTATCTTCCTCCACTAGCTATATATATCAATGGTGATGGGATGTTTCAAAACTATCCAATCAAGCCTAGCTTCCTAATTTTTAATGCCTAATACATAACATGCATGCACTTACATCTCTTAGAGGCTTCTTGGTTAGCTCCCATTTTTTAACACATGCCATATACTCATTGGTTCTCCTACTAATAGTTAGTACTTATGCATGGATCCTTATTTTATGTCATTTTGTTAAGAATGATGATGTGTTTCCTAGGGACAAATGACACATCCTAATTGCTTCTCCAACCTCATTATTACCACATTTTTATTTTCTAGAGGCTTTAGGTGGAAGTGAGTTTATCTAAATTACCAGGAAATATGGCACCTTCTAATTCACTCTAGCTCTCCTAGGCTCTAATATATTTGATGGGTTTAAGGACTGGCCACTCTAACACTTGGTGATGTGTCACCTTTTCATTTGGATGCACTCTTTAAGGCTCTAACATATATTATTGACCTAGGAACCTGCTATTGACACTAATTGATATGGTATCTTCTCATTTAGCTAAGTTCTTTATGGCTCTGACATCTCTAATAAGTCTAAGAACTAGCCACTTTGACACTTGGTGATGTGTCACCTTCTCATTCGGTTGGGATTTCCTAAGCTCTGACATATTTGACAAGTCTAGGGACTGAAAACTCAAAAAATTTGTGACATGATGCCTTCTCATTTGGTTAGGATCTCCCAAGCTTTGACATCTCTAATAAGTTTGGGGATTGTCCTCTCTAATACTTGGTACTGTGGTGCCTTCTCATTCAATCAAGGTTTCCCAAGCTCTAACATCTTTGATAGGTTTGAGGACTAACCACTTTGACACTTAGCAACATGGTGTCTTCTAATTTGGTTAGGCTCTCTTAGGATCTAAAATCTATAATAGGTTTAGGGACTAGCCACTATGACATTCTATGATATGTTAGCTTCTAATTTAGATGGGATATTTTAGGTTTTGACATCTCTAATAAGTTTGGGGATTAGACACTCTAACACGTAGTGATGTTGCACCTTCTCATTTGTCTAGGCTCTCCTAGGATCTAAGATATCTAATAGGTATAGGGACTAGCCACTCTAAAACATAGTGACATAGTTCATTCTCATTTGATCAAGATAACATAGGCTATGAAATATCTGATAGGTTTACGGACTGGCCACTTTAACACTTGATGACATGGTGCTTTTTCATTTAGTCAGGCTCTCTTAGGCTCTGACATCTCTGACATGTTTAAGGATTATCCACTCTAACACTCAATTATATGGCACCTTCTCATTTAGATTAGCTATTTTAAGCTCTAACATCTCTAATAGGTATAGGGACTAGCCATTATGACACTTAGTGATGTGGTTCCTTCTCATTCAACTATGTTCCTTCCTCTATAAAATCTAAAAAAAGACTAACTAGTAAGTGAAAAGGTACACAATTGATTTAATACTTACTCATCCCTTATTGAGACTTCAATTTTTCATGAAGGGTGACAAGTATATTACTATAGGAAAAGAATAAGATCTTGGGAACTTCTATCAGAAGTGGATCTAGAATTTTAGTGACATGATTCAAAAAAGAGAAAATGTACCTTATTTATAAAAATAAATGGGCCTATTACTACTTGGGAAAATTAAGTGAACTTTTATTCCAAGGATTTAAGCTAAAAAAATTGAAAAGAATAAAGGAAAGGATCTTGAAGATATGATTCATGAGATTTATATAGGGGTACCCCATTTAAAAAAAGGGGGGCATGTTGGAAATGACAAATGGTGACTTCTATAGAGAAAGTGATGAGAAACACTTAAAACCCAACTAGTTTATTTTCTTTTTCTTACTCAACACAGAGATTGTAAGAGGGATCTTTATTCATAAAATAAAATATGGGGTACTAAAATCTTACAATATCAAGTGGTATACTAATATTTCACCTTATATATGAATAGTAGTGTGTATAAAAAGGGATTTTCATTTTTCATTTAATCCTATATTTTATTTGAATAATAGAGGTTAGACTAGTTATCAGGCTTCATCTAGGTTGTTGATGGCTTAATGGTTTGGAAGGGAGATGGAAAAAATATTGATTTATTTCTATATTAACATCCATATCCTTGATATAAATAAGTATGGTCCTATTCATGGCCTTGCTCCACTACCATCCAGGGTGGAAAGCCTGTGATGGAGATTGCCTATATAGCCCTTTTGAGGTAGACTCAAAATTTAGATTTTAAATTCTTTCCTTATTTTTTTCAAAGCTTCATAATGAAAATATTATAATTTATTAGTCTTGTCCATTGAGGATTCAAGACCAATCTAAGGGTGAATGGATGTTGAGGAAATTTTTAATACCCAGCCAGTCTTTGATTATCTCGAATAATATGGTAGTTTTTTGAGACATTATTTTAAGTGTAGTTTGGTGTCTCTATTAGGGTGTGGGTTATTTTAAAATACACCTATTTATTTTATAATCATTAGTATCTAATATTTATAATGTCAAAATTTTTAATTACCATTTTAAAATTTCTTAAAAGGAAGGTATCAACTTGAGTCTTCCTACTTTTCAACAATCCTTCTAAGCTTTGGCCTTCACCTAGAGTAATTAATGATAGGATTGGGCATCATAAGAGTTTTAAAAAATAAATAGGGATATATAGGGGTAAAACACAAAATAAAATAAAATATCACATGAAAATAAAACACATAATGAAAAATAAACCTATCTAATAGATACATTACCACATCTACTTAGATTACTTAGAAACTACATGAGAAGGGACAATTGAGAAATAGTGCTTCAGGAACTACCCATTTATTGGAAGTGATAGCTCATTTCCCTTGATATCTTTGTGACATAAGGAATTCTAGACTGAAATTTTGACTATTTGGTATGGGTCAATCTAGAGGGGATCAAATTTTGAGTGTTGGCCTTTATTTTCTGAGTCATGCCCCACATTAGGAACAAGTCAAAGATTTTAAATGTCTTGATCCTTTCCCTCTTATCAAAACACCTTTTGATTATATATTTGTGATTTATAAATATTAATAGACCTTCATTTGAGGCTTCATATAATTTTATTAGTTTGAGGAATTTTGAATTCACTTTGTCATTCAGTTCCATGAATTATTGTATTAAATTATAAGTTGGTAACTTGAGTGTTACTGGCATGATTGGATCTAATACATAAAATAGAAAGAAAGGAGATATTTTGAGGACTTATTTATACCTATTAGAGTGTACCCATAGGGAAAAATTTGGTAATAAGTGCCATTCCTAGGGATTTTCTCTAGTTGACTTCTTGATGGCATCAATCAAATTATTTTTAGTGGACTCTACCAATCCATTCCATTATTGGTAGTGATTGGATGAGAACTTAAACATGATGCCATTATCATAAGCCCATTATGTTAATTCTATGGATTTAAATATAGGGCCATTATAAAATAATAAATAAATAGGGACCCCAAAATGGGTGGTTATGGTATTCTCAAGGAACTTAATGACTTAGATAGTGGTGCTTCTTTTAGTTGAAACCACCTTAGACCATCTAGTGCAATATTTTGTGCCCATAAGAATGAATTTATGACTGAATAATGAATTAGGGTTGATTACCCCCATAAAATATATTCCCCATTATGTAAAGGGTGTAGACTCCATAATGGGTTGTAGTGGAATTACTGCAGGTGTATCTCTCTTAACAAAGGTCTACCATTAATGGCATAAACATACATGGGCATGCACACATTTGAATAGTGTGGTATAGTAGTAACCTACCTAAATAAATTTGTGGGCCATGGCATTTTATAAAGTGTGGATGGATCCAAATATTTCAAAGAAACTTAATATTATCTCTTTAGCCTCTTCTTGTGATACACACAATAGGTAGATCCCTTCATAGTTTATTCTAAAGATAACTCCCTTATTCAACATTTATTACATGGCCTTTAACTAGAAGGATATCCTCTATGTGGTTGAGTCCTAAAGGTGCGTATCCATAAAGTATAAATTGCATGATCAAGGTGTACTACTATGATTGTATTAACCTCTATTCGTCCACTTGGTGTACTATAATCCACTGGTCTATATTTGTAACTAGTTAAGTAAGGACCTATCCTCTAACTAGTTTATCTAGTTTGATTTCTAAGTCTTACTCTTATAAATTCATCATTCATCCATCAACCTATTATTTCACCTAGATCATTCTTCCCCAATATCTATTTTATAGTTGAGTTCAAGATAATAGTGTATACTTTATTTTGGAGAATGTAATGTTTGAATTTACGAACCATCTTGACTAGGGAATATACATGATTATCTAGGGTATAATATTTGAGATAAAAATCCTTAAAATTAATTCTCATAAAATCCATGGGGTTTTTTTCTCCTTCCAACCTTTGGTTGAGGAAAACAAAATTAGTGTGCTCTGAAGAAAAGGGATAAATATATAAATATTGCATATAGTCTGGGCTAATGAGAACTGAGGCTTGCATAATAACATCCTTAATATCCTAAAAATCCTTGTTCAATTTTTCATTCCATTCCACTTTAGAATATTATTTCAAAATTACATTCAAGGGATTTATTATTTCAACAAATCTAAAAATAAACTTATGTACAAAGTTAATTTTCCCAAAGAGATATTTTAGTTACTTATTGCTAATAGGTAAAGGTAGTTTAAAAATTACATCTACCATTTTGGGGTAAAAAACAATACCGTATTTTGTGATAATGTGATTAATAAGGTTACCTTTGATGACATTGAACACACTCTTCTTTGGGTTTAAGGAAATTCCATACCTTATAAATCTTTTAAATATCTTCTCCAAGTGGTGCACATGACCTAACCTATATTTTGAAAACATAGTTAGGTCATCCATATAGATTGTTATACATTTAACTATTAATACTTCAAAATTGAAGTCCATTACCCTTTGGAAATTTAAACTAATATTGATAAACCTAAAAGGCATTCATTTATGAGAAAATGTGCCCCACTTGTTGGTAAAAGTAGTCTTAGCTCTATCTTTTGGGTTAACTTGGTTGTATCTCAAAAAACCATCCGAAAAGGACATCATTTGAGACATTCTCACCATTTAAATCACCTCATTTATGAAGGGTAATGGGTAATTATATTTATCCAAATCCCAATTCAAGCTATATAAGTCCACACATAGGCATATTTTTCCATTTTTATTTTGCATTACAACTGGGATGGCCACCTAGGTGGAGTGGAAAACTGGGAAATTTATCCATGAAAAGATTAACTTATGAACTTCTTTATCTATTAAGGGCTCTAGGTTTAGGTTTATCAATCTCTATTTTTACCTAAAGGGTTTTTAGCTGAGTTTTAGGTAGATAGTATGAATGATTAATCTTATGTTAAAGACCTTAAGGACTCTATATGCCTAGGGAATCACATCATTATATTTCATTAGTATCATTCATAACTTCTCTAATTTGTGGTCCATCTAATTAGGATCCACATTAACTGTCTAAGGATTTTTCATAGGACCTAGGTTGAAGAGTCAACATTTTTGGTCCTTGAACTTGGGTTTTTTACTTAAAAAGTTGGGTCAAACTCATTGAATGATGTTTCTAAAGAGATCATCCCCTCTATGACCTAGTTTCCATGAGTATTTAAATCCCACCTTTATCCAGCTCATTCCCAAGGTTATCTTTGTCTTTCTCATCTATAATTTGGGCCTCAAATACTCCCTCATTATTCAAGAATAAAATGATCTACTAGTCATCCTAAAAGACCTAAATGTTTTTCATGTTATTTGAGATAAAGAGACATAGGATGAGTTCTAAAAATAACTCTTATAGATCAGTGTCATCTAATGGGGTTATTTTTTTTGCCATAGATGTTAGTGAGTTAGATATTTGGTTATAATTTTATGGAATGGGGATGATATTAAATGCATTAATTTTTTTCTATTATGTCACAAGACCTATTCTTATACCTTTCAATATATGATAGCTTGTATTAAAATTTAGTCTTGATATGGTTAACCACTAGCTTAGAATCACTAAATACACGTAGTTTATTTACCTTGTGTTTTAATAAAAATTACAATCCCAAGATTAGAGCTTCATACTTTACCATGTTTTTTGTGTAGGGGAAATGCAACATATATGATGTTAAACATTTTATTCCTAGGGTATCTATAAGTAGAACACTGACACCACTACCTTGTTTAGAGTGAGCTCCATCTATATAAGGGGACCAGAGGTCAATCAAGTTTGGGTTGTGACTATTTTTTATCTTTGGGAGGCTTTGTGATCAACATATAGATGTTAGGTTTGTGGAAATTAAATTTATGTTCTTATTAATGGATTTATACTCATTTATCATATGTTTCATATAAGGTTATCTATTGACCCTTATTTGGTTGGCCACTCCTCTCGATGACAACCACATATGGGATAAATCTATGGCCATATACTTGTTCAAGGCTTCGGGCCAATCCATACTGAGGAGCTTTCCATAGGCTTTCGGGATATCCATCACTTGAATGTCTATGAAGTGTTGAATCCTTGGCTCAAACTCTAACTAGATGTGGACATTTAATATTCCACCTATCACTTTTAATTTTGGCTTGTCTATTTAGACCACTACCTTGTCTAATTTTATAGTAGCTAATCTAAATTTTTCTCACATATGATTGTTGAGATCACATTGGTCAAGGTTCCTAAATGCAATAACCAATTATGAAAGTTATCTCTAAATAACTAAATGGTTAAAATGAAATGGGGTGTCTTCATATTATTTTTGTGAATTGGCACATTGGTGTGTGATGCTCTGAGTTTTGGTTGGGCCTATAGGGTTAGATTTTGAGTCAAAGACTTCAGTAAGAGATCTTTTTTCTCTATAATTTGAGAAAGATAATGAAGGTTGATATTTTACTTGATCTTTTTCTTATCCTAGACTATGTTGTAACCTAATTTACTTTGGACTAGTGGGGTTTCCATGTGTCTTAGGTTTTTGAAGTCTTGGAAGTGGGGGGTCATTCTTAGAATTTTGGTTTAGTGGGGTTACACCATTATTGGTGGGTGTTGAGGTAGTAAGGGGTTGTTGTTATTTCATATTCTTAAGGGTGTAGTTACTTCTTTGGAATTTCTAGAATGCTTGCATCTCAATAATACCCTCTTCTCACTCATTTTCTTCCTGGTTAAAGAAATACATGGTTTCTAACAACATAATATTACTAAGGGATTTACCTTGATTTAGAGGATTTAGGATGATTGGGTGCCACCTCATATTATTCCATTTACTTTTTGAAGATTTCAAAATTAGAACCAAAATCTATCTAGTCTAGTTCCCTATGTGCTACCATGTTAAGAAATCAACACCCATTTGGCAAGGCTATCTCAAAGATACTAATTTTGAGAAGTCTATTGGGTGAAGGTTCTAGGGGTTATCAAGATGGCTATATTTCCCATTTGGAATTTTATATGTGAAGTTTTCATTAGAACTTTCTGCATTAGATTTATTCACCTATCTTTGTAGCCCTATGAAGTCATTACTAAGTTTTTGTACCATCTATTAAATGGCATGTAACTTATTCTTAGTGGAATATTGAGTTATGGTTTGGTGATTATTAGCTATGGCCAAAATTACTTTGTGTTGAGTCTAGGGGATTAGTTCATGGCCCCTTGAGTTAAGGAAGCCTAGTTTTTAGTTTGAAGTAGGATGGCCTAGTGAGATTTGATTCATTAAAAAGAGTGGTTGGAGAATTGGGGCATTCTTATTAATTTTAGGTAGGAAGTTCAATGTAGGCATATGTGGTAACACACTAGGAGTGGGTGTAATCATGTGACCTTGGGGGTTTATTTGCCTATCCAATTTTATGGCCCTTGCATAACTTGAAGATAGCTTTACTATGACTATATCCCTCCTTAGGAACATGGTTGTGTAAAGGTCTAGTGTACTCTTATACATTTTAAGTGTTAATTGAGGTTTAAGTTGATAAAGCACAATGACCTAGCTATACATATTTTAAAACCTAGAGTTGATTCATATATACTAAGTCTAACTAATGATAGCTAAAAAAAAATTGAACAATGAAGAGTAATGATCAATATAAAGATAAGTCAATACATAAAATGGAATGTATAGTATGGAAGATAAAACCTAGTTGTAACAACCCTTTTGATACATGAAAACTACTAATATAGGATACTGGGGTCTATCACTTGTCCAAATTAGGTGAGGAATAAAATGCTAAAATGGTCCCAACTTGAGATAGAGTCTTTAGAAAGGTTGAGGAACCAATCATATACAAAGTCAATTAAGGTAAAATGGAAGATCCTATACACCAATCAACTTTAGTGGGACCTAGCCCTAGTAATAGGCAAACTAGTCTCTAGGATGTTTCACAATCAAATAGTAGTTAATAAACTATAAACAATAAGCCCATCTTGACATATTCATGAAAAAAAATAAATGAAAAGAATTAATTATTCAAATAAGAATACCTCATTTTACTACTAGTTATTTTTCACTCCAAATCCTCTATTCATGAAATGCCCATTAAACTATGCATTCCTTAAAGGGAGAGGGTGGGGATAACTACAAAGTTTGATCTCCATTTTATAACTAATCTAGGATTATATTAGGGTATAACTAGAAGTATTTGAATTCACAAATAGAGTCTTCATGAATAATCTCCAAGAGATCCATTATCACCATCAAAAGTTAAATCTAAAGTTCATATACATAGGCCAAATACTGTTATGATAATTTGAGTATTATTCTTTCTATTTCTAAATAAAAGGGGAAATGATAGTTCAATTTAAAATAAAAAACACAAAAGAGAGGGAAATTAAAGGTATAAAAGGGATTCTCCAAGTGTGGAATGAACTCAATGTGTTGATCATTGAACCAAGTGACTTTTCCACAATTATACCACTATAGCCTGAGTTTCACTAAAGTTCAACCTCTAAGAACATATAGTGGGAAGATTATAAGGGAACCAAGAGTATGCCTTCAACATGATCTCTCATTAAATATGAGTATGGTTATATTATATTAGAGTAGACATAAACACCATATGATAATTTTTAGATTAGCCCACAAATTATATCACTACAAAAGGAAACAAGAAAAATCACATAGTGATTGTAATAATTAAGCACATTATAACCATATCACATATAAATTAGAAAATTATTAATCTAATTAACCTAGAATTGACATTCATTTAGAGATGTATATGAAAAATAATTAAGACACAAATTAAACCCTCTATGGAAAACAAGAATTATATTGATTAAAAGAAGGAATTTTTTTATAATAATTGATCTGGGCTTATATTATAGTCTAGAGAGATGAAGGAAAATGTAGGTGAAATCTTGGAAATAATTTGACACCACTTTTGAGCAATTTTTTTTTGACTATATATTATAATGTAGTTCTTTCTTATATAGATATGGATGGGGATCACATGTAAATAGCATGCTAATTCCATCCTAGGCTGTGATGGCCACTCATTACAATTATAAACATAATTCAAAGATTAAAACAAAAAAAATGCATTCAAATCCATAAAATATTTGTGGGGACCACTTAATTTATATGAGTAGGTGGTTAAGAAGATTCATCTCCTAACTACTTTGACCTGGTGTCTTTAGCTTCCAATATAGTCTCCATGAGGTTAAAATTATTATCTAGATTGGCAAGGGTAATTCAAGGCTTCCTAAAGATTACCTCAACCTATGTTTCTATTCTTTGACATACTTGGAAGGGTTCTTCCATTGATGCTTGGATCTTAGAGACCTAGTTGATGTTTATTATGTATTGCGTTAATACATCTAACACCACCTATGACCCTTATTGGTTCATTTTAGTGACCTTCTCCCTCATGACCTAGTTAAATTATCCCATGTGGACTTTAAATTACACTTAGTCAAGCAAGGTGACATCTAGGTGGAATAACATATATATAAAAAACTCCTTGAATTAGGTCAATATCTTCTTATTTCCATCTTCTAGGGGTCTAGTTATAATGTGAGCTAGGGCCAACCATTCCTCCATAACAACCCTCATGTTCTCAACATATGTCTGATACAACCATAAGTCTAAGGTTGGAAATATTTTTAGATCTTGGAACATAAATTTGTTTATCACAAATTGGAACTTCCTAAACTTTCCATTAATATCGATAATCCTTTCAATGTAGGCCTAGGTCTACTAGATAAGTACATTGGTCTTAGTTAGAGTCTCCACTACTTTCCTAAGGACTAAAAAGAGTAGTTTTTATTAATTTGGCCTCCCAAGGACAAATTACAACCCTTATAATTAAATTTTTTTCACCTAAACCTCTACATGGTGTTATTTTATATGATGGTGTCTCATAATTGATCCTTGAAGTCATTTAGCACTGTTAGAGGTATCCTTGAGTTTACTTATGATCATCATATATCTTAGATGTCTTGGATCCTTAGGTGATGTGATAGATCATCATGATGGTATTTTAGTAAGAATGGTAATGTCAAGATGTATTTCAAGGTATAAAGAATGTTCTAAACTTATTTGATAAGTTTAAGGATATTTTGACAAAGCTAAGGTAATTTGACAAGTTTGAGGTTATTGATCCTTATGATGTTAGACCTATTTGATGCCTTTGATTAAATAAAAAACTTGGTTTGTGGGATGTAAGGGTTTTAATCCTTGTAAAATGTCATTATATGAAGGTATATTATTATGTTCAATGTCATTGATCTAAATTTTACCCATTCAAACAATTTTAAACATTCACAAACCCCTTAAAGTCATTAATTACCTTCCAAACACATCATGTTGGTCAAATACATTACCAAATATTTTAAAAGGGGTAAAATTTAAAGTATATCATTATTTAATAAAGGCCTTTAAAAAGTCTCCAAATAATCACTATGCATTTCACACCATAAAATTTCTTTTTAAGACCTAAATCCACCTCCTTACTCAACAAGTGGACCCCACACATGCCAAAATATGTCTCTCCAACTTCCCCCTACCATATATAATATTTTAAAGAGTTATTTAACTCATGTTTACCACTCTTCATTCTTTAATGGCAGGTCAAAAATTTAAAAATGGAGAAAATATAAGAAAGAGGCTATTTTCATGTGTTTCTTGTAGTTGTACAAACTTGTACAGTCAAATCCATACAGAGCAAGATTAGAGGTTGAAGGTGGGATTATATCAGATCTTTAAGTGAATTTTCATGGTAGGAGGATTAAAGATAATTCCAAAACCAACCTCTCACTTCAACTATGATCCTTTGCATCCTAAGAAAGCTTCCAAGTTTGTGGATAGTATGAATAGGAGAGAGAAAATGGATAGCTTATCTCTTGGGTAGAGGAAGGGGATATATTAACCTTCCAATCCATGTAATTTGTCTATAGGATAATGATTTATAATTTTTTAACAATAGCTAACATTTTGGTCACTCTAATGACCTTGTTCATCAGTGCAAGGAGTTGAAATGACATTGGTTTTGTAATATACCCAAGGAGGGGTATAATAGTAGAATAACTATAGAATAGTGAATAGTGGTTTAGTACCACATGAATTAGAATGAAGAGTTATATATATTATAATAATATAAATAAGAGGGCATATGCCATTATAATACATCAAAGAAGAAGAATTGTAATTGAACATTGGTCAAAGGAGGTAGCCCCCTCAAAGTGGCAAATGATTTAGAGTGATTCCTTCCATAAAAGGAATAAAATAATATATATTTAGTGTTTTGTGTATATTTTGTATTTATTTTGTGATGTTAAGAACCTGTATTTATCACATACACAAACACTAAATATATATTATTTTATTCCTTTTATGGAAGGAATCACTTTGAATCACTTACCACTTATTGGGGGATACCTCTTTTAAGAAATGCTCAATTAAAAATCTTCTTATTTGATGTATTATAATAGAATATTCCCTCTTATTTATACTATTATAATCTATCTAAATATTCATTCTAATGCATGTGGTACTAAACCACTATTCATTATTCTATTAGTTATTCTACTATTATACTACTACTATGCCCCTCCTTAGGTATATTATAATGTGGATTACTTGGTTTGATAGGAGGTAATTTGACAAGAGAGGTTTGTATAAGTTGGTTAAGGATGGTGGCATAATATCCTCATAAAAAATCTTGGTTAAGTTTTGTTACCTTTCAGGGTACTAATTTTTGAGTTGTGCTTACCTTGGTATTTTGCTTTTCATGTTGATGGTGCATGAATTTTTAATAGGTGTAAAGGGTGATTTAGTTGAGGTTTGGGATAACAAAATTATTCTAGGTTAAAACAAGGTTTTTGTATTTTTAGTATCATCAGATGATTTTGAATCAACTTAGATCCCTTGATAGAAGATTTTATAAATGAGATCTTAAGTTTCAAGGAAGGATGTAGCCCTATTATAAATGGTTAATTTTGTTCTTAGGGAATGACCATATTTCATTTTTGAATGTGGTTAGATATTATGGGAGCATCCTTATGATGATCCTCATTTTGGGGGAGCTCAAGTCTTATGGGTAGATGTTATAATGCTTTACCTTCTGGTATACCCAAGCATTTATCACACATGTGGGGCTAATAAAAGTCTTTTTTATCCTTCATTTTTTATGGAGGAATTTTGGTGTGTATATGAACCTTATTTTGGGGGATCCCATGAAATGAGATATGAAAGACTCAAATTGATGGTATAAATAGGATTGGTTGATTTAGATGGGTCAAAGGTATCTCCTATAAGGAGATCTAGTATTCTTATTGAGGTAAAAGACAATTCAGGTGTGTTATTAACTTTCTTAGGTAAAATTTGATCATGGATGGTATTTATCATGTGGGTGCCTCCAATATTTATTTGTGTGGAGTTATTCAAAAATGGATGGTTAGGGAATTAGTGATTAAAATGTTAATAGATTTATTTTGAGGAGCATTTGGGTTATCCAATTTTAGATCCTCTCGATCAATGAGGTTATAGATTTATTTTCTAAAATATTGACATATATTAATTTCATGACTGGGTACATGATGGTAAGTATAAAATCCACTTTATTTTTACCAACTTGGTTCTAGTCTAGATCCATCAATAGGTCTAATGGGAGGAAGATCAATAACTACCACCTTTAATAGATTGTCTAAAATTTTAGCATCAGACTCTTTAAAATGTGTGTATTGCCTAGGAGGGAACTACATTAAGTTTCTTTGTGGTTATGTTTAAGAAGAGCTTGGTTGATTAATTAGGGATGAGGAAGCTAAATTTAGGACAATAGCATTAGTTGTGCCCTTTACTTTGGATTATTATTTCATTTAGAAGGGTTTAATTTGAATTTTTTGTTTTGGAACATAACCTTTCCCTCTTTTAAGTATCAAATTTATATTTTTTGAGCCATGGTAAAGGCCTCATACATTTTTTTAAATGACATGAATTTTAAGGTGGATGGGACATGTTTTGCATATGTTCCCAAAAACTATTTAAATAGTTCTCATTGAGGAATGAAGAAGGTTAGTTGGTTTATAAGTTTGTTCCATATAACAATAGATTCTATAGTGGATTCTTTGGAATTACTAATGGTATAGATGTTAGTAATAGTTTCTTTTATATTTATAAGTTCTCTAAAATGTTTTTAGCTATCTGCCCAAAGGAAAATAGTGAGTGTTGAAAGATAGAACTATACCAGTCTGAAGATGGCCCTACAAGTGACATAGGGAATGTCCTCAGAAGGAAGGAATCATTGTGGGAAATGAGGTATCATGTGTTCCTAAATGTGTTTTTTGGAACATTCCTTTATTTTAAATTTTGTGAATTTAGGAATTTTCCATTATGTAGGACATGGTTAGATTTGGATGATAGGGTTGATTGGTTCATTGCAAATCTACTCAATTATAAGCATATTATTATAGTTAGAGGTATAAGCTTCTAAGTTTGTCATATTCTCCATGAATATGTACATGAGGTGTAGTTAGGCATTGTACTGAGGATGCATCCTAAAACATTTTTTTTTAAATTTTGATAGGGATGAAGTGATGTTGGGAGAGGCTGTGTATGGGGATAATCTATAGACATGGTGAAACTTAGTTGAGATACAACCACATATTGAGGGAAGAGAAAATGTCAGATTTTATTTTGGGATGCATTAGGATAACTACCTATAAAGGGTTACATGGGAATTTGGTACTGTGTAGTTATAGGTATTTATTATTGAATATTTTGACCTATAGGGATTTACTGTGTGGATGGTGGAGGTTATGTGGTATGTTGATAACTTGATGTTATATGGGTTTAGATAGGAGGGGGGACAATGGGATGGAGACTAATATATTTTGAAGTGTGGGAGAGGGTGGTTTATTTCCTATTGGTTTTTGTTTAGTAACATTTTGCATTGTAATAATGGTTGTGGCTGGATTACTAAACACTAAGTGTGGTTGAGTATCTAGCAATTGGGTTGTGCTAGCATTTGATCTTGAGAGTGGTAGTGGGTTAATGGATGAGGAGACCATGGTAATAGTGTAACCTTAAAAGGTTTCAAAGTCATGCCATATAAATAATGGGAATATTAGCCATGAGTGGAAATGGGGATCCATATAGATCACATGTAAGGTAATAATTTAAGGTGATCAGATTGTTGTCTAGTATGTTAGAAAAATAAGGATCACCCTAGGGTTAAAAATAAGAGATACCATCCTCAATAGAATCAAGAGAGGTTAGGAGACTCATTTATTATTTCATTGAAGAGGAAGATGAGTGGGGTGATTAAGTTTGTTTTAGGGACTCTTGTTACATTAGAACCATGGAGTGATAAAGTAATAAAAAAAGAATAAAACACAATTTTTTTTTATTATCTCATTTTTTGTGGAGGGTAAGCACAAACTATATTTGAATTAATTTAAATATTTTTAATCTTTTAAGAAATAAAATTTAAAATGTGAAGGAGAGATGGGTTAATGAAGGTATTAAAGAATATAAGTCTAAGGTTGGTTTCAAGTTTTGTTTAAGGCTGGGAACCTTGATATACCTAAAGGTATAGTGAGGCCTGATTTTGCATTGGTGGTAGGAAATCTCTTGGTATTAGGGCCTACCCACTATATTCATGACCCTACAACAATAAGGGATTCAAGAGTATAAAATATATACTACCAACCAATTATTTATACTTGGTCAAAACACTGATTTGGGTTTCCCCTTAGTGATGATATCCAAGTCAATATACTTGGGTGGGATTTATTTTTATTGTAATTTTTTATGGTTATTTTTTTTCAATTTATGTGTGAAAATATTTTGAATAATAAATAAATTAATCCACTTAAATTATATTTGTTTCTGAAATAGGCAAACTAAAAGAAGATAATTTCTTAAAAAAAGGAAACTAGTCTAAATATTTTACATTTTTTATTTTTAATGTTGTATAATGAAAAATAGATTTCACTAAATGAAGCAAAACAAACAACACAAAACAAAACAAAACAAAGAATCAAGAATACTGAGGCCTTTTAATAGGTCCTACTAGGTTTGTGAGAATGTTTCAAGTAATTTTTGTTCGTTCTTATAAAATTAACTAATTTAAAACTTAATAGTTAGATATATGGTTTTTCAGACTACCTATAATTGCAAAGATTTCACACCATTTATCTAGTGATGTGATAACTAATTTTTGTCTTGGAAGGATTACCTACACAAAATAGACAACTCTAACAAAGATAGATTAATATGATATATGAGTGGGATGCCTAGTATGAGACCAGTCCAAAGAAGTGGTATACTTCCTTATAAGGATGTCAACCCACTATCTTATCACTAAGGTAGATAAATATAAAAAATGATATTATAATAAATAATTTAACAATATATATAAGATAATGGAGTGACTTAATATTTAATCTAGATTCATTGGATTGAGATTAAAAAAATGAATGTTCTAATTATCTTTAGTAGCATCCTCTTTGGTTGAATTAATTATAGATGATCAATGATGGATTCTAATGTGGGGGTGAATAAAATTACATAAATACTTATTTTGAAGGAACTGTCACTTTGGTCTAATAAAAGAGGATGTGAAACTATGGGAAAATATTGAATAATAACCATATAATAGATAATTTTAGGTATAGTCACCTACAAAAAACCCATGATTTAAGAAATAGAGATCTAAAATTAAAATCAAATTTCTAGATGAAAAGGATTCGAGTGTTGATGGAGTGGGTTTTTAGTAGGTATCAATTTCTATCTATAGGATCGATGTCAATTCAAATAATTGATGCTAATTCTATTTGTTTAGACAAGGCTAAGAGGATAAAGATTTAAAAAATGGTTTTATGAGATTTTAGGATGGTTTGGGTAATGTCAAGATGGTTAAGGATGGCTCAGGGTTTTCTAAAATTTATTATAGAGATGAAAATTAAAATAAAATAGAATATAAAACAACATAACTGACAAAATAAATTATAGACTAACCTTTATAATGCTTCCAACCTGTGGTAGAATATAAATTTGATGGGATGATTATTGATCTATGGATGAGTTTGGATGAGTTGATGTAGCTTTAAGGATATCAAAAAATGATAAATGTACTAACTAATACTCCAAAAAAAATTTAAAAACATTACAATGTATTTACAAGTGCATGAAATCCATCATTTAACTTAGGGGGTCTTTGGTTAAATCGATGTCAATTCAATAGAATCAACATCAATCATGAGGATTGATAAAATTCCTAGATAAAATCACCAAAGTTTTTGAAATAATCCAACCATGAATCTAAACTAAACCCTAAGTTGTTTTCATAATTTCTGAATAATGAGGGGTTTATTGGCAGTTAAAATAACTTACCTTTATTATGATTTGGGTGGATTTACTTAGATTTTATGATAGGTAATTATTTAAATTAATTTACTTAAGATAAAGTAATTAATAAAACTTAATTATGCAGGGTAAATAGTAAAATGGTAATTGGATATTTACATGACGTGAAATAGGGATGAACAAGAAAGGGGACTAGCAAAAATATTATTATGCAAAATCTAAGTGCCTACACCCTTTTGATTGATATTACACAAATCCACTATAGTTAACTCATGTTCCATATTATATGAAAATTGTTTAAAAAACTTATATGATAAGTCATCAAAATTTGGAACAAAATTATTTGGAATATTTTTAAACCACTATCATGTAGGTCTAGCCAAGCTCTATGAGAAAAATGAAGCAGGATGTTGCTATCATAACTGACCTCTTAGTGGGTCATAAAAAATAATCTTAGATGCTCTTAATTTTCCTTTATATTTATCAAACATTGTAATATCATAGTGAGACAACAAAGGTATATGTAAAATATTGGGATTAAATAGATATGAGCATATATGATCCATCTTATACTTTTTATTTTGATTACCGGCCTATAATCTTAATATGGTATCTTTGATCACTTGAAAATCCTGAGTGAGGAAATTATTTTGGGAAGTTGATGGAAGTTTATAAGATTGAGAATGGTACTATTAATTAGTATGATTTGAATCCATATTTTGTCTTAATCATTTATAATTATCATTTTTATATCTCAGATTGAATTGAGTAGGAGAAACTTGATGTGGATTATAATTAGAAGATGAAATGGAAATATGTCATTATGGCAGAGGAAGAAGTGTTTATTTTTATCTTAAAAACTAATGTTGATTAATTGAAACATATTATTATGTATTATATAAGACTTGATGAACATTATAATGGTATTTAGACACATTGGAATTAGGAAGTTATGAAATTGATGGAACAATGTGTGGGTAAATGGGAACTTGTTGAGAATTATTCGAATTTTGTAACTGTTGTGAATGAATTTGATCAGAAAACTTTTCAAGAATGGTCTTATAGGCATTTTATGGGGACTGATAAATGTTTTAAGTTATTCTATAATATATTCTTAATAATCTACAAGTACCTTTTATTTGGGATCCATGGACATTTTGACATGAGAAAGTGGATCAACTATGGGATATTTTTTCTTGTTGTTAAATTGGATCAAAAACTAGATTGAGTATTAATACACATATTAACTTAATTACTTGTTCAACCTATTATAATTTGGTGAAAAAAATGGATGAGATTTTGGGTATAGTTTTAAATAACTACTTCCCTTTTCTCTATGTTTCTATATTTATTGACATTTGAGTCTCTTTGGGAGTATGAAAATAATAATGTGTATCATCAGTCCACTCTATAATTATGACATGGTTGGGTATATGTTATGTTATTTCTATGATACATATATTATCTTTAGGGAAATCATGAGGGACTTTGGTTCATGTATATAGTAAACACAATAGATTATTTTCTATATTGGAATATAATTGGTTCACAAAATGGATTTGAGGAGAATCATAAAGAGGTAGTTCTTCATATTATTATTGATGAACTTCCATATTGTCTTGATCCTAAGGATAATCATTATCATAAAATTATTGCTCATATTGGTCTGACATGAAGGGATCAATTTGATTTTGGATCTAATCATCCTCATAAGTGGTATTATAGGACAAACCACTTTGAGTGTAATAAGTCATATTGGAATAAATCATTAGAATAGAATTGGATAAGAAAGACATAATTTGGGAAAAGATGAGTAAACTCTTTATAAATGATAAGACTTAAAAGAATTTAACTTAGAGTAAGCTTGTAAATTAGAAAAGTGGTTTGAATTCATGTGGACAACATAATGACACAATTTCACACAACAAAAAATTTATTAAACGTACACATTTGAACAATATAGGATGTATAAGGGCACATATTTGACCAAGACACAAACATAGTAATAGTAAAATTTCACATAGGATAAGGGTATGAAACATATGTGTTTTGAATAAGATATAATGGAAAAAATTGACTAAAGACAAAGACAAAGTAATGCCTATTAGTGTAAGTATAATATGATAATGTTTGACCAAATAAGGACTCAATAATTCTCACCTTATGCTATAAACTCACTTAGGTTTAGGGGAAAATCATTTATCCTTTTGATATGCTTGCTTTTAAAAGGATAAAGTTTAAGATTCTTTAAAAATAATTAATTATTATAGGTTATTAGTAGGGGGTTTAAACCCCTTATCTCAAAATGTTATATGAAAAGGCAATATTTGAGATTATTTAACATTTAAATCCCTACATCAGTTATCATTTTGTGGAAAAAGGTTTCTCATTTAAATTTTGTTTAGAAAAACTAAATGGTCCATTATACCTTGTAGTGCATGGGTGATTTAGAATTATCTATCAATTAGGTGTCAAACCATCTAGCTTGTTATGAAAGGATCTTGTTTATTTCACAACCAATTCATCCACAAAATAATTAGTGAAGTGTGAGTATAGTATGTGCATGCCCTTAGGACCTATTTGGCTAGTTAGGTTAACTGCTCAACCATTGTCCCATTGAATATATACTTAATTTGTATACACCACCAGATAATTAGGCCTGGTATGATGATATTATTTGAAACCCTAGTACAATACACCCCTAAATAACTTGTGAGGAGGTGATGAAATAGTGCTCATGAAGCTAAAATAAAAAAGAGAAGGTAATGTTATTTTGATTCACACAACTCCCACTAAGGGAGATCGAAGAACATAATAGGTAAATCTTTAAAATTTAAAACAAATATAATATTTTCATTTTTGAGTCACCAAAAGGGAATAGTATATTCACAAAATATCCCCATAACATACTCAATAAGTAACAAATAATACTTTTACGAAATGAGAAAACTTTAAACAAATAAGTGTTCTTGTTATAACCCAAAATGAAATGTGATAATATTTTTAAGCACTCAAAATAAAATGTGAATTGATTTTTAATAACTAAAAATGAAATGTGAATTGAAAATGTGATTATTTGAATAAATAAACCCACCCTTTTGGAACTTGAAATAAAACAAAGTTAGTAGTTTTGCTTGGTGGGTCTTTAGCACATAAATCTTCAAACAAATGTCAAAAGTAGCAGTCAATATTTTAATGATAAGTTCTAAAATCTAAATTAGTTTTTCATGAATTTTTAGAGGTTTTTTATAGAATAAATACTCACATACCTTAAAAATTAATAAAAAAAATAATAGATCAAAATCTATGATTATTTTACTAGCCATTTTTACCAAAAAATAAAATTAGAAATAAAATGTAGTAGTTAGTAATTTGACAATAAGTCCTGAAATATAGATCCATTTTCAAATAAATTTTGAGAAATTTTTGGTATGACAATTAATATCATCTATAAAAAACTTTAGATTAAAAAAATAATATATAAAAATATAAGACTATTTTACCAATTATTTTCTTAGTAAAAAATCATATTTTCTTTAAAAGAATATTGCTAAAGAGGGTTAAAAGAAAGGTGCAAGTTGCTAGTCCTACCAAGCATGTCATAAATGTATATACAATGAAAATTATATATATATTTTCAAAAATTTATTAATGACATATATGTTATGGATGTAGGTTTCACCCTAGCTAAAAGTAGAAGTATTCAAGTCTTACTCTCAAATACTGTCCAACATGGGAATGACCCTACACTATGGGTTACCTGAATTTGGGCCAAATCTCTAGGTTTTTTTTAATGAGGTTAGATTCTCAGATATAAAAATATAGTCTCTTTTAATAAACCTATGCTATTGGGATGAAAAGGGAAACAGATAGATGAATGGAAATCTATACAAAATGTGGTGATGTACCAAATGTTCAAAGATCTACTTTCAGCTTAGACACTTCTATGACTACTAATAAATTCAATCAAGATAAGGATTGGTTAGAATATATGAAAAGGTTGCAAGAATGAGTATTTTGTATGGAGTCTAAAAAGAGACTTGTGACTTGAAGGACATAAAGAGGTAGGTTTGTATGAGACACTATGGGCTCATGACACTTCAAGAAGAACATCACTATCTATAACTTCACATAACCTAAATGAAACCAATAGAATTAAATAAAGGTGCATGAAGAACATACAAATGATGAATATGAACATACACTCTACACATCAAACTTTAATGAAACACACTTAAAATTCAACTATAATCTAAAAAATGTCTTAAATTGATTCAAGAGAGTGTTGCAAACTGATTTTGGTAAAGCTTCACTATCTCTAATTGATGTATGTAAATCAAGAGCTCAAAACTAGTATATATAGGAAGAGAAAAGGTGGGAGAAAGAAATTGGTAATAGAAGGATTACGTTAATGAGCCCAGTCTCTTTCAAAATAACCATCACCACAATCCTCTTAGAGTGTACTCCTACATTAATATTACTCTATCCCTTTCTGGAGTGATGGAGGATATGAAAATCAAGACAAGTTTTAAGGAATAATCTGAACTACCACATGAAACTTCTTGATATATTTTGTGATAATATCCTTCCTTATAGGGTAAGGTCTTCATATTCAAGACCATGGTCATGTCTAATTTTAGTGTTTATTTGTTGAGAGCATGGATAGACTCAAGGACAAGATGCTCCTCCATTAATTACATGTATCTAACCCATTCCATATTCTAAACATAGCTTTACTATAGATGAAAATCAATCGACCTAATTGGTTTTCTTATATTTAAAAGTTGATGAAGCTCTACCTAATGCATGGTCCCATTTTGATGCTCAAAATATCAACCCTTTATCTATATTAGTTTTGAAAGACTTATTTTATCCATATAGATCTTTAATGGTGATGTTAGATCCTATAATGTCCATCTGGTTCAACCTAGGTCTTTTATTGACCTTTATCCTTATATATTTTCTTTCCTGGGTTGAATTTTTATTCATCTACTTTCATCAAATATCTTAGGATTATTCATTGGTTTTCAACTCATCTAACTTGGTCTATTGACTCTTTGACCTTGATTTCTCTATTGATCTTCATTTTCATGATTAAATTCACTCCATCTATCTTCTATCATCTTGAATGTGATCATGCCACTTACCAATTATGCATTGATCTCAGGATCCTATTATCAATCTACTATTATATATGTTTATGCCATGCAATGGCCTCTTGATCCCCTTGAACTTTTAACTTATCTCACACCATTTGATATTTATTTATCTAGATGACCATTTATCCTTGATCCTTTACCATTTCAATGTGCTCCTAAAACTTGTTAATCATGCCTTTAAACTCAAGATCCGATAACTCTTTGACTTACTTGCATGTTATTAGATCTAATTTCATGATTGAATGTGAGCTATTGATTTGCCTGGGCCCATTAATCTAATAGTTGTCACTCATCATTAGATCTTGTCTACAATTGAGTGATGATCATTGATCCTTCTTTTTAAATCTAAACAGATATTCCATGGGGCTTAAAATTGACATTTGTGTGCCTATATTTGACATCTATGTAAATGTATTTGACATCTACATGGCCATCACTTTGATATTTAAAAACCAATGATAATTTATCATGACTAGAATTTGACATTTTCACATCTACCAATTGACATCCATGGTAATGTCGATTACATCTGTATAATCATCAAATTTTGGATCCTAATGGATGACTACTGAGCTTAAATTTTGACACTTGTGTGAATACCACTCTGTTGGAATAATTTCCCTAAGCCAATTTGGCTGATGAAATTATGTCTTTGGGGAATTTTTATGGAATAATTTCCTTGAAATAAATATGATTTTATCTTTTGGAGTTTTATCTATGGACAAAATGTCTGATAAAATTAGCCTTCAAGTTTTTTTCTTATGGATAAAATGTCTGAGAGAAATTAGGTCTTTGAGAAAATTGTTCATATAATTTCCCCAAAATAAATCATACTTATCTTTTGCCTCAGAAAAATTATCTAAAAGAAATTGGGTCTTTGGGATTTTTGTTTTTGATCAAATATCTAAAACAATTCCCAACACTTAGTCAAAAAATGCAAAATAATTTATCTAAAGTAAATATTAGCATTTAGCCTAAATAAAAGGTCCAAAAGAATTGAACTTAGCTAAAAACAAAGCCTAAAATATTTTCTAAAGACTTAGTAAACTAAAGGTTTTAAAATTAGTTTTTTAGCTTGCAATCTCTTCTAGACTTGTATAACTTGCCCTGCTACTAGATCTTTGAAGCCTCTAATGAAGTATGAAAGCTTGAAGCTTGTGCATACTTGATCCATGACTTAGAAATACTTTGATCATTATGAGAACCTTCTCAAACCCTTTACATTTCTCTATAAAATTGTCCCTTAAAAATTGACAAAATACACTTTAAGTAAGCTTAAAGTGTTTCAAAAGCTTTAAAGACTATGGGTAATATTTGGACCATTCATTCCATCTAGAACTTGGTTCACCTACTCAAACCATTTCAAGGCAAGATCTCTAAGTAGACGAAATGTGGCCAACATTTTTGGTGACTCAACTGGCTTGAACAGCCTACTGGTCATGAAACCTAGAATTTGATTAATCTTGTTAATGATGGCTAGATAAATAAAGAATTATTTATAGAAAGACTCTACTTATCTCCTTGAAACATTTTGAAGTAATGAAACACACCAAAACAACAAGAAATCAACAAAAATATGAATAACTATCTAAAATAAATAGAATAATGTGCAAGGGTACTTGGAAAAAAGACAAACCTGTCTACCTATGTACAAAGATAATGTTAAAATATTAATAATAAACCCTGTGATACCTCCCATTCATATGGATGGGAATCCTTTCTCCATTCAACATAACAATCTCAAAAGCATTGTTCTCCTTTGAACCTATGCTAACATAAGGCCCACTCTAAATACTATCAAATTTTGAGTAATTTTCAAGTTTTGTATGGTCCTTATCCCATTTGGGGACTATATCACCTTACTAAAATGTTTTTGAGGAATCTTTCTTGTCAAATAACCTCTTGACCTAGTGATGATTGGACCACATGATGTGCATATCCATGTCCCTTGTCTTTTCTAGTTATCGTAGCTCATTCAACGTTACCTACATAACGTCATCCTCTAGAAGCTCAAGTTGATGTGTAAGATCTAATGTAAGAAGCTCAAGAGAATATGGAGTTTGGCCTCTTTCCCATAGATAAAGAGGTATGGGGAGTATCTAGTGGCTATTTTAGGTGTCATTATATCTGACCATAGGTCATTTCTTAGTCTAGTGTACCACTCCCTTTGACTATCCTCCATAGTTATTTTGATAATCCTTAATAGGTTATTATTGGTGGATTATTCTATTCTATTTCCCTATGGGTAATATTAAAAATATTCCTTGAGAAAAATTCCATGTGAAAAATCCCACTCATATACCTTGATATTTCTAAATTCCAATGCATTATCGTAAATGATTGTCGAAGGCACATTGAAGTTGATCACAGGGCTATCATATAAATCCAAAATAGAAATTTCATTAGCCTCCTTGAGAGTAACTACTTCAACCCACCTTGTAAATTATTCTATATCTATAATTATCCATTTATTCCCTTTAATTGAAGGGGGGTGTTCATTCCTATAAAATCTAGGCCCCATTGCATAAAAGGGCTACTTTACTTATATGGGTTATAAGGAAAATGAAGTTAACTTCTATTTTCTAGAAAAAATTGAAAATTTTGGGCATTACCTTACCCAAGAGTGAACATCTCTAAATATTATGGGCCAAAAGCACCCAAATTTAATGATTTTAGAGGCTATGGTTTTGGCAGTAAAGTGCCCACTAGCTGGACCATCATGGAACTACTTAAGCAACTTGTCTATTTGACATGATTCCACACACCTTAAAATCATGGATCCTTTTTCTCTCTTGAAAATAACTCTATATATTAGGACATAAGGTAATTTTCAACGTGAAGTTCCTTCTTTTAGATATATCTATCACCATAAGACATTGCCTTGACTTGTGAAATTTGGTTATGTCATGTGTCTAATTGAAAGGTGTGTTGTCTATAGCTTCCTAATGAATATCATAGACTACCAACACTTGATATTTATATTAATTTAATTATATTACAAAGTGCTCACATAACCCTCTGACCCTCACAAGATTTGTAACTCTAACCTCAAGGTCACACTCCATGCATTTTGTCACCCATCCAACCATTTTCTCGTTGAGGTCTCTATTGAGTATAAAGTATTTAATACTTGTGTGTACCACTATGAGTATGATCTTACTATTAGATACCATGTGTCTAAACTTATTCAAAATTCTCACTAATACAACCACATGTTTCTCTAAAAATCTATACCTCTCCTCATACTCCTCTAAGGCCTAACTAAAGAAAGCAATACGTTGTTTCAAACCTTATTCATTCTACTGAATCAACATGGCAAAGATTTCATCCAATGTAGAGAAAGCATACAAGTATAATTAATTTTGAAATTTAGGATTAAGAAGTGTAATTACATGAGATATGGCCTCCTTGATAACCTCAAATCTCCTCTTAGCTTCTTTGGTCCACATAAACTCTTTGAATTTTCTTAAAATGTGAGTAAGGGGCTTGACCATCTCTATAAATCCTAGAATAAATCTTCTTATAAAATTAATCTTTCCTAAAAAAAAATTCAAACCCTTCTTGTGATTTAGCAAGGGTAGGGATGAGATGGACTCAAATCTTTCAGGGTCTATGAAAAGGCCATCCTTAAACACTACATGGCCTAATAATATACCCTCATAAACACCAAATATGCATTTTTTAGGATTTAGTGACACACCAAATTATCTACATCTTTCAAATACTAACCTCAAGTGAGCAACATAATCAGCTAGGTCCTTTTAGAATAGTGACATCATCTAAGTAGATGAGCACCATGTCATTGATTAAACCTTCAAAGGCAAAACCCATTACCCTCTAGAAAGTTTCTCTAGCATTGGATTATTCAAATGGTATTTTCATATATGCATAAGTTCCCTAATTTATGGTGAAGGAAACCTTATGCCTATCTTCTTCCTTGTCCATGATCTTATTATATCTAGAGTAGCCATCAAGTAATGAGAATCTATAAGAACCTACCAACATTTGAAGAATCTAATCCATTGAGGGTAGTGGGTAATGATATTTTAGAGATGCCTTATTAAGGCCCCTAAAATTAACACAAAAAAATTTCCCCATTTTTATTCCTCACTAACACAATGTTTTCCACCCATGAGGACTGTTTGATGGGGAATATGATCTTTGAGTCAATTAACTCAAATAACTCCTTTCTCATCAAATCTTCCACTTTTGGATTTACATGCATTTTATTTTGCCTAATTGGTCTTGAATTGCTCTCTATTTCAATGGTTTTCTGTGTGAGTTTGGGGTCAAAGCCCTTTAAATACTTATATTCCCATGAAATGCATCAGAGAAATCTTGGCATAGAGAAACAAATGCAGCTCTCTCTTCTCTTGTATTAATCTTTCCTAACTTCAAAAATTTTCCCTTGAAGATCTCTATCCTTTCATAATGTCATACCTTGCCTTTTCTCACTTGGTAATATTCATTGAATATTATTTCCAATGTCACAAGACCCCTAGGTATCTTGTTAGATCTCAACTATACTATCTGATCATCATATTGGTGTTGGAACTTATTTTGATTTTTATGGAAAATTTTTGCTTTTTACATCAGAAAATATATAATTTGGTCATCATAGTCAAACACCTACCTATTTAACTCATTATTAGGCACAACTAACCTACATGTGACCTTGACCTTACCTTGGCTCTGGTTGCCTTTTAATCTAGATAAAACCTCATACTAATATCTAATGGCTGCAAGCCTATTTGCATGTAGAATTTGCCTCTCTTGGTATGTATTGTATATTAAATGACAAGAAGTCTTTTATGATATCCCAGACATGATGTTTTTAGGCTTTAAAGTAATGGTTATTGACTATAGCTATGCCTCTCATTTATTTTAAAACAAGCTCACTATCTCCTTTAACTTTAATAAGTTTGACACCTCTTCTTATTGACTCTTGAAAACTATGTAAAAGAGCTTCATATTCAACTATGTTTGAGGTACAATTGAATTGGAATCTTGTAGTTGAATAGTACATCTAACTTGAAGGTGAAAAAAACATGACCCTATCTCCAGTACCATTTTTTGACCTTGATCCATCAAATAATAAGGTACATAGACAATCTTATTCTTGAGTGGTGTTATTTAATCAAGGTATAGTAGCATTGTCCTCATGCATATAATACACCCCTAAATCTAATTTTTAAGGATTACTAAAGGGTCAAATACATGGCTGTCAGCTACTCATTCATCTAGATATAGGTCTAAAATGCCATCAAGATTATCATGAGGCTCTTTTTCACTAGTACTCTCATCATTTTAAAATATGGTATAGTTGACATTTGCAAGGTTAGGCATATAAGGCTCTAGATGGAACCTAGAGATAGGTTCAGACCTAATAGTGACCTTAGTCCCATATCTGGTCCTAAAAACTATGTATAACCAATCAGAGGATAAGTATCCCTTGATATTTGCAATAAACTCCATTGATAGGCATAAGCCAAAATATGAGGGTAGGTCTATAACCATTACATCTTGAGTGATGACATAATTTGGGTAAGCTACCAATGTGATCTTAAGATCTTTCACTATGCCTACCATTTTAGTAGGGGAACCATCCACTTGGAGAACACATTTTTCATTAGGTACATTTTTAAACCCAAGATTATCTGCTATGGCTTTGGGCATAATTGAGTTTGAATCACCTAAATCTATCATTCAATAATGCACTAAGCAATCTCTTATGATGGATGATAAATAGAATGGAGGGGTCTTGATAGCCTTAGGGGGATGAAAAATATTATGAACTTGACTTTGATTAGGAACTTGATTAGAAACTTGAGTAGGACCAAGTTGACTACTATTTTTGAAAATAATATTCACCTTTTCAAATGTATCATTCACATGAGAAGGCTTGGAGATCTCTTGCTAAAGGATTTTTTTCTACCTTGGAATAGACAAAGTATCATACATAGACATAATGACATTAGCCTTTTTCATATGATCCATAATTTTGAAAGAAAGACTAGTACCTTTGGATTACACCTTGAAAGTAGAATCATCACTTGGCACTTGAGTGACATGAGGAATAAAAGGATAATTTTGTTGTTATCCATGATGTTGGGGTACTATTTGAGTTACAAGAACTTTAACAACTATATTTGAAGTGGTTATCTACTGACTAGTTTGTGGAGGTGTTGAATAAGCCATAGGCTACCCCAAATTATCATATAACATTATAATCTTAGCCCTTATATGGGTTGTAACTAGTCCATCTGGCCTTTTTGTAGTCTATCCCATGTTTTCTATTATAGACTAGGAATTTTACTCAAGAGAGGTGATTAGTACTATGTTAGTTCCAAAATGAAATCAAATTGAAATAAACACACTAATAAGAATACATCTCTAGGATTAGACACTAAGGAGGAGCATAATAACAAACATACATATGAAAACAAAAACTAAAAGATGAAATAAAACTTCCTTCACCTTCCTTGGAGCTTCCAAATGGTTTGTAGAGTGGCTTGCTCAACTTTGTGCTTCAAAAGGTCTATTGCAATGGAGCTTGGCTATCCTCTACCTCCTCTTGACACCATTTGGCTTGTGGATTTGGCTTGGTTGAAAAAATTGGAATTATAAAACTAATTTCAATGGATACTTTTCACCAAGATAAATTAAAAATGATGTTCTGGCTCTTTTATTGATAGATTTTCAAAATGGTTCAGGAGTAACCATGACCATCCATCTCAAGATTGAGATGTGTGGCCATCAATAAATCTAATTATGTAATTAAATTTATAAATATCCCCCATAAATATTTGGGATAGAGGGGAATTTAAGAGGAATGGAGGGTCTTAATGAGGCATGGGATGGTTTAATCATGATATTTTATGCATTTATGGCTTGTGGATGCCACCCCATACAAATGATGTCATTTGATGATGCAACTATTAAATATTCATTTCCAAAAATATATATTCAAATATATCCATAAAATTATTAATTAGGCTAATAATTTTAATTAATTATATTTTAAACACGATTAGTCACTTTGGTGTAAATTTTGGCCCTTGGTGCATAAATTAATTAAATCGGTCAAAATGTCTTATTATTGGCTCAAAATTTGACTAGATTGGAGTTAGGATGAGATGTAAGATGCATTAGATTCATTATCACATTTAGTATTTTTTCAACATAAAATAACAAAGGCATGTCTCTTGTGCAAGAAATTTGATACAAAAGAGCAATCCAAAGCACCCAGGTATAAAAATGCCATTTTGACTCAAAATGATCTGATCAAAGTTAGTTGCTTCATAAATTGCATTACCTCATTTAATGATACTCTAGCCAAAATTGACACTTGAATATGATATTTTAAACTCTTTAAATATGTTTTAGTATTTTTAGTCTAAATTTTGCATTTTGATGGAAATTGGTCAAAAGCCTAGTTGGAGCTTATTCGTGGCCAATTTTAGGTTTCTATAGTTTGACCCTATTTGGGAAGATGTTGAAAACCATAGACATAGTAATGTGTTATCAAATATTTAGAAATGTATTTTATGCCAAAAAAATGATGATTATTAAAAATCTTCAAATGGTTTTTGAAAATCCTATGATGAATATAATAATTTCAACTCATTTAAAGCATTTTAGTGTTTTTAGGTCAAATTGTGAATTTTTGTAGAAATTGGTCAAAGGCCTAGTTGGAGGTTATCAGTGGCCAATTTTAAGTGTCTAAAATTTTCCCCTATTTGAAAAGATGTTACAAACCATAGGCATAACAATACCTTTTGAAATAATGAGAAATGGCCTGTATGCCAAAAAGAAGATGATGATTGAAGAACAAAGCTCTAAATGGTTTTTGAAAAGCCTATGATGATGCCCCCTTGAGGGAGTGGCTATCATATATGTGGATGGATGGTCCCTAAAAAGAATAAAGAAGAAATGTGGAATTAACCCATGGGTGAGATTAATCTATGGTTGAGATTAATCCAAATGAGAAAATGCTTTCATGCATTGATTTAAGAATTATTGATTTTTCCAAAAGTGGTTATAATAAAAAATAAAAGTAAAAAATAATGATTTGCCCATAGGTGGTTATAATCATTACGAGGACCTAGATTATTTTATAAATATGATTGTGACCTATTTAGGGTTGATTAGTAAGCATAACTCAAGGATATAATCTAGAATACAAATTAAAGATGAATGGGTGTAAATGTAGATGTGATGGTGTAATGACTAAATAAGCCACACACAACTAGGGATATGATGATACTCAAAGTGATGAAAGAGATGAATAGAATAATAAGAATTGATCAATAAAAATGATTTAGTTATACCTATCAATGAGGAGATTTTCATCCTTATTAATAATTATATAAGTAGAATGGTCAATGGGTTGATTTGATCAAGATGGGATGGAAGGATTTTCCAAGGTGTCAAGGAGAAACTTCCACATCTCTATTGCTTGTACACCTTCTTGAAGTTGATTTTTTTTATAGCATGTGATGATAGGCATCATAATAGAACACCATGAATACTTGGCCAAAATATACATAAGGATTGACTGTTGATCCAATAAATAATTAAAAAATGTACCAATGATAAAAGACATGATGACAATGTTGACATATGAATATGGATGGACTCAAGAATAATGTGCACAAGGAATCACCCAATGAATACATATAGACCAAGTCAAGGCAATATTACTAAAACCAAACAAATAGGTAAGAAAAAAAACAAACAAACAAACACACAAAGCACATAAATAGACAAACAACTTGAAATAAATAAACAAATAGAAAGGCTAAAGACAAAATCAAAATAAAACATCCTAATGATGACCATGCCCTAGTAAGGTGAATCAAGGATAACTGACTAGGCTTAGATAAGACAAATGTTTTTGGATTTTCAAACATTTCTTTTTTTTTTTTTGTATTTTTAGGTATCTTAACTTATTAGAGAATGACAAGATACCTACTCACAAAATGGTAATAACATTGGCTTCGGTTGCTCACAAAATGGTGAAAGTGTATAGAAAGGGGGAATAAGGTAAACTCAACATGAATTGAGCATGGCCCATATAGTCCTAAAATAACCTTAATTCATAGTAATTCCATCCACATAAAGGGTGGTGAAAAACCAATTAGGTCCCAACAAGTTCTCAAATATAGCAAATGACTAGTCAAATGAAAACAACAATGGCAAGGTGATGTGGTAATTCATGATAAACAAATGCTACCCCTAGTTTACCCATAGGAAGTTATAACTAGGATAAAATGGATTACATCATTGAAAATAATTTTACCATATGTGGTTATAATTATTAGCAAGACTAGAGAGACATTGATTTTCTCATAGGTAGTTATAATCATGCTCAAATAAAAAACCTTGATAGAGCATAAAAAATGAAAGGTATCTTACTAGATCAGTTGTCACACTACTTTCATGGACAATAATTTAAACACAAATTTGATTGATTATTGAAACTTGATCAAAATCCTCTCACAAAAGGTATGGGAAGAACCAAGATCAAAAAATGATTGGGTAGGATGATGAAAAATAGGCTTTGGTCTACATAGGAATGGAATGGGCTTGATTTAGGATAATGATGGTTTGATAAAATGGATAAAATGGTAAGAGGGTTACCCCTAAGTGGTAAGGTAACTGTCTAGGATATGTGACATTGGTAAATAGATATGGAAAATTAAATGGTATGGTACATGTTTTTGTCTTGGGTGATTATTATTGGTATATGGTTCTGTTGTTCCTACTAAAGTGGATATGCACATCATGATCAACAAATGATAAAAATAGAATAACCAATCATGTTAATTTCTATTCCACACCTTGTATGAATAGTTTCTCTATTAATAATAGCCTGTATATTTGGATGTAAATAATGTTGTTGTGATCTTCATTGGTTGTTGATTTTGATTCCTTCAAACATTAAGACAAGGTATGTTTGTAGCCTCTACAAAGGAAAGTATGACCATGGATGGTAAATAGACATAAAAGTTAGATGATAGGTTTGTTTATGAAATGAAATGGTAGATGATAATGGAATGTGAAATGGTTGGGAAATAAATGAATATCAAGACTTCTAGTCACATGTAATGTTGTTGATGTCATATTTGAAGATGCTCTTGATAAGACCACCAAATTTTTCTATTCTCTGATCTTGAGAGTAGCTACTATCTAATTAGGTTGTATATTGGAAGTTATTTTGATTGTATCTTTGGTTTTGTCTTCATCATATAGTGAAGAGATTTTGTGTTCAACAAGTGGTGCCTTGATGAGGTTTTCACCAATGAAGTTGTCTTGATTGTCCTATAACATCTCTAAAAAGGTTTCACTAAGTAACATTGACCTGTGACTTTGATTATATTCTATAACTTCCAAAAAAGTTTGACTAAAAAATGCTGAGTTTGAAATTTACATTTCCCCTAGTGCCTCTAAAGTTTTTCCACTAGGTGAGTGTTCTTTTGATACATGAATGTGGTCTTGGCCTCCTTGCTCTTCTTTAAATGCTATGTCACCATATATGTAGTTCAACAAAGTGTGATTCTATCAATCCTAATTGACACTTATGGGAGATGAAATTTCAATGAAATAGATATATTGGTTGATGGTAATGAAATGGGGGTTGGATGCATAATCATCATAAAAAATAATAGGAGAACTTATGGATGCTAAAGTAATCATCCTTAAAAACCATAGAAGGATAAAAAATGTATTTAAACTAATCTATAAGGCATGCTTAACTAATATTATAATATTCATGAATGTATTCTATTTTTGAATCAGATTCAAACTCAAAGGACTCTAAATCTAATGTTAATTTTGATTCTGATGCTAAATCAGATGTTGATTCAAGAATAGAACTTGACTCTAATTTTGATTCTTCATCTGATGGGTACTTTGTTACAATGATGTTTTGTTGAATATTTGGTATTGGATAAGTAACATCCTGTGATGGCATAATGGGTTCCATAAAAACTAGTTTGTCAAAGTGAGACTCATTTACAATGGGAAAAAGGTCAAGAGATAACTCCTTAGAGTTTGGCTTGTCAATAGGAGGCTCTTAAAAATAGGCATATGGTCGAGGTAATGATTTGCCCAAAGGTGGTTATAATCATGAATAAATGACTCAAAAAATATTGGATTTTTAGAGTGAGACTTTTTGATAATAGGTATAGGATTGAAAAGTGATTCATTGTAGGTTGACTTATCACAAATGGTTGGTTCAACAAAAATATATTGGATTGTTTGGTTATTTTGGCCTTGGTTTCTAATGAGTTGGAAAATACTAGTTTTAAACACAACTTGGTCTTAAAATTATTGGTTTAGTTGAGGTTATGATTGGATTGGTTGTGGTTTTATAAAGTGGGTAACTATTGGTAATGGACTAATAATGATAGGGTATTATAGAGCTTGGTTGCTTGCATATGTGAAAGGATGAGGTATTGGTATAGAAATGATATGGCATTATGGAGTCTGATTGCTCACATAAGCCATAGGATGAGGTCTTATAAGGATAAGTTTGGGGTATTATGGAGCTTGGTAGCTCACACAAGCCAAAGCATCTATGTCCTCATAAACCATATAATCATAATCTTGAGTTAGATCATAAGATAGTTCTTGATTATGTTATATGTAATGGTTATTATAAAAAGGTTATGGATCCATATCACAAATAATATTATCTATAGTTATGTCTTCAACAAATTCCTCCTCATAAGCCCCTTTATACCAATCAAGGTCTCGAATTGCATCATAAGTAGGCATTTGGTTATAGTCAATTTGTGCAACCATTCTATCATATCTTAGATTGTACATGACTCCACTAGAAGTGTAGCTAAACATATCCACATAAATTATGAAAGATTAAAAACAAAAGGCTTAGATTTATAAAAACTCTAAAAAACTATCTCCAAAGGAAAAATGGTTCAAACTTGGTCTAACTTGGTCAAAAGGGTGGAGCTGTATCTCCAAAATGGTTTGATCATAGATCTGTATCTATAAAATGGTTTGTGATAAGACTTGACATAAAACATTATAATTTCAATTTTCATACACATAAAAAGTTAAGAATTTGATAAAAACTAACATGTTAAAATTCTAGGTCAAAGTGTTGCAAACAAGGTCTAAACTAGGAAAGGGAAAAAGGTCACTAGGTATTTTATCTAAATGTAGAGTCAAAAACTAGGATCAAACACGTTGTGCTAGGAATTTTATCCAAATGATGTCAAAATCTAGGTTTGAAACAAATGATTAATGTGATTTGATTTAATCTAACAAGATTGAAAATGGATTTGACATAGACCTGACACATGTAATCAAACATAAACATGATCAATTGGTATAAGTTATAATGAAAAAGGAAACTAGAGAAAAGGTTGTGTTCTCCCAAATAAAATAAAAAATAATGATGAGGATAGGCTCTATGAACAAACAAACTAGACAAAAGTTAATGGCGTAATCATACTAGATAATGGCTCTAAAAAAACATGAAATGGTTGAAACATTGAAACAACTTGGACTGTATGTGAATAGGCCTATGAAATAATTTGATCAACATAACAACACTTAAAATCTCAAAATGTGTGATAAATACTTGTTTCAAGACTCTAAGGCAAAAATGGTTTACCAATATTTCAGCAATGTAACACTATTCTCCTCAACTCAAATGATACCCACAGATAAAGTTTGACAAATCTTTAAGGCATGAGTGTGCTATCAAATGGACATAAGACAAAAGGTGAAATATGATGGTTGGTACAAAAATTTATCCTAGGACTCAAAGTATGGGTGATATGCAAGATGACTTAAGTCTTAGTAAATGATGATAATGATGTTGAGTCTAAAAATGACCCTCAACTCAAATTGGGAATTGAACTTAAGTTAAAACAAGTCAAGTGCAAAGTGGCAGACCCAATTTAACACATAAAACTTTAAAATTTGGAAGAGTCCAATTTTAAATTTAAACTATCAATGAGGGATTTAAACAAAATATGGAAAATGGTCTAGATTTAAATGGGCAATATAACTATGCTAAATTAGAAGATATGACACAAAGTGTATGATAATGAATTTAAATAAGGAAAAAGATGTTTTCACCCAAGAAACATAATGCCTCCCTTGTTTAAAGAAATTTGGGGACAATGTGTTTAGTTATGTCATTTTGTTAACACCAAGTTTTCACTCTCAAACAAGACCAAGTACGCTAATGAAAAATGCAAAGTAATCATCTTAAGCTTAAACTAAAAAGTTTCCATGGTATTATTGGAGTCTATCTATATACATAATTTGAGAAGATTTTAAGTGTTAATTCAAAAAGTAAATGTGCATTATATAGTAGGGTTTTTACACCCCCCTTCTTTCAAATAACAATACGGTGACATGGACCTTGAGGCACACCTTACACCAACAATACTTCCATGGCAAGTAGGGATTTATCTAAAAACTATAAGTTTTTGAACATTTATAGATGGATAAATTTCACAATGACTTTCATGTCAAATGATGCAAAATAAGTGCACTTTAATTGGGTTTCCACAAAACTTGGCTTGTTGTAAAAATTTCTTGCCCTTTTTGTAACCACTACATCCATCGCTTGCTTAGTGTAGTGCATTTTCCAATGTGAAGATACATCTCGATGCTTAACCCCAACACTAAAAGGTAGTTTAACCACTCAAAAATTATATCCTATTGGGGGTGATGAGTTTGATGCTAGGAGATGAATCCTTGGGTCAAAGCTTATCTATATAACTCATAGGAGGTAATGAAGTCACCTTCATAAGCTAAGATGTAATAAAATAAATGACTAAGTGAAAGAGATTTAAATGTTGTGTCTAGGTGACTCAAGCCATGTGGGTCCTTGAGGAGATCCTTAAAAATTTATCTTTCATGCCTTTGACTAAGAAACTTTGAAATAAAGACGATGTTTTTGATCCCAAAATTTCCCTAAAGGGGATGGATGGGAGAGAATACATGTAACATCCTTCTTTTTGCAAAACAAAACTAATTAAGAAACTGTTGAATTCAAACTTTGATAAATGAGTTTAATTTTAAGTACTTAATTGAAAAGTGTGGTGGTGTTATTTTTGACCCCTTAGCCTTAAGTTGTGAACTTTGAAATAAACCACAAAAACTTAACTAATAAAACATCCTAAAAAGTTTCTTTAAATACCAAAATGAAGGATTCCTAGTTTGTTTTAGACATACAAATGAAGTGTGAAAAGACTAATTTATATTTAAATGGTTTTTTTCAAATAGGTCCTGAAAATAAAAGGTCATAACTTCATTTATCTTTGAAGCTTCGTTATGAATGAAATAAACAACTTGGAAATCTATCGACATGAAGGCAAAACCTCAAGAAAGCAAACACATTAGATTATACTTGGTTATCAAAAATATAAATAAAAAATTGCAAGGCAAGTATTAGAAAAATAAAAAATAATAAAAAAATAATATTAAATATATTAAAACCTACAAACAACAAATTATAAGGCTAAACATAAAACATAACACAAAACATAAAAACCTACACATAAAACATAAAAACCTATAGTCAGTATTTTTAACATAAATTTTAAAATATAGATCAGCTTTCCACAAAATTTTTAGAGGTTGTCAATATCTCCAAGAATCACCTCTAGATGATTAGTTGAAAATTGATCATGTATAATGCAAGACTATGATCATTATGTTTTAATGTGTTTCAAGGATGGTACTAGAAAAATAAAAAATAGAAAGTGACAATAACTAAAAGAGTCATAATTTATAAAATATAAATATATGATTTTTGAAATTTTTATATAATATCAGTAACATATTTATATATACTCATAAAAAAATTTATAAAAAAATATTAATTAAATAAAAAATTATTAATTCTTTAAGGGCCGTTTTTACTCTAGCAAATCAAAAACAACAAAAAAAGAATTAAAACTATGAATACAAAGAAATTTGTGGGTTCCACACTCATGAAGATAGTACCACCAGGTGTGACATTATGTATAATAATATTTTAAATCAATATATGTGATTATTATTTCATTAGTTCCAAAATAAAATAAAATTTAAAGAAACACACTAAAAAACATACATCTCTAGGCCTAGACACTTAGGAGGAGCATAATAACAAACATACATATGAAAACAACAACTAAAATATGAAATGAAACTTCCTTAACCTTACTTGAGGATTCCAAATAATTTTTATATTGTTTTTATTGGATTTTTGCTTCAAAAGGTATGTTTTAATGGAACTTGGCTATCCTCCACCTCTTCTTGGCACCATGTGTCTTATGGCTTTGGCTTGGTTGAACAATTTGACATTATAACACTAACTAAAATGGATTTTGTAATAAATTTAGCATTATAAATTTACATCAAGATAGCTTAAAAATGATGTTCATGGATCTTCTATTTATAGATTTTCAAAATGGTTCAGGATTAATCATGACCATCCATCTCAAGATTGAGATGTGTGGTCATGAATAAATACAATTATGTAATTAAATTTATAAATATCCCCCATAAATATTTAGGATAGAGGGGAATTTAAGAAGTATGAAGGGTAGTAATGAGGCATGGGGTGAATTAATCTTGATATTTTATGCATTTATGGCTTGTGGATGCTACCCCATAGAAATGATGTCATTTGATGATGTAGATATTAAATATTCATTTCCAAAAATAAATATTCAAGTAGATCCATGAAATTGTTTATTAGGCTCATGATTTGAATTAATCAGATTTTAAACATGATTAGTCACTTTGGTGTAAATTTTGGCCCTTGGTGCACAAATAAATCAAATCGAACAAAATTTCTTGTTATTGGATCAAAATTTGACTGGATTGAAATTACTATGAGATGTTAGATGCATTATATTTGTTATCCCATTTAGGTTTTTGTCAACACAAAAAAATAAAGGCATGTGTCTTGTGCAATAAATTTGATAGAAAAGAGCAATCCAAAGTACCAAGGTGTAAAATGCCATTTTAAATCAAAATGATCTAATCAAAGTTAGCTATTTCATAAATTGTATTGCCTCATTTAATGATACTCTAGAAAAAATTAGCACTTGAATATGATATTTTAAACTCTTTAAATGTGTTTTAGTGTTTTTAGGCCAAATTATGCATTTTGATGGAAATTGGCCAAAATCCTAGATGGAGGTTATTAGTGGCCAATTTTAGGTGTCTATAACTACTTCATGTTCAAAAATATGCTCCCTTTATTGAAAACTTATGCACATGGTGTTATATGGTGCATTACCCATGCTTCTTTGCTATTGAGTTTGAGATTTTGATGATGTCATTTTAGACACATTACCTCAATTCATTAGAGGGCCTTATGATAGAGGAAGTATGATGTCATGGCCTTAGAATGAAGGATCATGTTACTGACCAGGGTCCTAATATATATCCCTAGTTGTAACCATTACCATCTCATTAGACTATTCCCATGATTACCATTGACCCTCTTATGCAAGATTGGTTTGTGCAAGGACCAAGCCTCTTGAGCTACTTGCAGATGCAGGTTTGTAGCTATTGTAAGGTCTACCTTGAGTAATTTGGCCTTGGGTTTATTTATTTTATGGATAAAGCAGTATTTTTTAGGATTTAGTAGGGTATTGGGCTTAGAATGGGCCTTAGTATGAGTATGGATTATACAAAAATTGTTGCTATCTTTCTAGATCCAATAGCTTGTTTTTTTTTGCCTTAAGCAAGCTCTCAATCCTTAAAAAATTTTCCACTTAGCCATCATAAGGCTGGGATTGGTTTTTTTGGAGTGGGAAGTAGAAAAATAATAGGTGGGGTTGGTTAAAACTCAATAAAAATTTGCATGAGAGGTCTTGTCATGAGTTTCCCTACTTGAATAAAATAGTTTTCTACCCTTATAGCTATCTCATAAGCCCCAAGAAAAGTTATCCCACCCACAGATTGGATCATGACCATAATGTCTAAATTGAATGCTTTAAAATAGTAAAGGAAATCATAATTGGGTGTGGGCTTGATGGTGACATGGATCCTATCCCAAGCCTTTTATAATATATAATTAAAATCCACCATAGATTTTTAGGGTACCCTCTTTATTGAGGTAAACTATTCCACAAGTGATACATGGTCACTTCTATTCTCAAAATGTTTACATAGGCACTCACTAAACTCATCACAAGTATTGATGGAGGTAGGGCTAGACCTCTATACCATTACAGGGCTTTTCCTTTCAAAGATGTGGCTAATAATCTCATGGATACATTATGTTGTGTAATATGATGTAATGCATAAAGGTTTACAATGTCAACAATTTGATATACAAGAGTGGTGGAGTTTTCTCTTGTAAAGTAGGGTAGACTCTTCAAAGAGGTAGTAGGGATGTCATCATATTATTAAAGGTTAAGAGGGATCCCCCATTAAAGGGTACAAAAACTTCATTCCTTAATAGCATTGTGAATGGAATGGGTAATAGGCCTCACCTAAAATATAACCTTCCAAATGATGATATAGACTATGCTTTGTGGGGTGAGTGGCTTACACTATACCTTTTGATAGGGGACAAGGATGCTCCTAATCTCCTTTTTGAGGGACATAGAAGTTAACTAAAATAAAATTTAATACCCCTTGTAGATGATCTTGTTCTTCTTGGTATGTAGGTAAGGGGTTGGATTTTGTAGACCAAAGATGTTTGGAGTTTCTAGGTCCTCTTAATAAGTGTTTGATCCACTTGTTAGAAAAATATGGCATCAATTATTTAGCTTCTTCAATTGGTCCCATCAGGCATGTCAAAACTGTTATGGATGTATATTACACCCTAACTAAAATTAGACGTGTTCAAGTCATACTCTCAAATTTAGTCCAACATGGGAATGACCCCAAGCTATGGGTTACATAAATTTGGACACTCTAGAATTTTTTTAATGAGGCTAACTCCTTAGATATAATAATATATTCTTTTTTACTAAACCTATGCTATTGGGATGAAAAGGGAGATAGATACATAAATGGAAATCTATACTAAATATGATGATGCATCAAATGTTCAAAGATCCACTTTTATCTTGGACACTTCTATGACTACTAAAGAATTCAATCAAGATAAAGATTGGTTAGAATCTATGACAAGGTTTTAAGAATGAGTATTTAGTATGGAGGCTAAAAAGAGATCTATGACTTGAAGGATAGAAAGAGATATGTATGTATAAAATACTATGGAATCATGCCACTTCAAGAAGAATAACACTATCTATAACTTCACACAACCTATAATAAATTAATATAATTGAAGCAAGGTGCATGAAGAATATACAAATGATGAATAGGAACATACACTCTACACATCAAACTTTAGTGAATCACACTTAACATTCAAATATAATATGAAAAATATCTTATATTACTTCAAGAGAGTGTTACAAAGTGATTTTGGTAGAGCTTTGCTATCTCTAGCTGAGGAATGTAAATCAAGAGCTCAAAGCTAGTATATATAGGAAGAGAAAATGTGGGAGAGAGAAATTAGAGATATAAGGAGGGCATTAATTATCCCAATCTCATTTAGAACAACCATTGTCATAATCTTCCTCGATCTTACTCTTACATTAATATCACTCTATCCCTCTCGGGTGTCATGAAGGATATGAAAATCAAGACAAGTTGTAAGGAACAATCTTAACTACTGTATGAACCTTCTCAAGCTCTTCTATATCAATATCCTTCTTTACAGGGTAAGGTATTCATAAATAAGACCATGATCATGTTTTATTTTAGTAGCTATTTATTGATAGCATGGTTACACTCGATAAAAGGATGCTCCTCTATTAATTACATGTATCTACCCCCATTCCATATTCTAAACATAGGTTTACTATAGATGAAAACTAATCTACCTAATTGGTTTTCCTATATTTCAAATTTGATGAAGTTCTGGCAGATACATGGTCCCATTTTGATGCTCAAACTATCAACCCTTTATCAATATTAGGTTTGAAATACCTATTTTGTCCCTGTGGAGCTTTAATGATGATACTAAATCCTATAATGTCCATTTGGTTCAACCTAGGTCTATGCTTGAGCTCTATCCTCGTATATTTTCTTACCTAGGTCAAATTTCAATTTGTCAAATTTCATAAAAAATCCTAGGCTTGCCCCTCATTCATTGGTTTTCAACTCATCTAAACTTTTGTATTGACTCTTTGACCCTACTCACTCTATTAATCTTTATTTTTATGATTAAACATGCTCCATCAATCTTCTATTAGCTTTAATGTGTTCATGCCACTTGTCAATCATGTGTTGATCTCAGGATCCTATTGTCAGTCTGTTGCTTTATACACTTACTCCCCATGGTGGCCTCTTGAGATCCTTAACCTTTTAAATCATCTTGCAACATCTAATCTTTGTTTGTTTAGATGACCACTAGTCATTGATCCTTTGCCATTTCAATGTGCTCCTAACACTTATTAATCATGCCTTTGCACTCAGGATCTACTAACTCTATGACTTTCTTATGTGTCATTAGATCTGAATCTATGATTGAACATAATCCATTTATCTACCTTGGACCATTAACTTGTTATTTTCCACTCACTATTGGATATTTTATATGATTGAATACATATCATTGATCTTGTTTTTTGAATCCAAACAGCTATTCCATGGGGCTTAAAATTGATGTCTATATTCCTATATTTGACATCTATATGATGATCATTATGATATTTAAAAACCAATGGTCATTTATCATGACTTCAATATGATGTATGTACATGCATATGTTGACGTCCATGGGAATGTTACTGACATCTATGTGATTGTCCAATTTTGGACCCCTATAGATGAATATTGAGCTTAAACTTAAATACTTGTGCTAACATCACTCTGATAAAACAATTTCCCTAAGCCAATTTGGATAATGTAATTTTGTCTTTGGGGAAATTGTTGTGGAATAGTTTCTTTGAAATAAATTTATCTTTTTCTTTGGGACTTTTGTTTACGGTGAATTTTTTTGATAAAATGAGCCTTCAAGATTGTTTACTATGGATAAAATGTTCAAGATAAATTAGGTCTTATGGAAAATTATTCAGACAATTTATCTAAAATAAATCATACTTAGCATTTTCCTTGGACAAAATGTTTGAAAGAAATTGGGTCTTCAGGATTTTTGTTTCAAATAAAATGTTTGAAATAATTCCCAATACTTAATCAAAAAACTTGAAAGAATTTTTTTGAATTAAATATTAGCACTTAGCCTGAATAAAAGGTCCAAAATAATTGAAAATAGCCAACAAAAAGTCTAAAATATTTTCCAAGTAAGGACTTATCAAACTAAAGGTTTTGCACTTATCTTTTAAGCTTGCAGGTTCTTCTAAACTTGTGTACTTTCCCTACTATTATATCTTTGAAGGCTCAAATGAACTATGAAAACCTAAAGCCTGTACATACTTGCTCCATGAATTATAAATACTTTGATCATTATGATAACTTGATCAAACCTTTTACATTGCTCTATAGACCTATCCTTAAAAAATGACAAAATACACTTTAAGCAAGCTTAAAGTGTTTTAAAAGCTTTGCAAGCTATGGGTGATCTTTGGACCACTCACTCCATCTAGAACTTGATCAACCTACTCAAATAATTTCTAGGAAAGATCTCTATGTGGGCCAAATATGGCCAATAATAAAACAAAGTGATAGCAAATAAGAAAATACACACCTAAGACCTCATGAGCTCAACAAAATATAAAAAGACTATAATTATTTAGAGATTCAAATAAATGTAATGCAAACCTTTATTTTATCTTGTCTTTGTTAGGATGTAGCTTAGATGAGCTTATGTTTCACTTTATCAATTAAATTGTAGTTATACACATCCATTAAATCTATAAACCATGATGATTTGATCAAAGAATAAAATATTGATGCACAAAAGACTTGATGATTTGATATCACTTCATTTTCTAAATTGAACATGTTAAATTGTATTTTAAAGATGTGTATTTTTAATAAATATGGATTAAGGAAGACCACTCATATTTAAATCAATATTAATGATTAAAAAAATTCCCTAATGGTATACATGGATCAAGCATATGGATCATTGATGGGAGCCCTTCATCTCAATCAAGATGAAGTGTGGAAGATGATCTTTGAAAATATCAAATGATAATTGATATAAACCCTTCATATTGTTTCTAAGATAAAGGGTGGAATATTTTCCTCAAAATAACTTTATAGGAGTGTATTTAAACCTTTTATATTATTTCCAGGATGAAGGGAAGAGAATCATTCCCAATAAATCACATGGAATAAACATGTGGATGCTTCATCTTGTTTCCAAGATGAAGGGTGGAGAATAATCTTGTACATTACTCCATTTATCAATTGAATTAGCTCACAAAAGAATATTTTATAGGATCTGAAGATCCTATCCTTTGCATGAAGATGCCCACTTGAAGGAAAAAATAGGTATGAATTAATTGAAATAAAATCATTATTCTATTTCTTATAGAAATATAATTAAAAAATGATTAATTAAGTTAATGAAGAATCAATTTAATCAATACAAATGTGGAGAATTTAATTATAAAAATGTTTAATTAAATTAATTAAATATAAATTTAATTAATATAGTTTAGATAATTTAATTAGAAGAATGATTTTTTTAATTAGATAGGTAAAAATGGGTTGAAAAAGTACTATACCATTACAAAAGATAGTGGAAGATAAGCATAAAATATCAACAGACCAAAATGGGATAAAGTCTAGAATTTGATAGGAAGGACCACCTTCAACCTATAAAACACTAAGATTTTGCTAAAAGACCAAGACAAACAAAAGAGAAACAAACAAGACCAACTTGTCAAAATTAGAATAATAGACCAATTTGTTGGTCTTGGTGCTATCCACTTTGTTGATTTTTCCTCTAGTCCTATACCCAACTGCCTATTCTTTCTCCTCAACCTACCTTTTATGATTAGAACCTGTGATATTAGATTCCTCCTTTCCCTACTCAGACTCCTTTCTATTTTCCTCTACTTTATCTCTTTGAGTGCTTTTATTTCCTTGGGGAGTAAGCTCATCCATGCCTATGTGTTCCTTACCAAAATTCATATCAGAAGTTCCTTGAACAAAAAGCCCTTTAATATTATTGATTTCATCCATAATTTCATTTCATAATATTTTTTTAATAGAAATGTTGTTGTATAACCTATCATGGGAATGATCAAAGGCCTATTTGATTTTAGGATTTATAAAAACCCAACCCCTGCTAGTAATTAGATTCACAAATTTAGGAATCCCCATGTCCTTACCTCTCAAATTTGGACCTTCTTGCATAAAATTTTCACTAGCACCAACATTCTACTTATTCCCAACTTTTTCAAACTTAGAATCGATGGAGAAATCCTCTTCCCTCACTGAATCTTCTTGTTCACTGGTAATATTAATCACCTCCAACACAATTTTTGACCATGGGGGTTCTTCATTATTAACCAAAAATACAATAAACCCTTGAATTTGATAAAAATTCAATGATTAAAGAAAGAATTATAATTGAACAGATCTAATATGGAGAATTGGCTCACTTAGAGATGCCTTAGGGTAAATTCAAACATGTATATTAGATGAATGCAAGATTTTGGACCATATTGTCTGAAATTATGAGAAGTCATTCCATTTTGTAATTTGACATGGAAGTGACAAAATTGGAGTGTCTAAAATAGGAACAAGTTATTCAATTTTTTTATATAACACTTCATACTAGAATGGGGGAACAATTTTAGTACGCTAGTCATAAGGGTAGATATAAATGTAGTCCATGGTGGAAATAAAGAAAAATTCTTTATGATATTTATCTACTATGCAGAAAACTATGATACCATGAATTAAGGGTTTTTCATACATCAATTGACCACATAATAATGACGGTGACTTGTTTTTCCATAATCATTGTGTCCAAATTATTTTTGACTTATTATCATATGACTATTATTTTATCCTATTCTATTTGTCTAGTTTTAGATAGGAGGGTGTTTGTGTAGTACATAGCTAGGCAAAGTAATGTAGATCCTATATGTAACAAAAATTTACATGGTATAACACTTTCATATAAATTTGATGATGATACAATGGCCTATTATTTTATGCTCCACATGAACTCTCTATCTCTAATCCTTATCTATACCTTCCTATTCCTCCCTTAATCGCTTTTGGTCTCCTTGGTTTTGAATTTACTATTTATTTTCACATTTTTTTAAAAACTAACCAAATATGATAGAACCACCACTTTTGATGATAAAATCACCCTTTTTTGTTATAAAATCAAACCTTGTTCTACAAAACTACCATGGCAATTATGTAAACTAGGTGGTAGTTTTGATGATAAAAGGTTGTTTCATATTAAAACTATGGTGGTATTTTAGTGGTTAGTGGTAGTTTGGTAACATTAAGAGGAGGTTCTATAAATAACCCTACATAAAGCAATTATTCTATCATAGTTGAAATACCTTCCAAAATTAGCTCTTGTGACTCCAATTTTCATATATTTAACATAACTAGCATCACTTTTATTATTTTTATCACTTGTGTTCACCTCTAATTAGGCCCAACTCACTCCCTATTCTATTTTTAGTCCTATTTATTTCCTCTAATGTTTAAATCACCATCAAACTTAATTTAACTCCATGTAATATCCATTATTTTCCTACAAAAAGGACATTTTGACCTAATTTTAGATCCTAAAATTTCCATTAGATGTTGTTATTGAGAAGATTTTTTAGCCATAACCTTTTAATAATTTATATAATATTTATCCTCTATTATTTTCAAGTCTACTACACATTTTAAAGTGAATAAATGTTCTTGATGAAACTAACTTACACTTTTCAACCTAAGATAATATCCAACCTCAGTTCAACTATTCTCCATTTATAGATTGTGTATCCTCTTTTCCTATCTTGTTATATATATTTTGAATCCTATAGACATAGAGTTTACAAAATTTTTATAAGAGCATACATAATTATCATATTGAGGATTGTTCTATCAACACACCACATGCACTTCAACTAATTTATGCCAGAATCAAGTTGGAGTTCTCTTTATTTCTAGTATTTATTTTCTTAAGTAGATTAGATTTAATGTATTTTTTTGTTATTTTAGATTATTTTTCCACATTTATAAAAAGAATTAAATTTGATAGTGAAATATATCTACCCCTTTCCACTTGTATTTGCTACAAAAATATATAGCTATTTTTGATTTATACTTGCATCTTAGTAGACTAGTTTCCTTCCCAATTCATAATACATTTTGTCAATCATCTTGAAAAATATCTTAGAAAGGATTTAAATTATTTATATCCAAGACAAACTTCCAATTTAAAGATCTAAATGAGTCTCTTTCACTCTAAATAATCAAGTATTCAAATATAAAAACATAAACAATAATAGGTGCATGCACAAAGGTAGTAAATTGATGATTTTATTTGAATTTGAAGGGTTAAAATCACTATAATTTTCCTCTTTAAAAAGATAAAAAATAATAAATTGAATATCTTATTTTCATCTTACAAATCCATTAAAAAGAAAAGGGTTTTGTTTGTAGTAACTTGGAAAGGTTGAAAAGCTAGTCTAGATTGTTTGTAGACAAGAAAATCCATATAAAGTGTCTTATTGATGATATTTTAAATTAGATATATTAGAATTTTAATTAAATTAATAAATTAAATTTATACATTTAGTTCATTTGATACAAAAATATCATAACAAACAAAAACATCTAATCTAGTTTACATATAATTAGAGATAAGAAAAATCAACATCTTACATAATAGCATAGGTTCCTTCTCTCCTTTGCATATATTAAAAACATTGAAAAGGATAAAAAAAGAGTTTTGATTTAATTTAATTTTAGTTTTTTTATTCTTTTAATTTTATAATTTCATTATTATAAAACAAGCATTTACTTTTACAAAATAAAGAAAAGTCCAAAAATAGGTAAAATAAACAAAAACAATGTCAAAAGCTTTGTCAACATCGTAAGCCATATAAAAATCCTCAAAAATCCATGTGGTAAAACACATCCTAAATAATCTTGGATAAATTTTCACAACCAACATATATAAATCCTTACTTCAACATTCTAATAAGCACACTTTTCAAGCCATTTCTTGAACAAGCTCATATGCTTTTCCTTGGATTTTGCCTAGTCTTCTTTGGATGTCCCTCCTCAAGACATAAAGTATTGACATGGTATATTACATATATTTAGAGTAATAAATCCTACCATCATTTCACAATTTAACATTATCACCGTGTTGAGATATGATATCTTTTGATCCAATCCCAATCCTTACCTTCTCATAGATTTTTTAGTCACACTAGAATACCAAGAATGCATCTCTGATCCTCCTATCATTATCCTTCATCATAATAGAGGGTGTGAACATAATTTTATATAGTCTTAGTCACTCATCCATACTTTATTTTTCTCCTCAAGTCTAGACTCATATTATATCATTCACATTTAGTGTATGACATTGACCAACCAGAGTCAACCTAAAATAGTGGACCTTTCCCCACAAGTTATTAAACCCAATCTCCTTCCTTTCCATGAACCTAATATTGACAAATAAATTCAATTTATTATGATATCAAAGTTTGAAGGACCCTGGAGATCAATTTTTTTTACATCTCTATGATCTTAAAAAGCATAAAGATGCTGATAAGATTTTTTGGTTCTATCATGAGAACATATTTCTTCCACATATCCTCAATTCCATTCCATAAAACAATAAACCAAACCCCTACCCCATTTATTACATTGGTTACCTCATCCATACCTCAAAAAATCAACTACAGAGTTTAGTTTTTTATAATTCACATGCATATAGATCCATAACAAAATTTATGCTTACCTTTATTGATCTTCTAAATGTTTACATTATAATTTTTTAAGAGGGTTTGGTAGAGGTTGTATTTGGTCTTAATACATAAAATCCTTGCCAATCCATGTAAAACCATATCCTACATAAGCCTTGTACATATACACAAGCACCATATAGCAATCCTTGAATCATCATTCTAGCAAACACACTTCACAGGCCATTGCCTAAATAATATCATACACTTTTCCTTGGACTTTGCCTAGTCCTATTTGGATGACCCTCCCTGAGATACTAGGTGTTTTACAACATAGTGTATGCCATAGATTTAGAGTCCCAGATTTGACCATCACTACAAAATCCAACATTAGCACTAAGTTGAGACTTGAGGTATTTTTATCCACTCTCATTCCTCACCTCATCATAGATTTTTTAGTTAGACTAGAAGAGAAATAATGTATCCCTGATCTATCTATCATTATCTTTACTAAGAACAAAGGACATAAACACAATGTTATCCAATCCTAGTATCTCATCCATACCTCATTTTTATCCTTGGGTATAGCCTTATATTATATCATTAAAATTTAGTTTATGACATTAACTAGGTAAACTCAACCCGACAAAGTGGACATTTTCCTATGAGCCATCCCAATTGATCTACCTCTTTTCCCTAAACCTAGTAATGACCAAGAACTTTGAATTATTATGATATCAGAGGTCTAAGGACCTTGGATCTAAATTTATGCATAGCATGATGTAATTAACTATCATCAAGATGTTGTTGAGGTATTTTGCTTCTTATTAGCCAAATTTGGCCTACATACCAAAATTTGCCTAATCCAAAATAAGAAACTGAGTAGGGTCATAATTGAAGAGTGATCCAATGTCACAAGAAGAATATAGAAATCAAGAGGAGATCACATAGAATTTTCAAGATTTTTGACACACTTTAATCAAGCTCGAAGTGTGAATTTGATGATCTTTAGGAGCTAGACCATCATGGTAAGCCTTGTAAAAATGATCAAGTTGGTCCAGTTGTGCATCTCATAAATGCATTTTGGAGATCAAGCAAGGTAAAATAATTACATGGGCATGATTTTTTTCATGTTTAGATCATCCTCTATGAATTTGGTGTCTTGATGCTTTTTCTCTTTGAAGATATAAGTGTTCAAAGTTGAATAAGTAAAATGAGAGGTTCATGGGGATGTCAAATAAAAGTAATGGAGAATAGCTATTTGAATTCAAAAAACCCCAAATAATATTGAAGATAAATGCAAATATAATAAGTATCAAAATATTACCTGATTAGATCATAGATCAACATCATGTGGGTAGTCAATAGGTCCCTATAATGAGATCAATGTTCTACATCTAATTAGATCAAAAGATCCAATGGAGAGAGGGTGAAGATGACATCAATGGGTCCTAAAGATCTAATGGAGTGTGTTTAATAATGAATTCAAGATAAATGGTGAGAATCAAGTCAAAAATTTAGATGATCATAAGATTAAACATATTAATGATAAGTGTCATGATCATAGTGACTTACCAAATCAATGATGTATGTTTGATTAAGTAAAATAAAAATCAATGACATGTATTCATTGAGTAGATGAGATCAATAGTGTGAGAAAAATTAAAAAGTCAAGGAGATTAGATTAAACATGAGGATACCATGTGGTATAAATGTGGAAGTAGATAGATTGATATTAGGATCTTGAGAAGGGATGCATCACTGATAAATGGCATGATTTAGGAGCCCAAATCAATATCGGTGGTTGATATTAAAGTTAAATATATGAGACTTCAAGTAGAGGTCAAACATTCTAAGGGATACATTTCCATTAAATTTTAGAAACATAATAGGTACTTTTATCCACCTAAGGTAGACCAAGCATGGCTCTGTTAGTTATAAGATATGAGGATTTTGTCCTCATGAGCATATTAGGTAGAAAGTGGCATAGAGTCATAAGAAGGAAAACTGGTGGTTGGATAAAGATAGTGGATAATTCATTTCTTTTATAGAGCCTTTAAAGTTTTTTCCTTTTTTATAAGATCATGACACAACGTCTTCATATTAATGCTAATCCATCAAGAGTAGTTGGACCTCATTCAATGTTTTATGCTTGCACAACTCCCTCTCCCTCATCCCTTTTTTCTATATATGTCCCATCTTGTTCCACATTTTATCTTTCTCTAAATGTTTTTTAAAAATAAATCTCTTTTATTTTTAGATAAAAATAAATCTCTTTTATTTTTAGATAAAAATAGTCTTATGCCTTTTGGCTTGCCTAAGCTATGCTAGAATTTGTACTAAAACACCTATTTGATGCAATAAAAGATTGAATGACTCCATTTTAAGGTTGAATTAAAGTGTGTCTTATGAATTCATCTGATATTTTTAAGTGAATATATGATTTCCTTGCCTCTATCTAAATTTTATCACCTTTATGAAGTGTTTCGGTAGTTCTAACAAGTCATTTTAAGTGCAATATATAGTTTGTTGATTAGTTTGGAAGTGGACAACTGCCCTCCCATGCTAGGTTGATAGCTAGTCAATGCCTTTTTTTGAAATACTTATGTGAGGGATGATAGCAAATAAGTGAAGTGATATTATTTAGTCTTGAATGTATCTTATAGTGTGTCTTGTGAAAGTATAAGTGTTCAAATTACTAGTGCATCACATCATTTTACATGCTTTCATAAATTATTGTTAATATTTCTCCCTTTTCCAAGCAAGAATTAATTTATGTTTAGTTTATGTGATAGATATATAAGGAAGTAAGCCTTCTTTGGAGGTTTGACCCAATCTTAGGTGACCCATAGTATAGTGTCATTCCCATGTTGAAATATCTTTGAGTAAGAGGACCTAAATAATGCCCTTCTTAGCTGAGGGTGTGATCTAGGACACCAATAGTTTTGGCATGCCTAATGGGACAAGTTCTCCTTATCATAGCTAAATTTTGGAGTTGAGAATAAGTATTTGAAGAATGAGGAGACATTGACCATCAGCAAAACCTAAATATTCTTCTAGTTACAGAGTTCATAACATCATCTAGATAGTGTTCTCATGCCAAAGTTTATTACAAGGTCAGTGAGTAAAGGTATTCCCTTTGAATTCATTAAGCTACCTTATAATTCTTACAAAAAATAAATATTAAATATGACAAGTCCTTATCCCCAAAATAAATATTCATCTCCTAGTCACCCTATTATTTTAATCAGAGATATTGTCCCCATTACCCAAATGGCCATCAGGAATAAAGTGTTTGGTCCATTCAATAGAGGTAGTCCCCTAAATTTGGTCCATTTTGATGAAATTTTTATGTCTAACCTTAAGATTATCCCTTTATTCTTAGGAGAATGGGATAAAAAAATTGCTATTGAGCATATCTAGGATGTTTCTAACCTTTGTTTTATTCACAATGTTATTCAGAATAATGTGGGTATCAGACTGCTTGTTATTTCATTCAAAGGAGAAGTATTGTAGTGGTATAGAAATATTCCTTTAAATTCCATTTATACCTAGGATGAGTTAGATGTATCCTTATTCAGAAAAATTGAAGACAAATCTGATCACCCATCCTTAGTTGAATAACTAACTACCATTGTGATATACCCCCATGAGTTCATATCTAAATTTATCCTCAAATTAAAAAAGATATGGACTAGGATACCTATATTGATTAGAACATCCTTAAAATATACCTTATTATACTATCTTAAAGCCCTTAATTCTTATATTAGTGTGATGATATAGTCCATGAGTGGTAATACCTTGCCAAATGCCTATGAGGTTACAATAAGAGAAAAGAATAACTTTATAAAAGTTGATAAGCTTTCTCTAAGACCCCCAATGCCTATATTTATAAAATTACAATCTATCTCACCCCCTCAAGTTCCTATAATCCCATCTTTAGCTCCTATCCCATCTCCTAAAGCCCAAGTTGTAGCCCCTTCTTATTAGGCTAATGAGATTAGAGATTTGAAAAGTCTGTTACAATCTTTTGGGAATGAAATAGTTCAACTCAAAATACAAAAATACTAGGGTAGGCCTTATCAATAATATAATTATACCTCCTATTATTATTTTAAAGATCAAAGGCCTCTCTATCAAGGTTTCAGATAAAATAGACCACCTTACTAATCACAAGGAGCCATATCCCAATCCAAGCCATATTTAACTGTTAACCTTACTATACCAAAAAGTTAAAGAGCTATTATTTCCACACCTCCTCAAAACAACTTGATGGAAGTTTCAGGTTGGTAGCCATTTAATCCCAATGATACTCAAAACCAAGCCTTGGTATCACATAATATTACTATGCCACAAATGATACAAGAAGAGTTTTCTCTTCAAGGAGGTTAGTATTAAAAGATAAATTTGGTACTCCAAGTAGAGGCTTAAAAATTTCAAGGGCAACCTGATGCCATTAATGTGAATTTGCAAATCGATAATTATGTTGCTTTCAATCAAATTGGTGAGACTAGCAACATAAGTGATTAATTTATAACTTTGACTAGAGATAAAAGAAGATCCATTGAGGAAGCTCAAGATGTGATTAATTATTTTAGTTCTCCTAATATTATTCCAAAGAGTATCAAATATCAACCTAATACCCTTATAACATAGAAAAATTAGAAGGCATAGGCTAGGAAGATCCCTTAAACACCTCTGATTCATGAACAACCAATGGTTCAAAAGGTACAACCAAAGGTTAATGGAACCTAATTAAGAATAATAGATAAAATGAAGAAATCCAATGTAAAAATTAACATGTGGGATTTCAATGTAAAAATTAACATGTGGGATTTCCTTAATATTCTAGGGAAAAAATACATGCTCATCCAAGATCTTTTATCTCTCAAGGTGTCTCCAAAACTAGTTGAGAAGCAATGTGTTATCTTAACTAACTCAGACAAGCCAAAAAATTAATAGATCAATAGGAAAATAAAATGGCAAAGGTGGACAAAAACAATGTAAAATCAAACAAAACTCCTCCCTTCTACCTCTCTTTGATAGTTGGTGATTTTTAAGTTCATAACTATATGGTGGACAGTGGATCCAATAGCACTATCATGCCTAAGCAAATTGTAGATATGCTTGGTCTTATCTATGAACCAAATACTAAAGGATTATTTAAAATAGATGGGTCACCAAAAAATATAATAAGAATCATCAAAGAGATAAAGTTGACATGACATGATTTCCCCAATGTTACCATACAACAAGATGTGGTTATGGTGGGCTTGCCTCCCTATTTTGCCATGTATGTTTCAAGGGACTTCACCTCAAATATTGGAGGATACTTATAAATTGATTGTAAATGTTTAATGTTCAGTACTAGGTATGGTACTAAGGTAAAAATACATTTTGAACCTATTTCATGTTTCCATTTAGAGCAAAATATGCAAAGTGTTGTGAACACTAATTGTATCATCTCAGATAAGGTGATTGAAACTAGTAAAGTTGAAACTGAGACACCTAAAGTTCATGATCCATTCCTTGATTAGTGGGACTTTGATTTATAATATCATGATACTTATAATTCAATTTAATAAAAAACACTTGGTGTTTATTTCCTTCATGAAAAAGATACACCAATTCTAGCCTTGATGAAGGATGATGTGTCTAGTAATGGCCTATGGAAATTATACTTTGATGGATTAAGGAATAAACATGGTAAAAAAGATAAAATTATGTTGATTTATCTATCCAATAAAAGGTATTTCTCTTCTCTCAATTTATAATTTGGTTTTTTTAAACAATGTTGTTGAATATGATGTACTAATTCATGATTTCCAATGGGCAAGAAACATGAAGGTCAATACCTTACAAGTCTTTCGAGATAGTGAACTGGTAGTTCACCAAGTAAGAGTTCCAAACATATGAAAAAATACATTGCTTAGATATTATAATCATAGAGTATGAGACTTACTTGAATATTTTTAAGCCTTTAATATTCAAGTAATACTAAGATGTGAGAACAAACATGTCGTCAAGCTGGCTGCCATTGGGTCACAATTTAGTATCCCAACTAATATAAAAAGTGGAAAGTTTTAGTTACACATTAAGGTGGTTATAAGGCCTTATTTTATAGATAACCATGAGAATTTTCAAGTGTTTGAATATGAAAATAATATTGTCAGGTTATTGGAAGAAGAGGTTGAGTTTTCCTCAAGAAACTGAGAGAAATTCTTACAACAATATGGTGACTAGATTATTCAGATGAAAACAAATAAGTTAACTAAAGGTTGGTCACCCTTGAGAAAATATTCAATGGTGATGATGAGTTGAGAAAATAAAATTGTTCATTTTCAACAAATGAGGAAAACTATACCAATGTGGAGATTGTAAATGGTAAGAAATTAAAGTTAGGTAAGGTTTGCACTCCTTCAAAAAAGGAAACTATCATTAAGTTTTGTTCAAGTGTTGTGGATGTGTTTGCATGGTAATATAGTGACCTCAAAGGATTTGATCCAAGTCTAGATCAACACACCATTGAGTTATAAGCTAAAACTAAGGCAAAAAGACAAATAAAAAGGCATATCAATCTAAAACTTAAGCTTTAGATGACATATGAGCTTCATAAGCTCAGTGAGTCGACTATTATATTTCTTACCAAGAACTCAACTTGGGTGGCAAACCTTGTTCTAGTATGGAAAAATAATGGTGAAATTAGATGTTGATTTGACTTTTGTGACTTAAAAAAGGCTTCTCTTAAATACCACTATCAATTTCCATTTATGAAACAAATTTTATAGTTGGTTATAGGTTTAAAAAGGTTATCCTTATTGGATGGATATAGTGGTTACAATCAGATTTTGGTCAAGGAAGAAGACCAATTCAAAATAGCCTTCACCATAAAGTGGGGGACATTTTCATATAGAAATATTCCCTTTGGTTTATCTAATGCTAGAGCAAATTTTTAGAAATCCATGTATATGGAGTTTCAGGGTCTCCTTAACAAGTTTATACTTATTTATTTGGATAACCTAACAATGTTCTCTAAGAGTGAAGGTGAGAACATGATTCACCTCAAGCAAGAGTTTAAAAGGTGAAAGCAAATTGGGGTGTCTCTAAATCCCAAAAAGTATTTCTTTTTAATTTATGAAGGTAGGCTTCTTGTACATTTGATTTCAAAACATGGTATGGGTATAGATGCTGATAGGATAGATTTAATTCTTTCACTTTCCTTTCTTAAGCACAAGAAATATCTACAAAGAGTCTTAGGCAAAATCAATTTTATAAGAAGGTCCATTTTAGATTTTATCAATCTAGCTAAGCCACTTACAACCATGATAAATAAGGATTAGATTTTTAGCTGGTATAAAAAAAGAGTAAGAAGCTTTGAAGAGATCAAGAAAGCCATAGCCAGTGCTTCTACACTCCTAAACCTTTATTTCACAAAAAAAATTATCTTGTACACCTATGATTACATTAACACCATTTCAAGTATTCATATGCAATAAAATCATGAAGCCTTGGAGTAGTTAAAAGCCTTCTTCAGTTAAGGCTTTGAAGAATATGAAACAAGGTACTCTTTTGTTGAAAAACATATACTATCAATCATAATGTCTTTCAAGAAGTTTAGATATTTATTATATAGTAATAAGATGCACTTAATGGTTACACATCCAAATATCAAGGATTTTCTCTTGAATAAGGTTATACATGACAAGAGATCTAGTTGGATAACCAAGGTAATAGAGTATGACATGGAGATCAAGTTCACAAAGCTAATTAGAAGTAAAGGACTTTATGAATACCTAGCCTAAGACTTGAAAGAGATGAATGAGAGGGTTTTGGTGTCAAATGATGAAGAGGTTATAGCTAATCATACTTCACCTTATAGCTGGTCTCATGATTTTGTAAGATATCTATAGGATGGTATTTATCCCTTTCACCTAACTCTTTCAAGAAGAATATATTTTAGATTGCAATCCATTCCATTTCTTCTTATTGATGGTGTTTTGTTTAAGAAATATATAGATGGAATGTTGTTAAGATGCATTGGATAACATCAAAAGGAATGGTTGCTTAAAGAGTACCATGATAAACATGGTGGAGGGAATTATTCAAAAAGGACCTTAATCCATAATATCATGAGAGGTGGGTATTATTCTCCAAACATATTTGGTGATTGCCATGCATGGGTTAGGAAATGTAGACAATGTACAATGTTTGTTGGAAAGATGAAACTTGTAGCCTTACATCTCTAACCAATTACAATGGATTAGAATTTTTTTCCAATGGGTATTGTACTTTATTGGTCTCATTTAACCCCCTTCAATCTTAGGACATAAATGGATATTGATTTCTATAGATTACTTCACTAGATGGATAAAAGTAGTGGTATTGAATGAAGCAAATGAGTCCAATGTTCTAGATTTCTATGAGGGTTTACTTAGTAGATTTGGATTCCCTTCAACCATTATTTTTGATAATGGTATGGCCTTTATGGGGTCTATAATCAACCAATGGTAAGTTCAACATAGTGTCTTTCTCAACACTTCATCATATTACTATCCACAAGGTAATGTCCTTGCTGAGTCCACTAATAATAACCTATTAAAGATCATAAGAAGGAAAATTGAAGATAATAAGAGGTTTTGGCATCTCAAGTTGAAGTCAGCTCTATGGGCTAATAGGATGACCTACAAAATATCAATAAGCAACTCTCCCTATAAGATGTATATGGTAAATACGCAAGGATTTTATTTATCTTGAATTTCCTACCCTAGAACTGATGCACCAACTTGAGTTATTATATAATTAACCAATGGACATCAGATATTTTATGCTCATGGAGTTTTAAGAGACAAGAAATCAATCCATGCTAGCCATGGAAAACCACCAAGCACAAGGAAAGAGAGCTTTTAACAAAGGAGCTTCTTCATGCAGTTTCAAAAAAGGAGATTTGGTCCTCAAGTTGGATGAGGATAGAGTTAATATAGGAAGGAATACAAATTTTGACTCTCTTTAGAGTGGTCCATATACAATCCCCAACTACAAATCCCACAATGCCTTCCAACTTACAAAGATGGATGGTGAGGAGCTTCCTATCCTAGTCAATGGGATACATCTAAAATGTTACTATTAAAGAAGCTAAGTTCCTTGTACATAGCTAATTAGTCTTATTTTCCTCTAAGTTTTATTATAACACATTAGTTTACTTCTATTTTATCCCAAATAAGTTCTTTATTTGCACATTTGTTTTGTTAGGTTAGTTTCCCTATTTTATTTGTTTCCTTCTTTGTTTTGGTGAATTTCATAATCTTTATAAGCCAAAAGGTTTTTTGCAGTCATGGATCATACTAATAATTATTGGTGAGTCCAATAGTCATATAAATGGTCTAAGTTCTCAAACATAACAGGCATGCTGCCCAACTAAGTCATCAAAGATTTTCACCAAATTTGACCTGCATACCAAAATTTTCCTAATCTAGAATAAGAAGCTAAGTATGGTCCTAATTAAAGAGTGATCTAATGTCACATGGAGTATATGGAAGTCAAGAGGAGATAATATAGAATTTTAAAGTATTTTAACACACTTTAATCAATCTAAAAGTGTGAATTTGATGATCTTTAGGAGCTATATCATCATAACAATCCTTATAGAAATGAATAGGTTAGTTTAGTTGTGCATATCATAAATGTACTCTAAATATTTATAAGGGTTAAATAATTTCATGGACATGATGTTTTTCATGACTATATCATCTTATGCAAGTTTGATGTCTTGATGCTTTTTATATCTCAAGATATAAGTATTAAAATTTGAACAAATAGAATGAGACATTTACGGGGATGCCAAATAAAAATCATGATGAATATCCATTTGAGTTCAAAAAACCCCTAAGGATCCTATAGATAAAATTAAAGCTAAAAAGTGTCAAAATTTAACTTGATCAAATCATATATCAATTTCATGTGGGTAGTCAATAGGTCAAAAGGTCCCTTGAATGGGATCAATGATATACATTCAATCAGATCAAAATATTTAATGGTGAGTAGGTGAGGATGATGTTAGTGGGTGCCAAAGATCCAAAGGAGCATGTTTAATCATGTATTCAAAGATCAATGGATATCATAAAGTCAAAAAGTCAAAGGATCCTAATATTGAACATGTCAATGATAAGTGTCATGATCATAGTGATGTACCAAATCAAAGGTGCATCTTCAATTAAGTAAAACAAAGATCAATGAAATGCATTCACTGACCATATGAGATCAATGGTGTGATTTAATTCAAAAATTCAAGGATCTTAGATTAAACATGAGGCCACCACATGGTGAAAGTAAAAAATTAGACAGACTAACAATAAGATCATGAGAAGGGATGTATCACTACCAAATTGCATGATCAAAGATCCCAGATCAAGATCAGTGGTTGATATTAAAGTAGAAGACATGAGAATTTCAATAGAGGTCAAACATAGTTAAGGTCGAACCAAGAACAAATGTTTCTAAGGGATACATTTCCAATAAAGTTTAGAGGTAGAATAAGTACTTATAGCCACCTAAGGTAGACCAAGCATGGATATGCCAATTCTATGATAGTAAAATTTTGTCCTCATGAGTAAATCAAGTAGAAAGTAGAATAGAGTCTCAAGAAGGAGACCTAATGGTTGGATAAAGATAGTGGAGAATTCAATTATTTTATAGAGCCTTTAAAGTTTTTTCCTTCTTGATAATCTCATGACTTAACATCCTTACATTAATGCTAATCCATCAAGAGTAGTTGGACCTCATTCAATTTTTTTTGCACAACTCCTTCTCTTTCCTCCTTTGTTCTATATATGTCCCATCTTCCACATTATAGCTCTCTCTAAATTTTTTATAAAATAACTCTAATATTTATAGAGAAAAAGAATCTTATGCCTTTTGGTTTGCCCAAGCTATGCTAAAATTGGTACTATAACACCTATTTGATGTAATAAAAGACTAAATTCTTCCATTTTGTGGCTAAATTAAAGTGTCTTATGAATTCATTTGATGTGGTTAAGTGAATGTATGCTTTCCTTACCTCTATCTAATTTTTCTCACCTTTATAAAGTGTTTTGGTAGTTCTCATAGGTCATTATATGTACAATATATAGCTTGTTGATTAGTTTGGAAGTGGATAACTACCCTCCCATGCTAGGTTGATAGCTAGTCAATGCCTTTTTGTGAAATACTTATGTGAGAGATGATAAAAAATGAATGAAATGATATTATTTAATCTTGAATGTGTCTTATAGTGTGTCTTATGAAAGTATAAGTGTTCAAATTACTGGTGCATTACCTCATTTTACATAGTTTCTTATATTGTTTTTAATCTCTCTCTTTTCCAAGCAAGGGTTAATTTAGGTTTAGTTTAGGTCATAGATCTAGAAGGAAGCTAACCTTCTCCAGAGGTCTGACCGAATCCTAGGTGACCCATAACCTAGGGTCATTCCCATGTTGAACAAGGTTTGATTAAGAGAACTTGAATAATCCCCTTCTCAAATAAGGGTGCAATCTTAGACACCAATAGTTCCATCACAAGAACCCATTACCACCACTTATCCTAAATCCCATTCCACCAAAAAATTGACTAGACCTTTAGCCCATCCATTGTGTTGGCTACCTCATCCAAACCTTGGGGATTCAAGTACATATTTTAGTATGTGTTAATCCTTGTGCATATAAATTAGCAATCTTGATGTGAAGGAATTGATCCTTTGTGTACCCCTTTCTTCTTCTTTTCCTTTCCTTTCTCCATATTAACTCATTCCATTTATTTTATGGGTATCCATATACCCCCAAAATATATATGGATAGAATATTGGGATATATGAGAATCTAAATTAGCTCTAAAGAGTTTTCATTGATGAGTTAGAATAATATATCTTTCAACACTAACATAGAATAATAATCTTATGATTAATCCCTTCCCAAAACTTTGAAAAATAGTAAGCTTTTTCTTCAAGAGATATGTGATATATGTAAAACCATAAGAAACAAACTTGACTCCAACAACATGACCCTCATAGGTATATGCATGTTCACTCCTCATGTGGCCACTAGGCCATCCATTATATTAAAAATCCTAGATGTAGAAAGAATCACCAAATATGATCACTACCTAATAAGGATAATCACTTAGAGGATGAGGCTAGTTAAATACAAGATGCTACCCAAATCCATAATATGAGTCAAAACACCTCCAAACCACCACCATTATCCAAAGTCACTACTCTAAGGGTACCTCAACCAAACCCTTCAATCCACCCCACCTTGTGCATATACCCATCCTATTATGGATACCCAATGGCCTAACACCCATGTTAACCTAAACCAACTCATTAACATCCTAGTGGGTCATATCCATGATCTAAAGGACAGTCAATAAGATCTAGGTCAATATATGGCCAAATCCCCCTACAGTAAGTCAACCCTCCTATTATCTCATCTAAACAACAACTTAACCAACAATAAAATAAAAAAATTACGTAATACTACCAGTACATTAGTACATACCACCATAAAATAGTGTCTCTCACCAACCCTTGGGAGATATCCTTACTCATGAGGTCCCTAAACCTGATTCCTACAAGACCTATTTATATTATCAAATACCTATTCAAACTCTAATAGTGATTGTATAAACATATACTCCATTACAAAACTAAATGTAATCAACAACCAATTATTATCCACACCTCTAATCTAGGGGCCTCCCACATACAATGCCCCCCATAGACAAGTTATGTCTAGCCTCATGTGTTATCAGATTACATACAAACTACACATTCCCCACCATAAAAAATCACCATGCCTCCTACATACAAAAACCTTCATTATTAATTATAGATGTATTATAATTCCACCCATATATATAACTACTATCCAACATATTCCACTTCACCCTATAAAATTTCCTCTTTTCTGTCCAATAATTATCAAAATAACCCCTATGTGGCTCCCCCTTTTAACCCTAGTCCTACTTCAATCATGATATACTTTAAAAACATGAGGACCTATGATAAATATCTCAAATAGCCTCTATATACCAATATATATGGGGGTCATTCTTCCACACCCTACCTAATCTTCATAAATTCAAAGGAGAAGGTGGTCCTAATGTATAGGAAAAAGCTTACACTACCACCATTAGGGAAATCCTAACTTAGGATGGATTTTAGTGAAGATATTGCTAAAAATATATAAGATATACCACTTGAATGGTATTACCACCTCCATGAGTGGTCTATACACTAATTCTACCAACTTATGGCTAATTTCATCAAAGCCTTTGACATGAAAAAAATTCTAAAAATTATCACACATGAGTTCTTATATATCAAAAATATAATGAATTGCCCACTTATTTTACATGAGATGTCAACAAGTCATATACTCCTCTACTAATGCACCCAACATGGGCCAACAAGAATTACGTGATATTTTCCTTCATTCCTTAAACAAGGGAAGATGTCCAAAAGTTCTCATAATGATCATATAAATAGGCCCTCGATATCATGTTGTTCACTGACCAAGAATCCATAAATAGTGGGAAATGAAATTATGGGACTAATGGGTGCATCATCACCCTCAACTAAAAAATGAGGATCTCAAAATGCAAACCTAAATAATGCAAATAAACAACATTCAAAAATCTTTAATTGTAATGGAATTCTATCACTGATGGCATATTTAATGAGACTAAGAAGAAAATCATCATAAATAGAAGTCAATATCAACATAAAAATAACACCAAAAACATTAACATAGGGTTCAAGAATCAAAGTCCACCTCCTACTATTCATGAAAATTATTTTAACTTATCACTACCTGATAATATGTAATATCAAAATCATAACCAAAACTAGTACCAATCAAATGAATAATATATCTAGTTCTAAAACTAAAACTACTATCCATGCAATAACAAATAAGGGTTTGGAAAATAAGGACAAAACATGATACCTAGGTATAATGACCCTAATGTTTATTTCCTCTTCCATATATTCAATCATCATGATACTTAGAGTTGTAGATAGTATAACAAGTTTTCATACAAAGGATCCTAGAGGACAAAAGGCAAACATTTGTGGGTATGTTCCTAGGAATCACTAATGAAAATACCCAAAACACATCAAATGGTCTTGTTGATCCTAAGAACTAAAACCTAAAAATATATCACAACCCTTTACCCATTTACCAAACACACCTTACTCAAAGTCAAAAATATAGTAGCTCAAAGGGTCACCCCATTTAACACAACCAACCTATGATGTCATGCACTCATGATGTTGAAGCTTCCACTTGAGAAAACACAAATCTTGATATAGATCCTCATTTGGAAATATAATATAAAACTAAGATGATATGAGTCAAGGATTTAGAAGTTTAATATGAGGAAAATAGTATAACATAGAGTATAGAGTATCATCATATGGCCCTCCACCCATGAAAAATATTGGTAGATAATCCTCAATATTGTGGTAAATTATGACTTGATCTCTAACCTAACTAAAAATTTCTCCCACATTTCATTTCTATACCTACTAATGAACTCTCTTTCTCATTAATCAACCTTTCTCAACACCCTAGGATTGGGAACCTATCTAGCATCACTCCTTCCCCTCAAGATTATATTAACCACATTGATATTGACATGTTCCCACCTAGTCAAGAGTCATGAGATCCTGGATACTTATTTAATATAAAAAAAATCACACCTTACCTTGAACTAGTTAGGAGAGAATATCCATCCTTGTTCCTAAAATTATGTATCTAAAACAACTATGTGAAGAGATCCATGGTTGATGATGAATTTGTTGTGAACATCATCCCCTTTTATTTCCTAAAAAGCTTGGTTATGGGGAAACTGACTATTCTACAATAAGCTACACTCTACAAGGATATGAAAACCTCAAGTATACTTCTATTAGGACTATCATACTCCTAGTCACCTTGGGTTTCAAGATAATAATAATATATTTTTATGTGATAGACAAGGATACTAGTTACAACATGATCTTGGGAAGGCCCTAGATACATCAAATGAATGTTATTCATGCAACCTAGTTCTAACAAGTTTAGTTCTTACACGTGAGGGTTTTTATAGCTCAAGGGGATCCTAAACCTTTGATATGTTATAATTTACCATTCATAAATAACCAAGATTACACATCAATTATTACTTACCTATCAATGTCATCATGAATTCCCTATAATTGGTTGACATTACTAAATCCTCAAAACCTATGGTGGTCATACTAGAAAAGGGACACAAATACCCATAGATTTATTAAAAGATAAATTGTAAGAAAAGGATAACCAAAACTAAAAATATTTATGAACTAGAAGAAGTCACTGGTGTGGTAATTTACACCATGTCTACCACCAAAATCATCAATCTCCTAGAAAAGGACAATCATCTAATTCTCCCATTTGATATGAGGAGTAAGGACATATGCATTTTCCAAGCCTCATGGTTATCCCTGAGAGGGGATATATATATATATATATATATATATATATATATATTGTAGTTGTTGTGGATGGGAGCTTATTCATCCCTAAACACTTATAATATATAAAGGTTTGGTATGATATATATATTATATATATATATATATATCATACCAAACCTTTATATAGTATAAGTGTTTAGGGATGAATAAGCTCCCATCCACAACAACTACATTAATAGTCATCACCAAGGCCAACCAAGTGCTAACCATAGGGAAATAAATTATAACCTACACTCCACTCTTGTCACTTTTGAATGACATAACATTATTTTAGAAAACCCATCCATTATAGTATTTTACTATAGGGTCTTTGAGACATCTGGGTTGCTCCTTCTAGATATGTCAATTGTCTTCTTTTAAACCACACCCATTATCATTTATTACCACACTTAGAACCCATTGATGGTCATATAAGTTATTCTCATTCATTAGGTCAACCCATTACTTAGGGAAGAGGTTCACACCATGTATATTAGCAAGATAAATATCAAAACTAGAACCCATAATTACACATATATTCTTGGGTAAAAACCTATTTTGTCTACCACAAAGGAGGAGGACCCTAATATGTCACTCACTGAATTCATATAAGCTTTCCTCCATATAATAATGGAAAAAATAGTGTTGATATGTCCTATTCATAGTATTTAAATTTATATGACTATACCCATGTGTCTCCTCCACCAAGGAAATATCCTAACTAAATTGGCATACTCCCTACACCTAAACAAAACCCTAACTATGCCAACATACTCCCCACCCTAAAAAAGAAGCCAAAAAAATTATCTTTTGAATTTTTTGGAATCTTCACCTATTCAACCAAAATATTAGAAGGAAACCTTTTAGGTCCTATAAATTTATTTCATTCCTTTGTCTACAATAAAATATTGAGTTATCCACATCTTCATAAGCCTTCCTATTTTCTCCACACAAGGGACAAGTTCACCATCTTTCCAAGTTTCAAAGCCAAGAACCCCAAGCAATATTTTATGAGATCCTTAGTATTCATATGGTTGAAATATAAAATAACCAATAATTCCTTCCTAATTAATACCCTCTTTCTACTCAAAATTAGTGGGTCTTACACTATGGTGGGGCTAAGTGTTACCAAGGTATTAGGGTAGGAGTCATCCTCATTTCCCCTAAAGGATGACTTATGACTTTTGGGTTCAAATTAGAATTTAAATGTATACATAATAAAGTAGATTATGAGGTTATATTTCTTGGTATGTTCATTATAAAGTGCCTAGGTGTCCAAAATTTGAGAATATAGGGAGATTCATAGCTAGCTGCAAACTAAATGTTTGAAGTCTATTAGACCAAACTTGAGCACCTCTAGTTATAAAAAATACTATTCAAAAGGTCTCCAAGGACTTTTATTTCATTTATATCAATGTATTACCTAAAGAAAGCAACCAAATTTCTAGATTTATGCATACCTTATATTCATGTTTCATCCCCCATCCAATAATCCCATAATATGATTTTATAGTCTTGATCAGGTTAGACCCTCTCGTAAGTAAGACTCTTAATGACCAAATAGTTACCCATGTTAAATGAGATGAGTAACCTCTTCTCTTAGATCTATCTGACAATGATGAGGATATCCTATAATTAATACAAGATTAAAATAATCTCACCTCATTCCATCATAGGAAGGGCTTCTCACTTACATGTTATCCTAATTTAGTCCTTAGAACCAAGTTTGATGAATCCTATACTAGGTGGAGGATTCAATATCCTATAATGATGAACACAATGTCTTCAACACTAAGGGAAAAGACCCTATCCTTCTCTCAACTCTTGACATATTCAAGGAGGGAAACACATTCCTCATTGAATAAACTATTGACATTAATATTGAAATGGAGGATAACTATAAAATCCTCAATCTAGGATATTCACTCTCAAAACAAGAGGAGGAAGAACACAAGCAACTTATCATATAGATTTCCAAAGCATTTAATTTCTCATACACTGACATGATAGACATCAATATTGATGTAGTTATACATAATATAGTTACAATACCTAACATGAAATCAATCAAGTAAAAAATTAGACCCATCAAACCTAAATTCACATGAGAAAGTCATAAATCTCTTAGAATTTGACTTCATTAATCCCGTTGATTACTCTAAATGGATGTATAAAATCATATCCATTATAAAAAATTATTAATGTCAAAATATTCATATAATTTCCCCCTCAAATATATTAACATTATTGTTGACACTACCAAAAGATATGAACTATTATCACTCATGGATGGATTTTGAGGATACAACTAGATTCACATCTGTAAAGAATATAAAATAAAGACATCCTTCATTACATTGTAGAAAACCTTTTCCTATTTTTTAATGCCATTCAGTATAAAAATTTTAAGGGAAACATATCAAAGGGATATGATCCACATCTTCCATGACCTCATCCACAAAATAGTGGAGGTCTACATGGATGAATTGATTATAAAATCAAGGAAACATGGAGACCATTTAGGAATTTTACATATCATCCTCACATGGTTGATTGAATATGGATTACTCTCAATCCAAATAAATACATGTTTAGAGTCACCAATGAAAAACTCCTAGGGTACATCATATCTAAACATGGGATTGATATCAACCCAGATAATATATGAGTAATATTAGAAATTAAGCCTCTCATAGATGAATATAACATTAGGATATTTTTAATAAATTTTGGATTTATCCAATGTTTTGTCCCTAACCTTGCCTATGCTATTCATCCCATCAATAACTTACTAAAAAAGATAAGCAATTTAACTTAGATAAGTGATTTTTAAGAAGCATTCAAGGTACTAAAACACTTTATTATGTCTCATATTACACTCATGGAACCTAATATATATAAGACCTTGATACTTTATATAATATTTATTGAGTTATCCTTCACATTTATGTTGGCTCAAGAAGGCAACACTGATAAGGAACATGTGATCTATTTCAGTAGCAGAACCCTTGTCACTTATGATACACAATACATACAAGCATAAAAGGAATGACTATCAATATTATTTGCAACCAAGTGGTTGTGACATTATATTCTTAATTAATAAATAAAAGTTATTGTGAGATCTCAATCCTTACATAATTTCATAAACTATCTAGGTCTCTCTTGGAAGGTTGGGTGCTTCATTATACTCCTAAACAAGTTTGAATTAACTTATATCAACCAAATGTACATTAAAATATAAATCATCACTGATTGGTTGGTTTATTCTCCTCTAGATGATAAATACTTCATTTATACAAATTTATTTAATAATTTGATATTATATATATATATATATATATATATATATATATATATATATATATATATATATATATATATATATATATATATATATATAAAATCCTTCCACTAGTTCTGCTCATTCGTACATAAACACCATCAATTACCTAGTAAACCAAACCTACCTAAAAGGCACCAATTCATAATAGAGGAGATGTATTCATGTTATCACGTGCAATCATGTTATCTTAGATATATTCCTGTATTATAATTCCTTTGATGGAGTGTTACTTTGGTGTGTTCACTAATAGGAGTAAAAAAAGGTCCCTTTTCATTGTCATAATTACATGTGCGATGGACACTTTGGTGGACACATGACCACTAAAAAAATGGATATTTTTGGCTCACTCTAGACCATGATACTATACAATATGTATGTAACTATGATAAGTTATATAATTTTAACATGATATACATATTCCCACTAGGTCATTACAACCCATTATCACTTCATGGCCCTTTTCTCCCTAGAGTTTGGATTTAGTAGGTAAACTCTCCTTACTTCTTCAAATGGTCATCACTTCATCATCATAATAATTGAATATGTCACCAAATTGGTAGAAAGGATGCCCCTAATGACTATTCTTTAATTAATCATTAGAAATATAATCATAAATTGAATCCTTTATCAATTATGAGTCCTAGAGTTCATAATTACTGATAATGGGTCCCCTTTCAAGAATCTTGAATTTTGTGAGTTGTGAAAGAAATTTAGTATATCACACCACTTGTCCTCCTTATATTATTATTAGGATAAAACCCAAGCTAAAGGTACTAATAAAACATTAAATTTAATACTGGTTAAATCCATTAGAGACTATAAATAGGATTGGCATCTATAACTCTACCTATCACTCTAATATTATAGAACAACTATTAAAACACCCACCAAAACAACCTTATATTTTTTTATTATTTGGGTTTGGGGATATTTTTTATTATATATAGAAATACCTAGCCTTCACTTCTCCATTAGAGGCTTATTTTATGAAGAATAATGTATAGAGGGGAATCTAGATGAGTTGGAGCTAAAAGATGAGCATCAGATCACCATTGTAAACAATCACATAGATTATGATAATTGAATGTGTAGGTACTATAAAAAAACATTAATGAGCACCCAATAAATTTTTGAAACCTCATCCTTAGGCTTAATATTTGATTTTACAAAAATAAATGAGATTTTATAAAATTCAAACCCAATTGGTTGGGACCATACTTAGTAATAAAGGATTTAAAAAATGGAGCCTATTAGTTATGCACTTTAGAGGGCAAAGAGTTTAATGAGTTTGTAAACTCTTTATACCTAATTTTTTTTAAAATAATTTATAAATATCCCCCTCTTCTCATTTTCATTGCATTTCTATAGGTGTCATATTCACTTACATATCAAATGTGTTTTTTCATGATTGTTTATATGGTTAGTTCATAAAAAATAAAATGTTTCATAATACAGGATGTCACATCACTTAATTCTCATATCATGCTATCAACCTATATATATTATTATTAAAATAAACATGTCACATTGGTATTTGTCGTAGATGTTGTTAGCCAAATTTGGCACATATAATAATCTTTGCCTAGAAATGATATTGAATAAATGAGTAGAGTTATGGATGGAATGAGTGGAACAAAAACAAAAGACGAAAAGTCTCTCTCACTTTTGATAGAATTTTATCTCTCAATTATAGAAGAGTAATAATCTCATTTGATAAGGATAGACCCTGTCAAATTTTTGATGAAAGACCTCTTGAAGCAATGAAGACTTTCTTTACCTATCTCTCCCCTTTGAATTGTGTGTACTAAATCTTGTGTATCATGGCATTGTGAAGGATAACCTTCCATGCCCATTATCCTTATTTCTTTCTCATTTATAAGGTATCTTCAAGTTAGTTTCAAGTCTAAGTTAGGGTTCTTTCTATCATTGATGCAAACTCTTAGTGAGTCTTAGAACTCTGCTTTGCCTTCATTCATTACTTCTTAAACCTAGTTTATGAAACACTTATGCAACTAGCTAAGTTTTAGAGATTATGTGTGATATCATTGTCTTATGTTTCCTTAGTGTTTACTTCATACTTATGTGAGTTCTCATTTAAATTTGGTGCATCACCCTTCTTAAATTTTGTAAGAGTTCTATTCCCCCTTTCTAACCCTTTTCCTAGTGAAAACATTAATATAGATTATTCATCAAGAGGAAGTCAGTGTTGTCCAAAGGTTTAACCCAACCATAGGTGACCACAAGCCTAGGGTTGTTGCTATAGTGCATATCAATGGAGAGAGCCTGAAGAACCCTTTCCAAGGGTATAAATTAATGCTACAATACTTTTTGGCACACCAAATGAGACTATAGTTCAAAAAAGATTGGTCAAAGTTTGATGTTATTTTGATCAATTTACAACAATTATAGCTTCCAAAAAACAACATCTAATGACTCCAAAAGAAGATTCAAAATTTTTATAGTAAAGCAATGACTACATCTCATACCAAAGGTGACTACAAGGTTAGCTTCTAGAGGTGTTCCCTTTTAATTCATTGAATGTACTTTAAAGTTAGTAAAAACATTAATATTTTCTAATACACACACATATAAAGGCAACTTTGTTCCTAAATTAGTTTCAAGGCCTACGCCTACAAGAATATCTTTGTTAAACCCTTTCATATCCATGGCAGCCCCTAGAGTTTTCCCCTTTATGGATTTTAATGGCCAAAGTCCTTTAGACCTCCCTCAATATGATCCTATTATAGTATAAGCTCCTAAAAGTGTCCCTTATTTTGTTGGAGACCAAGATACAACCACTTTTGAAGACCTCATGGATATAACCAATTTTTTCAACATTTGTGATATCAATGAGGAAAATGTAGCAATTAGGTTATTAGCCATCTCTTTCAAAGGTAAATCTCTAAATTGGTATATAAGCCTTGATACTAACTCTAATACATCATGGGATCAATTAGAGGATGCATTTTTAAATATATTTGAGGATAAAACTGACCATAATAAAAAGAGCCCCTCATGAAGTTATTCAAGACTTCAATATAAGTTCTAAAAGACATGGGATAAAATCCTAATGTCTATTAGGCCTACCCATAACTTTGCCTTTATTTACTATTTGAAGGCCCTAGATAGTGGCATTTTAGTAATGATCTAGTCCAAGGTAGGAAACACATTGCCAAATGCATATGAGGTGGCAATCACAACAAAATATTATTTGGTGTAGGCTAACAAGATTATACCTAGACCACCAATGCCTTTATTCCTTAAGATCAAAAAAACCCCTATTTCTATTCCTCCTATTCATGTCATTCCTCATGTGCCTACAATTCCTGATATACCCTTACATAAGCAAATAAAGGCTTCCACTAGTCAATCTAGTGATTACCAAGAACAAAAGAACTTGAGCTTAAGATCATGTTTTAATCCTTGGTAAATGAACTAGTGAATGCTAAGAGGTATAAAAATTTAAATAGGCCTTACCAATCCTCATCTAAACCTAAATATAAATATTATCCAACAAATAGACCACCCTAAAAAGTAAACTTTGAAGGCCAAGGCCAAGGATAAAACCAAGGACAAGGGAAACCTAACTGTGTTAGGAAAAACAACTATAATACAAATGTTGTAAGCACTTCCAGCACTTTGGTCCCTATTTATAATAATGTTGCTCAAGAATCTAAGGGTAACATGCCTTGGAATTAGTCTTTTGGGAAATTAATTATCCTAAACACTAAATTCAACCAAGCTTTCAATGATAAATAAAAGCAAGCTACCAATTATGGGTATAATTAAGATCTTATGACTCAAAAAATAGAGGTACCCATGATGAAAAAACTAAAGATCCTCAACAAGGTCAAATATTTGACTAAGGACCAAGCCAATTGGGTGCTATAATGGTGAATTATGAGTAATAAGAGTGTCATGCACTCAATCAATAGGCTAGTTATAGCCATGCGTACATTCCAATGGCATTAAATACAAGGTTCAATGGAAGGGACATGGATGGTAATAAGGAAGTAGTCAAATAACTTCCTACCATTAACCCTTCAATATCAAATCTAAATGAACCTACTACTCCTCCAAAGTTTCCAACTACTCCAAAGGTTCTAATTGCTCCAAAGAATCAAAATAAATAGAATGTCTTTGTCTCTCAAAACTCATAAAATCAAGTTATAGTGGATCCCAAAGCACAACCAAAGGTTGGTGGTTAACCCATCAACATTGTGGAACAAATGAAAAATTACATTGTGAGTGTGTCAATGTAAGATATCCTCTCCATGCTTAGTTAGGTAGACATCCTCTAGAAAGGCTTGTCAAGAATTAATGTTTCTAAGAAACCACTAGTTAAGGAGAATGTGGTTCTCACCAATGAAACCAAAAGACCAAATGAAAGGTAACCATTTAAGGTTATCAAAAATATTCCTTTATACATTTCAATAATCATTGGTGACTCTTTAGTGCACAATTATTTGGTAGATAGTGGGGCTAACACCTCAGTAATGCGAAAGTCTATAGTAGACTAGCTTGGTCTAAAATATGAGCCCTAATCTAAAGGAGTGTTACAGCTAGATGGTTCTTCCACCAAGCCATCTAGTATCATCAAAGATCTCAACTTCATCCTACATGCATGTCCTAGTGTCTCAGTGGTTCAAGATGTGTTGATCATAGATGTACCTCCTCATTTTGTACTATGCTTATCCAATGAATTCAAAACAAATATTGGAGGTTATCTTACATTAAACTAGTCATCTATGGCATTCAAGACAAGATATGAGACCAATGTATCAATCAAAGATGAGACCATTACAAAATTCCACATAGATATTTATTAGCTAGACAACATAAACTTCAATTGTACCATCCTTGATAAGGATGAATTCATAGTTGGTCAAGAATTAAACACTCACCCAAAAGAAATACCAGACATGTTCTTGGATGAACTATGGAATGATAACCATTTGGTTGATCCCTTGAAAGGATTTAAATAGAGGGATGTGGGTGTATACTACTTACATAAAGAGAATCAATCCATGTTTTCACTCATTAGAACTCAAAAAGATCCCACTGGCTTATGGAAATTATTCTTTAATGTTTCAATGAGTAACATGGAATGGGTACAAGTGTAATTCTATCACCCCCTTTTAATACCAAGTATTTCTCTTATTACAAGTTCCAATTTAGTTGATCTTACAATGAAAAAAAATATGAGTGTTTTATCCATGGAATTCAATGGGATAATAAGAGAGGAATCAAGAAATTATAATTTTATGGGGATAGTGGACTGATAGTGCACGAATTTAGAGGCCATGATATTACCAAGAACCCCTTAATGAAGTCTTAAAAACATATATTTTTGGACCTAATTAAATATTTTAAGGCCTTTAACATCCAAGCAGTGTCAAGCAACCAAAATGGACATACTAATAAGTTGGTGGTTTTAGAAGCTCAATTTGATATCCCAAATGAGTTAAAAAAGACCAATGTGCAACCACATGTCAAAGTGGTGGTAAGATGATCAGTGTCATATAATGAATCTCATTGGTAGGTCTTTAAAAATGACAAATAAATTTCTTGTTTCTTGAAATAGGAAGTAAATTTTTCCTCCATAAACTAGGAAAAGTTTCAACATCAGTATGAGGAGCAAATCATTCAATTGAGATCTAACAAGATTCCTAAAGTGCTTGTCACCCTTGAAGGTCTTTTCCATGAGGGAGAAAATATGATAAAATATAAGGCAATGATGTCAACCAATGAATATAATTATGAAAGAGTCATTATATTCAAGTACAAGCTCATTAAGATTGGGAAGGTAAGCACTAAAGCTAAAAGGCATGATTTCATAGAACTTTATAAAGAGTATGCATACATCTTTGCTAGGGAATATAGTGACGTGAGAGGATTTAATCCTAAGCTGGCCAAACACATTATAAAACTAGAGGATAATACCAAACCTGTTAGGTAGAAGTAGAGGCCTATAAACCCAAAAATTGAAGAGCTTATAAGGAAAGAATTGACCAAATTAACTGAATCCATGATCATCTTTCCCATTAAACACTCTTCATGGGTATCCAATTTAGTACCTGTAAGGAAGAAGAGTGTGGAAATTATATTATGTGTTGACTTCAAGGGATATAAATAGGGTCATGTTGAAATATCACTACCCTTTACCATCCATGGATCAACTCCTTTAGATAGTTACTGGTTTAGAATTTTTGTCCCTTTTGGATGGGTATTTGGGTTACAACTAAGTTATGGTAAGAGAATAAGACCAATATAAGACTGCCTTCACCATAAAATGGGGCACATATGCTTACCAAATTATTCCTTTTGGATTGTCAAATGTTTGGGCCACTTTTTAAAGATCCATATATATGGATTTTTAAGGGTTGTTGAATCAAATGGTACTAGTTTAATTGGATGACATCATAATTTTCTCCAAGAAGGCTAGTAATCACATAGACCATATAAGGTTTATCTTCCAAGGATGTAGAGAGTATATAATCTCTTTAAATTTGAAAAAATGTGTGTTTGATATTTTTGAAGGCAAACTATTGGGTCACATTATTTTAAAGGAAGGGCTATCCATTGACCTTGATAAAATAAGTGTCATCCTACTATTATCCTTACCCAATCACAAGAAAGCAAACCAGAGCTTCCTTGGGAAAATAAACTTTGTGAGAAGGTTTATACCTAGTATTTCAAACCTCTTCAAACCTATCAGTACCATACTAAAGAAGAGCCAAGTGTTTTCCTGGTCATTTAAAGGTAAAGTAACATTTGAGTCCATTAAGAAATCCATTTCCCAAGCACCCTCGCTCATGAATATTGATTTTTCAAAGGATTTCATGTTGTATATCTTTGCCAATGCTAAAAAAATATTACTTATACTAATGTAGAAAAATGGTGAAGGACTTGAGAAGACAATTACCATTTTTACTCAAGGGATAGAATGATATGAGGTGAGGCACACTTTTATAGAAAATTAGGTTCTTATAGCTTTAAGAGCCTCCAAATTTTTATAACAATACTCTACAATAGTAAGGTTAATCTTATGGTTTCTCATCCTAGAGTGAGGGACTTTCTCCTCAACAAGGATTTGAATGAGAAAAGAGCAGGATGGATTACCAAGGCAATGGAGTATGATGTGGGAATCAAAGTCACCAAGATAACAAGATGTAAAGGCTTATGTGAGCATATGTTAGATGACCTTCAAGAATAAAAAAAGGTTATTTTTGTGACACAAGAAAACTAAAAAATAGATTCACCTCCACTTCATAATAGCTAGCTCTCAGATACGACACATTTATTGATGATAGAAGAATGCCCTCAAGGTTTGGACAAAGTAAAAATAAGGTATTTCAAACTCTAGTCCATACCTTATGCATTAATTTATGGTTTTGTTTCCATAAGGGACCTCAATGGGATAATTCTTAGGTAAATTGATGAAAATCAAGTGAAAAATCTCTTGGAACAATTTTATGATGGACTTGTAGGAGACTATTTTGATCTAATAATAAAATAAAGGTAATGAGAGTTTGTTATTACTATCCTAGACTCTTTAAGGATTCATACACATTGGTGATGAAATGCTATAAGTGTGCTCTATTTTCATACAAACAAATATTATTATCTCTTCCACTCAACCCAATCTAGATGGAGTAAGCCTTCATGTAACGGGGGTTGGATTTCATAAGAATGATAAATCCACCTTCAATTAAAGGAAATAAATGGGTGCTCAATGTACCTAACTAATTCAATAGGTTGGTGGAAGTAATTTCCTTGAAATAAGGCAAAGAAAAGTAGTATTAGATTTCTTTGATAACATAGTAACTAGATTTGGTATCCTAGCTACTATAAATTTAGATAATGCATTAGAATTTATTGGTATGAAGATAAGTGAATGGGAAGTTAAATTGGGCATATACCTCAACACATCTTCCAATTACTTCCCCCAAGGCAATGGACTGATAGATTCTATAAACAATAACTTGATAATAATTATCAAGAGGACCATGTAAGAAAATTAGAGAACATGGCATATAAAACAAAGGATAGCCTTATGGGTTGATAGAGTGACTCCCAAAGATATAATTGGTAATTCTCCATATATCCTTGTATAAGGAAGGGAATCCAAATTTCCCATCTATCTTTAAATAACTACATTAGAATTATCCCATTTGTTTGAGCTAATGGAGAGTGAGACTCTGAGCACGAGGATGGTAGAGCTCATGGAACTTGAAGAAACCAGGGACCTTTCTATGAATACATTAGAGTCACATCAAGCTCATTTAAATAAATCATTTGACAAGAGAGATACAAAAAGGCATTTCAAAGAAGGGGATGTATTCCTCAAATGAGACTCAAATAAGGCCAAGATAAGTAACCATACCAAGTTTGATAGCTTGTGGAGTGGTCATTATTTGATCCATGGATGTAAATAACATAATGATTTTTATCTTTCCCAAGTGGATGGAGAAGTATTACCCATCCAAATCAATGGAATTCATTTAAATCCTTATTATTAGAATAGTTTGTAGTTGTTGTATGATATTGTATCATATTAGAGTAATTTTCTACGCTTTACTCTAAGTTCCTTGAGCACATTTCTTTTTAGTTGTGTGTTTCCCTTTCAATAAGTGCCTTGGGCACAGTTGTTTGTTTTGATATTTTGTTCCTTATTTCTTTAAGAGGAAGTTTTATAAAGGGTCAACCTTTAGTCAGTTTCATGGCAGCTGAGAGAAAAGACTATGACTTTGTGTACCCAATAGATCATTTTAAGGCTTTTAGTCTTTGCATATTAGGCATACAAACCTAGGATATCACCATAAATGTTGGCTAAATTTGAACCAAATAATAATATTTACCTATAAATGGTTTGAATAGATGAGTATATTTTTGGATGGAATGAGTGGACCAAAAGTAGAAGAAGAAAAGTCTCTCTCACTTTTGATAGGATTTTATCTCTCAATTATAGAAGAGTAGAGACTCATTTGAGGAGGTTAGACCCTATTAAAATTTGTATGAAAGACCTCTTGAATTAATAAATACTTTGTTTACCTATCTATCCACTTTGGATTATGTTTATCAAATCTTGTGCATGATGGTATTGTGAAGGAGAATCTTCCATGCCCATTGTCCTTCTTTCTTGCTCATTTTAAGGTATCTTCAATTTAGTTCTAGGTTTAAGTTAGTGTTATTTCTGTCATTGATGCAAGATATTAGTGAGTCTTATAACTCCTATTTTCCTTCATTCATTTCTTCCTAAACCTATTTTATGAAACACGCTAAGTTTTGTGAGATTGTGTGATCTAGTATTATCTTATGTTTCCTTAGTGTTTAATTCATGCTTATGTGAGTTCTCATTTAAATTTGGTGAATCACCCTTGTTAAATTTCTAACCATTTTCCTAGTGAAAAAATTTAGTATAGGTGATTCATCAAGAGAAAGCTAACCTATTCTAGAGGTTCAACCCCACCATAAGTGACCCACAACCTAGGGTTGTTCCCATAGTGTAGCTCAATTAGAGAGAGACTGAAAAACACTATCCAAATGTGTAACTTTATTCTACAATAAATCTTAAAATTAGATTACACCTCTTTCCCTACATATTCTTACATAAATGATAAAAATTCTAGCCTAAAGTTGAGTATATAAACATGGTAATGATAGAGTCTCCCCTTACAGTGCCTTTGGGAAAAACACATCATCACTAATAATATAAAATAACTTTACCTAACCATATTGGTCCGTGGTGGTGATCCCTTACTTCTTACTAGTTGCATGGGGCCAAGGTTTAGGGTGAAGGCATTACAAATAGAAAATCATATTATTATATGAAAATCAAAATCTCATTCAAATACAAAAGCCAAAATTATACATATCTCTCCATTTATTAACCCTTGGTTTTGAACCCTCACATCTAAATAGTTGTGTGGGGTTGGCATTAGGGAGAGATGACCTTAATCATCTATATTTATCCTTCGATGATGAGCCCATGTGTCTTCTTAGTCATACGAGACTAGGTGTAGGAGGTTGAAATGAGAAGAAAAAGATAAATTTAAAAGTAATTTCAAATAAAAAAGAATGTAAAAAAATAAAGTTATTCAAAAGGGGTTATCTGTATGTTTATGTTTAAATAAGATAACCTTTTCCCATTTACCAATTTTTTTAGGGTAAGTAATCTATAGATTAAGCCAATAAATTCAATATTGTATAAGTTTAGGAAGAAGCACATATTCCCATTTACTCATAAGGATTATGTCATCTTCATTTTTCCTATGAAATTTTGATTTATGGTTCATCTCACATTATCCTATTATCCCCTTTTCATCCTTTGTAAATTGAAAGTCATATATTATGTGAACAAAGAAACTAGGTAATCACCTATAATAAAAATGTTAGCATATTAATAGTTAAATATGTACATCCATCACATTAAATAATCCACATACATCCTATTTCCACATATACATAATCATTTTATCATAACAACATATCAAAAACAAATAGATAAATATATACATACATCGTCACATATCTAATCCTTTACAATGCATAAGTTGAGAAGTTAATATGAAAATAAAAAATCATATCACATAATGATAAATGAGAGATACACCAAAACATCCATATATATCATGTAAAATGTTGAGATAATATCACTAAAATGTCTGATACAAGTACCTCCATAGAGGGCCAATATGCCTCAAGGCATCTCAAAAAGAACCAACATTTATAATGGTATATAAAAAACATCTACAACAAGTCTTAAAATATTTTCCTCTTCTTTTGGGAAGGAAATGAGGTGGAATAATGTTTAGGGCTCTATATATGGTGATATATCCTACTCATGCCTCTTTTTGATGCTAACTCAATATCTATAGGTTAGTATCTACGAGGATGGCTCCAGCTTGAGCCTCCCTCTGATGTTATTCTCCCTATCCTATGACTAAAGGCTATGTCACCTCCTCTCACAATTATTTCCATCAAGTCCTCTACTCTCCTCACCCAGGCCAAAAAATTGATGTTATCTAGCCTCAAGTCACCATCATCATGGAATGATACACTAGTGCAAAAACATCTATATGATACCCATCACTATAGGAATCCCAAGGTCAACCAACATCTAGTCCCATGTCTAATTAGTTCTTCGATGAAATATAATTATCAACCTATCTATGATCATCCCGATCCATGTCCTAAAGTATATTAAATCACAAAGTATATAGGATAAATTAGATCTAACTAACATGAAAAATCTAACTATAAGAAATCAAAATATGAGCTAGAGTAATGAATAAAAAATAAACAATTTATCTGAATCTCCCTCTCACCACTTGGGATCAGAGTCATCATTTGTATCCTCCTCCTCATCTATAACAAGGTCCACCTCTAGCTTAATATGTTATAGGGCACCATCATCTCCATATTTTGGATGTTATTACTGCTACCATGTATGGCCCTAGGATGGTGGTGTGGGAAGTGATGGTGGTGGTGGACTCATCTATTATTGTTATCCATCTTCAACCTATCCCCCTCCTCCTCTAATAACCTATTAGGTTGGTTAGGTTATAGGCACCCCTCTCAAAAGTGGGTTCCATACTAGTCACCCTAGCTTCATAGTTCACTTTGTACATAAACCCAAAGATAGGTATGTTACCCATCTAGGTCATATCAAAATATGAAGCCAATCAATCCATGGGGTGAAACTCAATCTCTAACATCATGTCTCGAACCAAGGTGGCCCCAATGGATACCAAGTGATAGACTCCCTCGTTAGAACATTACCTAAACATGTTTGTGTAAGGTATGGAAATAAATTCTACCACCATTAAAGATCCCATAGTTTGGGGTAATACATTAAATGGTGCCATATCTACCCATCTAATGGCCCTAATGCCCTTTAATTCCCTAATAAGCACCCCTTCTATTAAAAGATCATCATATCATAGACCTAACACATAATGATGGTTGGGTGCATAATATAAAGGGATCATAGGTGATCCAATCAGTATAAATCTATGTAGGTCCATGAGAACATCACTTGAATTTAGGTATAGTGATCCCCTCTCTCCTTTATGCATTATATGATCAATGACCAGTTATATAAAAGCCTACATGTGTATTTTTATCCCACTAACTAGGAGGAAAGGATGTTGATGATATCCTTTCTCATATTTGGGACAAGTGATCCCTCAAACTAAGAAAGCCTCATTCCACACTTCACACCCATGTCATGTGTATCAGAGTTTCCAGAATGACTTAGCCATGTATAACCCTCATAATGGCTATGAGTATCATGGATGGACACCAATAATATGATAGTATGAAGATCGGTAATCCAATACACATATATTGGGGTGATCATCCAATCTTTTAGGGCATAATGAAACATGAAAGTATTTTAGTCATGGTCCTAAAAAGTCAATAGGTCACACAATAGTTGGATAAAAGAGGGGGTGATCCTTACCTGTGTTATATGAAGTATCCCTACTCGATCAAATAATGCCAACTCATTATTTATCAAAAGTGATATGAATTAAGGGAGCCACTCTTACTCTTAGGATATACTTGATCAAATATAGCCCCCCTACAATAATTAAGGAAACCCTAAGTTGGTCAGAGAAATTATCTCTACCTTTTAGACAAGTCAAATATCTACTCATTCTCTACACATATAAAAACACCTAAATTAGTAGGTGGTGGTTACAAAACCACCCTAAATAAGTTATAAAACTACCCTAAGGTAGTGATGTAAATACCCCAAGTGGTTATTTAACCAACTTAATATGGTGATATGATAACCACCTTATGATGGTTACATCACTGATATGGGGATTTTGTCACCATCTCCCTTCAAAGGGTCATGGTTATGTAACCCAAGTGATGGTTTTGTCATCCACCCATAGACTACCCAACCCCACCCCCCCTTAAAATAAATAAATAAAAAACCTTATCAAATCGATTTAATACTCAAAAAAATCTAAAAATCCCTAACCTCCCCCAATAATGACTAAAATTCTTTTTTTTCAAATTTGTTGGATTTCAACTAAATTTTAATTTTAATTTAAAATTTGGGGAAAAAATAAAAAAGTTAACAAAATCAACTTGATATGCCTAGTCACACCTCCCAATGGTTTATTTTCCATCATTTCATCTCCTTCATTCTATTGATTGCTTCTATATTCAAAATAATCACCAAGAATCTAGAGCTCAAAAATCTCTCTCAAGGAAAATGACATAAATGAAATATTTTTGGCAAGTTTTTGAATATATAGGGTCCCAAACTAACTTTTTTAATTCAAAAGTTTTCAATTTTTACATGAAATTTTGTTTAATATTTGTTATCACATATATAAGTTATCTTTCTTTGATCTCACAACTAGTATTTTAATCACTAACATCTTAACAAGCTTCTACATTTTCTTGTATAAAATTTTATTATTTTTTAGGTACACATGGCTTGGCTCTAGGTTTAGTCCTCTAATAGGATGGTCTAGGTACTATGGTATTCCCACATGTATGGTACATATTATTTCCATTTTTTTATTCCATAGTCTCTTTTTCACTTTAATTTAAAATCACACTTGAATCTTGTCATTTTTCTATAGGTTGCACAAAGTCTTGATGGACTTTGATCCTCTATTTGGGTAAGTAAGGTAAGTATTTTTAACCTCTCATTTCCTTTCCATATGCCTTACTTGGGATTACACATTTCCAAAAAATTAAAATTCAATCTCTAAATGGTGAAATATGTATGCACCTAAAATTTACACAACTTGACACTTCTAATACAAATCCAGTGATGATACATTGATCTCTTATTACATGCTCCATAGGGAACTCTCTAGCTTAACTCCTTCCCTATACCTTCTTATCCATCACTTGACCCCTTTTGGTCCCCTTGGTTCTAAATTTATTATTTATTTTCACCTTATTTCAAAAATTGACCATAGATGACAAAATTACCACTCTTGATGATGGAACCACCCTTCTTCATTATGAATTCACCCCTTATTTTACAAAACCACCATGACAATTATGTAAATTAGGTAGTGTTTTTTATGATAAGAGGTGGTTTAGTATTAAAATCATGTTGGTATTATAATGGTTAGTGGTGGTTTGTTATACTTAAGTTTTAGTTCTGTAATCACCCCCGTATAAAGTGGAAATTCTATTAAAGTTGAAATACTTTCAAAAACAAGCTCTTGTGGCTATAATTTTCATGCATTTTACATAAATAGTGTTGTGTTTATTATTTTTATCACCTTGTGTTCATTTATAATTAGTCCCACCTTACTCCCTCTTATATTTTTAGTCCTCTTTAGTTCCTCTTAAGTTAAACCCATCATCATATTAGTTGAACCCATCTATGCAAACTCCCATATTTTCCTACAAGAAGGCCAATTTTGGCCTAATTTAATATCTAAAAATTGCACTTAAAATTTTCTATTGAGAATATTTTATATCCACAACCTTTCTACAATTTTTATAGGATTCAATCTCTATTATTTTTGAGTAGACTAAATAGTTGCAAGTGAAGAAGTTTTCTTTGTGAAATCAACTCAAACTTTACAAGCTAAGACATTAGCCAGCCTTAGTTTAGTTTCTCTTCATTTGTAGATTGTGTATCCACTTTTCCCATATTTTTATATAGTTTTTTCATCCTACAACTATAGATTTTATAGAATTTAGACAAGATCATATGGAACTAGCATATTTAGGATTCTTTTATCAACACACCACATGCACTTAAGCTAATTTATACCAGAATCAAGGTGGAGCTCTCTTTATTTCTAAAATTTGATTGATTTATTAGATTAGATTTGATATAGTTTATTGTTGTGTTAGATTGTTTTTACACATTCAAAAAAAGGAGAAAATCTGATAGTGAAAGATATCTACCCATTTTCATTTATCTTGGCTACAGAGTATAGCTAATTTTTATTTATGCTTCCATATCAGTAGATTAGTGTTTCATGTAAATTTTTAATTAAGTTTAAAATAAAGAGAGATAAGAAACTAAAGAAGGGTATGGTTGAAAAACCTATTTGTTTTTGCATGCATTGAATTAGAATATTGTGAAGAGCTCTTCTTTGTCTTGGGAGGAAGACCTGTGTATAACAAAGAACTAAAGCAAACTTGTTTGTTACACAGGTAATTGGGTGGATTACCTAGCGATAGCTAGATCCTAAAAGTGAGAGATTCCTTAGGGGATATCAATCGACATGTTTCAAATATTCATGTTGATAAAGCTATAAATAAGGCACTTACATCAATAATCAAAAGGTACTAAAATGAACACAAGAAAGCTTACTAGAAAAATAGATGAGAAATGATCTAATTAGTGATAAAATAATGAATACTAGTGATAATGGGTTGGGGCATGCTTCAAAAAAATTTAAAGGGGTCTGTGAGTGGTAAAAAACACAAAAAATTAGATTTTATTTGGGGTGGGTGAGTGAAATCAGCTTGCAAGTTTTTCTACCATAGGTGACCATCAATAGTTGGGGTAACAGTCGATAGTTATTCCTGATCATCAGCAATTGGGGTCTGACCATCGGTAGTTGATTATGTATTTTTGGGTTTACTAAATAGAAGATGACTGGATTATACAAATATATTTTATGAATTAGGCAAGGGCTAGACTATTTACAAAATGGAATAAAAGCACATGAATATTGACAAATAAGCATTTATCTTACCAAAAGTTGGTTGGGTGGGTGGTTGATACAGTTATCCTATTGGTGGAATCTAGCTTGTTCTAATAGATTAATGGTACATGAAATCTTGGTTGAGAGGTGACAATGAGTTGGATATTAAGAAGATGGTTGATAATGCTTAATAACATTGATGATGTTGGTTGACCTAATTAACCTACAAAACAAAAATCCTAAGTGCCTAAGTTCTTGATAATTATTTTAGATGGATTTGACCTCCTAGACCTCTCTCTCTTATAGACATAAGTAAGAGGTAGAAGTGAAGGTGTAACTAGGTCATCTAAATATAATTTGTGCATGAAAAATCTTGTAACATAATTTAGACAAGTTATATTTATAAAAGGGTCGATAGAGCTTGCATGATCTTGGTGAGAAGGTGGATCCTAACCATTGATGGTCAAGGGTCCCCAAGGCTAATCGTCAATGGTCAGGGTCCATAGGGATAGGGTTATAAAGGCTAGGGTTATTTAGTTAGGTGAAATTAAGTGTAGATTGGTTGGTTTAAGCTTAATATATGTATTTTGGTCCCAAAGGGGGCCTAGGGTAGGTCCAATAGTATCTTTAACATTCAAAATCATAGGCATGTGGATTTTTGGTGTCTACATTTTGGGAGGTGATGTTCCCCCTCAAACCTAGAGTTGGTGAGGTGAATCTAAAGTGGGTATGGGTTTGATAAGTGGTAGATAGTGATTCATGAGGTGGTGACATGAGGTCAGGCATTTGAGATGCAAATGTGTGCACAAAATGTGATAAAAAGGAGTGATAGATAAGATCACATATAGACTAAGTTATCAAAGTTTGTAAAAAGAAGGGTTGGTAATAAGGACAAGTGACAAGTGAATTGTATGACCACTAATAGGTGTGGTGACTAAGAACAATTGTAAAATAAAGTCACTTAAGTGATCTTTATGTATCTAGTGGGTATCCAAGGTAGGATGTACTCCTAGGGAAAACATAAATGGGTCAAGTGTTATGGGTATCCAAGGTAGGAAGTGATTTTGGTGAGACATAAGTGGGTCAGTATGTGGAATGTGGCATAAAAATGCAAAAGGGTCAACATGGAAATATTGTCACTATGAACAAAGGATCAAGCAAAAAGTGTCACAAAATTACATGCCAAATGAGACAAAAGAGACAAATGGTGATGTGATGAGGTATTTAGGTTAGTGGGAGAAATTCATTTCCAAAATTAGGTAAGAGCTTGAGGTAAATTCCTTGAAATGTGGAGTTTGTAGGTAAAAGGTGAAATTAGGTTTGTAAGGTATCCTAACCATTGATGGTTAGGGTCTCCAAAAGGTGACTATCGATGGTCACCCTGACCGTCAATGGTCAAGAAAAATGCTAAAGTTTTAGTGGGTAAAAAAAAGAACTTTGTCATTTTTACTAGCATGCTTTGTTTGACTAAGATCTGGGTGATTTTAACACTTTGAAAAGAAAGACAATGCTGAGGTAGGCACTGCTCATTAGCTAGAGGTGTGTCATAGAGTTTGTGGGTCTAGGATGTAAGGAGTATGAGGATATAGTTAGACACTTACACAAGGGATAAGACCATAGAAGAGGTCATAAAATTAGGTATGGGGTACAATAAACTTGTAGATAGGTCTACAAATTTGATATTTAGGGTTGCATGCCCTAGGTAGGGTTTTGGGCAAATGGGTTGGGTAGAGCATCAAATTGATAGGGTGGGTGGGTGATTTCGGTGACATGTGATCTATTTAGAGTTCTTAGGCTAGTTATATTTCAATTTTGCTAATTATTTTAGGAATAAGGGGTTTTGGGCATTCTAGGATGTATTTTTTTTGAAAGGGCTGATAAATTGTTACATGTATTATTTTTTGATGATTCAACATATATTATGTATGGTTTTTGATGTCACATATGATGGATGCTTATGGTTTATGATCATGGTTATGTATTATGATTCGTAACTTGTGGTTTATGATGGTAGTGTTTCAGTTATTAGCTTAGGCATGTGCTGCTTGAAAGATAGTTATGATGTGATTTTGTTCATGGATATGATAAGATGTGTTATTGATGGATGTATGCTATATGATAATGTAATGGTTTTGTTTATGAACAAATGGATGAAATTGTAAATGGTATATTATATGATGTCTCACTCATTAATTTGGTCTATGCTTATATTGGTGTAATGATATGCCGATAGACTCATATGATGTGATAATTGTAAATGGATAGGTTGATTTTTATGGTCTACTATGATATGTTTACATTATTTTTGGCTCATTTATGGATAGATGTTATTGCTTGATGACATAGTTTGATGTTCATTCTTTTGACATGATGTTTACTATACATGATCAGAGGGGTAGAAGGTGAATATGATTAAAGATGAAAACACATGAAGTAAGTAGGTAACAAACTAGATGTGTAGGAAAGTGATAAGAATCATGAGGGGTATATCCACATGAATTAATAAAATATAGGAAAAGGAACATGATGATTTTTCATTGGTAAGGACTGACATGAAACGTAAAGTTGGATTGGCTTAGTGAAAATAAGCTTTTCTAATGCTTTCCATTAGCATGCTTAGGTTGATAGATAGGGATCCTGATTACATTGTGTCAAGTAAGCTCATAGTCCCATGCATACGACATGTGGAGGGAGAATGGGTGAAATTTGAACCTTTAGTGATACTAGTATTCCTTTTATATAGGTGTCTAAAGAGGTAGTATAAACAAGTCTATGTCCATATATAAAGTGTAGACCAATCGATGCAGGAAGTCTACTAAGGAAAGCTGATTGTGGCTTTTAAAGATTATTGATTTTATGAGAGCTAATTATGGCTTTCAAAATTGATTTTGCTCTTGATTTTGATTTTAATTTTTCTTTTGATTTTCTATAGGGTCAAGGAAACTAATCAATGTAAGAAGTTTCCAATAAAATTACTAGCTTTGAATAATGGTATACTCAGCCATCCTTCAAGGGAATGGTCTATGTTTATATGATTAGTTAAAATGCTTCCGATAGTTTTCCTTCAAGGGAGAAATCCACCTTATGTTTTTTAATTTTAGAATAAGTTTCTATAACTTTCCTTCAAGGGAGTATTCTATGAATGCTAAGGATGACCCATGATTTATTTTTGTTATTTGCTATTACTTTTGCTAGATTTTGCTTGACATAGACTTGCTCATACATGCTCAATAGATTACCTTTATGAAGGAAAAACTAAGCTAACATTTAGGTTTAGTAGGTGAAAAATAGGTATAGGTGACAAAAAAAATATGAAATGATCTCAAAGATGTGGGAAGTACTATGAGAATCATGCCATGGATAGAGCCATGGTATCCATAGTTCAAGATTAGGCTATAATTGTGATGGATAATCACATGATTCTATTTCACTCATTTTCCCATAAAAAGAGGGAAATGAATATGGTTGTAAGGGATGAGATTAAGTTAAATAAATGGTAATTATGATCCCTATTTAACAATATAAGGGATGCAAATGTGAAGCATTGAGAGGTTTAGGTTCTATTTTACCTTCGAGGGAAGATAAATGATAAGCCCCTGATCCATACTTATGGGTTATGATATAGGATCCAAGCTAATTGAAAACAAATTTAACCCTTTTTATATTATCCATATTAGTTAAATGTTGATTTTATTTGAGTACAAGATCCCTAATATTGAATTCTTAGACTTTTAGGTGTTTGTTACAGGCACATTTGATTCATTATTGATAGATACAAATATGGGAAAGGGTGGCCTAGAAATTTTCCTGACAAGACCCCAAAAATACAATTTTTGGTTTTGAGGTGGATGTGATAGTGGATGAGTTGCTCAAAGATCATCTTGAGAATGGCTAAATGATCTTTACGAAGTTGTAATTCTTGAGAAGGTAATCCACATAGTCTTCGATGATTATATGGATAACGTCATGGCACATTGGTAGGTTGCACCAACATTCTTAAGACTAAAGTGCATGACTCTATAATAGAAAGTCCCCCATGGGGTGATAAAGGAATTTTTGTGTTGATCTTTATGGGCAATAAAAATATGATTATAACTCAAGAATCTATCCATGAGTGATGACATGTCATGGCCTACTATGAAATAAACAAGTTAGTCAATGCTAGGTAGAGTAAAGTCATCCTTTGGGTAGGTGAGGTTGAGGTCACAAAAGTCCACATAGATATGTAGTCTCCTTATGGATTTAGTGATAGGCATGATGTTAAAAACCCATTGGGGATAAATTTGACAAAAAGGAGGCATTGAAGCTCTTTTTGATAAGGAGGGCTATGCGATGATGCAATCAACAAAGTTTCTATTTGATAGGTTTGGCATCATGAGTAGTTATGATGTTGTGAATGGTAATTGGTAGGTTAATACTAGGCATATCAACATATAACCAAGTAAATGTAATACTAAAGTGTTTGAGGAAGGTAGAGAAGTCTTGTAGTTCCTCAAGGGTGAGGATTTGGCCAAATTTGATGACATGGTGGATATATGGAGTGACCAAGTCAATATATGTGGTATATTCATTCAACATGGTTAAGGTTTCTATAGGTAAGGATTTTTGGATGGAAGAATTTGGTGTAGCAAGGTATGTGAGAATAATATCATCATCTTGACACTGAATAGTGTTAATGGTAAGAGAGTCTTCTCCCATGAGTTCAGGCTAGATCAAAGGGATGGATGTGGGTGCCCCTTCCTTTTGATAAGTCAATGGACTCAGGGTAATCATGTTGAAAAAAAATTAGGTGGGATGATCTCCTCATCCTCACCCATAGGTGAAGGGGGTGTTGTTGAGGAAGGGGTCTCTTCTTATAAAATGGTAGGGGTAGTTTGTTTGGCTTTCTTCTTATTGGGTAGAATGAAGGGAAGGCCATGATTCTCATGAGGCTTTTAAGTCTTGATCAAGGTCAATATCTGTGGGCCATACTCATATCATCCTAAACCAAATCCCTTCCATGGATACCTATGAAGGTATAGTTTGGAGAAGTTTAGGTTGTCCAAATAAGAGAAGATGGAGGTAAATGCTTGAGGTAGAGAGGGAGTGGTGGTAGTGTTAAGTGTCTTGTAAATTCCCCCATAGATAAAGTGGTTTTGATAGCTTGGAGGCCCCAAAGGGGTAATGGCTCCAATGTTAGGGTCATAACCTCTTTGGTGGTTGAGTTTCTTGTATTATTGGGGAATAAGGAGGGCATCAAGGGTGAGCAGATGGTACCCCCCAAGGGTAAGGAATTAGAAGGTAGGTTCTAAAGGATCAGTGATGGGTATTTGGTCTGTGGGAATAGATGAACTACTAGATACCTCAATGGAAGGGGAGGAAGTAATGGATTCAAATTTTGTGGGTGAGGGCTTGATGGTGGTTGTTTGTAGTGATTTGGATGGAGGTAGGAGAATGTCATTAGGTTGGTAGATCATATTGCATGTTATAAAAGGGCTAGGGTCAACTTGTATGGTAACAACTTGACCTTCATGTTCAAAATTTACACAATAATGGAGGGTGTAAGGTAGACAACCCATGGCCTAGATCCAAGGTCTCCCTAGTAAAATAATGTATTGGAATTCACCTTCAACCACATAGAAGAGTTCAAAGAGCGTTTAAGGTCCTAACTGAATATGAAAGATGATAGTTCTCAAGGTAGTGGTCATAGTGTCATTAAAGGATCCAAGGATGGTTGAATTTTTGAACATAACATTGTTTGGTAGCTTGAGTTTTTTATAGGCATGGGAAGAGATGATGTTGATACAGACTCCTCCATCAATCAATCACTTAATGCAAGTTTGGTTGATGTGGGCTATAATAAAAAGAGGGGGATTTGGGTCTTTGGGGTGGATATAAGGTATATTTGAGTCCTTGAAGGTAATAAGGGTGGAGATCTAGAGAGCACTGTTGAATGCCTCTATAGGTTAGGAGTATCCTAGTCTAACCTCAATGGCTTGCATAGCCTTGATCATGGCTTGATGATGGTGAGGTGAGGTGGAAATGTGATTATAGAGGCTCATCTTAGTTGGGTTTTGGTTAATTTGTTTAAGGATGACCCTCTTAATGGATTCATAGGGGTTATCCTCTGGAGTGCCTAAGATGGTGACTTTGGGCTTAGTTGTAGATGTAGAAGTTTGGATCTAGTTTATTTTAGGGTGAGTCAATGGTTATGTCCATAGAATGGACACTTTGGCCTTTAATTTATCCTTTTTTAATGATCATGTGACCAAATTACTTGTATGGATAGATGGAAAAGGTGTGATGAGGGTTTGGGTAGATTCTCCATCACTCTAAGGTGAGAGTGGGGGATTAGGAATGTGTTGGTGAATAGCTATTGGGTGTAGTGGTGGAAGAATGGATGGAAGGTCATCTAATAAAAGATCATCCTCATCATAGAGTTGGTGGAAAATGTCCTAGAGAGCTTTGTAGTTCTCCATGTCATGCCCAAGTGTCTTGTGATAGGATCACATTTGATGGTCATTGTACCAGGTCAACATCAAATCAAGAGGATCAAAAGGTCTGATAAGATGTAATGTGAGGCAAGATTTATACAATAATCTTTGAATAATAGACATATATGATTATACTAGAGGTAATAAAATTTTATGGATAATGGTTTGGGTTAGTAAGATGGGCATGTTGGTGGCAATAAGTTTAGTGAGAGATGGTTTGGGTAAGGCGGTATTTCTAGTTGATGGTTTTAGTCTGGGTATCTTGGTAGTTAGGATGGCCAAGTTTGATGGTCTAACTATTGGTAATCTAAGAGGGATCAACACATTAGATAATAAGTGGGATAGTGTAATTAACATCAATGGGTGGCATATGTTAAATTGTGGTTGCTTTTTAAGCAAAATAAAAGGGTGAGGCCCTAAGATAGAGGGCAAGGTAGAGGGATATAGAGTGTTAGTCATGCATCCCTTAAATTTTTTCATCCTCTTGGTTGGTGTGGGTCAAGATTTGAGTATAGGCTTAGTTAAAGTTAAGTCTACTCTTAAGGATGGGTGAACCAAACTCTGAGTAGGGAAGACACCAAGAGTTTTGAAAGGTTTGGTTGGTGATGTGGTGGTTATTTTGGTTGACTAAGAAGTTGGGGGTTCGTAGAAGTTTAGATCAATTTAAGAGGTGGTGGAGAGATGATAGATTAGTTATTTAGGTGTATGTTAGAAGGTTCAAGTTTGTTGATGGGGGGAATGCCTAACTGTTACGAGAAGGTGGTTTTATCCATGTTTAGTTTTGTATCCATACCCAACTTTTGAAAAAGTTTAGAAAAAGGTTTGTATACTAGTCTAGTCTCCATGGTAATAGGTGTCAAGGAGACACCTATGGGTTAAGGAGGAGAGTTGATATCCTCATTCATTTCCTCAAGCAAGGGAGGTAGGTTTAAGTTGGGTGGCTTTGCTATGCGGGGTGTTTGTGAAAAATTTGCTCTCCTAGGCATGATGTCCATAGTTGTGGCTTGGTCTATAGTTATGGGAGATGGTGGGCTAGGAATGGTTGTTTGTTCAGGTTGGATATCTAAAGGGGTGATTGATGATTCCAAAGCCTCTATGACCAAATCTAAGGAAAAAAGAACCTCCTTAGTTTGGGATTTTAAATGAAGGGAAAGTGACTTCACCACCTTGGTAGATGAAGTGGGGTAAAATTAGGTAGGTTAGATTATAGGCGTATCAAAGACTATATTTATCATGTGGGAAACATGAGAATATTTAGCTTTTTTTCCTTGGCTTTGACAGGGGCATCGTTGGGAAAAGGTTTCCCAAAGGTGTCAAAAATGTGATTTTAAGGGGCATTGGAATTATCTAACATGAGTTCCCCTTTATCAATAAGACTCTAAAAAACATTATTGAGAGTATTATATTAGATGATGTCATGTATAATTACCTAATGAAAAGCATATAGGTAATTCTCATTGTACCAAACAAGTGCTAGAAAAGAAGAGTCAAACTGTTAGGAAGGTTTGATGGGTGAAAGTTGTATAATGTTAGCTTTTAGTAGCTATTGACCAAATTTGACCCCAAGTCAAATCTGGTTCAAGCCCTAATTTTTTAAATTTTTAATAAGTTTTAATATGTCCTATGGGGTCTCTTATTGTCCTCTATGTCTCACTTAACCTTCTCCTAGTCCTCGTTGAAGACCACTTCCCTTGTATTTGCCTAGTCAACTAAAGTCAACATTAGTCAACCATGGTTAAACTTAGTCAAAGGCTCAATTTATTTTAAAATTTTCATAAAATCATATTTTATGGGTTTAAAGGTGTCTTCAATTCATAAATTGGTCACTTTCTCAGTCTCATGTGAAAAAAGGGTCATTTGGCCAACTTTTTTGCTCAATTAAATGACTTCTAAAGACTTTCAAGTTAAAATATTTGTCACTAAGATGGATATAAATTTGGATTAAGATCAAATGATGTCAAAATATATCAGAGGTTATTTAAATAATCAGTCATAAGTAGTAAATGAAAAATTTCCCTTAAAAATAGGCCTCTTTGGGCACTTGTAAGGACTCCTTAAATTCACTTACAGCTAAAAACGTGGATGTTATGACTTTTCACCTCTTCATAAGCCATTTACACATTTGGTTTTCATATATTTCATAAAAATTCAGTATTTAACTTATTTTCCTCCATTTTTCACTTGGTAAGCTAAAAATGAGCAAATTCAAGCACTTCCTATGGGTCATAAATGTGGAGTCAAGAATAATGGTCTTAGGGGTGGATAGGAATCTAAATGTAATTCACATCCATAAAAAGAACACTTATATTGGTGGTTCCTTATTTATGAACCATCACTAACACTCCATGAAGCTTTCTATGCACCTCAATCTAAGAGGGGTTCACTATTTGAACTTGTTTCAATTTTTCTTGCTTTGGTTTGATGAATCTATTGGTTATAGATATTTACTCATGATATCCACGACATTTCCATGGTTCCCTTAGTTTTGAAAATCAAAAATTCTTAATAAAGCCTCTTCTAGGCTTGTATATGTTTGCAAACTATCTATTTTACACTTACAACTATTTAAGGTGCCATGAGAGAGGTTCTTCATGATTGGGAAGATGTGTTAGTTCTATTCCAAGGTGTTCTTTGATAATGGCAATATATTTGAAGTATGGAAAACACTTTTGAGTTTTTTGTATGCCTTCCATTTGCATGTTCTTACTCTTTTCACGTCCATACCTACACAAAATAATTAAACTCATATATACAAGTCCCTAATGATGTCATAATGGCATAGAGATAGGTAGGCAAGTGCTCAAAATGCTTGACATTTCTAAAATCAAATGCATAGTGCCTAGAAAAAGCATACAAGGTCCAGTTTTATGAAGAATTTCATATGGATCATATTAAGTCCATTGTTGGTGTGTTGATTTCCACCTATAGCTGATTTAGGAAAGGTCAAAGAGCTAATTTAAGGTACTTAGAAAATGTTGAATCTTGTTTTGAGAAGATTCATAGATTAGAGAGAATCCTAGTATACACTTGAAGCTATAAGATGATCAAAAGGTGGCGAGTCCTTCTCAAGGCCAAATCTAGGTTTTAGAATCAAATTCCTTAAAATACAAAATAGAGGACCTCTAGCCTTATTGGAATAACATATACCATGACAAGAGGAGTTTCTAATACTCTTGATTGACTAGTTTAGTAGCCCCTAACATGGTTTATCACCCAATATGGAACATAGACCTTAGAATCTCATTGGAGTGGATTCAAGTGGATAAAATTCACATTCATGAATGAAAGTACCATGATGTAATAGGTGTAACTTATCTTTTAACCCCTCATACTCATCCTCTATCCATACACAAGATAAAATGTGCACCTACAGTTGGGACAGGGATGACAATATTTAAACATGATGGTTTTTTAAGGTTTTGAAACCACCCAAAGTGAAAAATGGGATTAAAACATGAATCATGCCCATCTGGAAGATTCTAATATACCCTCCACACTATTTCCAAGGCCTAAGAACATAAATCATCACATACAACCAACCTTATGAATTGTCAATAGGTAGTGAGTGAAAGGTTGGAGTATTGGTGTGGTTATTGAATGAGTGGAAAATTTATACTACCAATTATATAAGGTTATTTCATATAAATAATTAAATGTTTCAAATTTTCTTGAAACCATGATCACCTATAAGTAAGGAATGAAAAAATACTTCATCTTAGTCCAGTAGAGTAGAGGATGGGATTATCTTGATGTTTTCATGTTGTAAGAACAAAGAGTAATGAATGATTAGAGGTTAAACTTAATAAATACTCATGGAAGGATAAATTCATCATCTCTAAACCTAGAAAAAAATCATGAACACTTACAAATAGGGGTCCTTCATAAGAAGACAGTCATATTCATGATAGAGCAAGCTTAGTCCTGGTTTCTAAAATTCATATCTGGTGTTTATGAGATCAAAAAGATACAATTATATTTAATCAATTAAATAAATGATCATTAAATATTAATAGTACTTTTTAAACAATTTTATGATAAATTAAATGTCCCCAATCAAAGAAAACCCAACTTATACCTTGCCTACCCTACACAACCTACCTAAGGAAAGTCTGCCTTAGAAATGGTGTTAGTTGGGAGTCTAAAAATTTGATTTGAGGGATAATTTTAGGTTAATATAATCCTTTGGACCTATAAATCACTATAAAGCACCCAAATTTGATGAAAAATATGGGAGATACTCCTTATTTTGTCTTAGATAAGGGGTACTCTCTCTTTACATAAACCCTACTACTCTATGAAAATCGATGAAATAGGTGACCAGAAGGCAAAGTGATCTTAGAGGATGATATGTATAGATGGAAAACACATGGAGAGACATAAAAAATTAACTTATAGGGTTTGAGACTAAGAAATATGCTCTAACCAAGAAGGTTTTCAATCATCAAGGTAAGGAAAGGAATAGGCATAACTCCAAATGAGGGGTCAGTTATAATTTCAACCATTTATAAGCCTTGTAATGTTTTATATCACCTTAATGGGGGTGAAAATGATGTGTTAAAGTTGTGAGGGTGAATGGTAAGTGAAAACAAGAGGATTTTGGCTTAAATATGTAGGCAGACCAATTGGCATGGTTTAGACCTTATCTCAAAATAGGGGTCAATTTCATTATAAGCCCTTGGTGAGTTGTATAGGGATTGGAGAATGTTTATAGGGAATTTTTAGAGGTACTTAAACCTATATTGGATAAGATAATCATTATAAATACATATTTTTACTTGTAAGCTCATAAACCCTCACAAAATGCACAAGAAAGACATAAATGCCAAGTTGAAAATCTCAAAAATTTCATGACCATTTTCATCGGACTTAGAGGTGATTGGATAAGTTTGAGGGGGTAATTAGCTTGAATTTTGTTCCATTATTTGAATTATTCAACATGCCATCTATATGAACTATTGTTAATAGGGTAAGGTGCTCCAAACCCTCCAAGAACCCTATTTTGAACTTGATGAGAAGGAAAAGAAAATAAAATAACTAAAATTAATTTTTTAATCTTGTAACTCATTAGGATGATGCAAAGGACTCCCTTTAGGTTCATTTCATGCCACTGGTCCATAATTGCAAGTACAGGGTTGTATGGAATATATCAAGAAAGAGTAATTAATACTAAAATAAGGATTTGTACAAATGATCAAGAGCTCCAATTGGAAATGAGGGATGATAAGGAGGTAAAAAAACTTAATCACATACTAATTTTCTAGTTCACACATGTGGGAGCATAAAATGGACATTTTTTGCTATCTAGGCTAAAGAGGCTTAATTAAGAGGACTAATTAATCAAAAAAGTACACTTTACTTGGCTATAAATCCATGAAAATTGGCACAAATAACAATGAAGGAAAAGGGTAATAAAAAATGGTCTTAGTCATAAATATCTGTACATTCCCATACATAAGTGGATTTGTGTAAAAGTAGGGCTACAAGGGAATAAGCCTCGTCTATATGTCTAGATGCTTGGTGATCATTAGAAATTGTTTGAAGGTTTAAAATAGTTTGTTTCAAGTCATATATGGCCTAATAGGTCCTTATATGAACATTAAATTCATTTATAATGTTAGATGATTGATTTGACCCTTTGAGCAAAAGTGGCTTATGCCAAATGTAAAGGTTTTTTGACACCTAAGAGTAGGATTAATGATTGTAGATGATGTATGAGTTTGAGATGATCTAAGATGATTTAAAAGTGTCCTTAAGATGTATGTATAACTATACAAGAGATCTCATGATCAAATTCTTTCCTCTTGTCACTTGTCAAGAAGGAGTTTTAAGCCTATGATGAAGGCAATTTTCTAAAGAAGAATGATTGAGGAGTTTCAATACCACATGTGAGTAGGATGCTAAGTTTGAGATATGATCATGTGTAAATTAGTTTCATAACTCCTTTTACACCTAATTTCTATGTATTTTAACTGATTTTCACCTTTAGACACTTGTCCTTGTGTCTCTTTAACTTCTCTCTTCTCTCACTTCTTCTAAGTTCTATAAATGCAAGCCTTTTAGCTATTATGGGAGACCAAAAATAGTATGGTGAATCCATGATATTTAAATATTAAAAGTTTCATTTTAAAAAATATATGAAATCTAGTTTTGATCCTAAAAATATTTTGTCTAATTTTTTAAAGAGATGTATACTGAGAAGTCAAGTGATTGACATCAATCCTTGCATCCTCTCAATCCTTCCATGCCTAATGCAAGTTGTTTCATTCTAACAAGTCACATGAAGTGTTGATTAAGTGTATTATTATATTTTTAAGTGTAAAATTATCCTTAGTGTCTAAAACTAACCTTTGGTTCACTCATCATGAGTAGTCTTTCATACATTCCACCTTCATGTTTGAAATGTTAATGTTAGAGTGTTCTAAGAGGTAGAATCTAATTTTATGAGTCTAGTTTCTTAGTGCATTGATACGATAATCTTGTGGATATATTCATGGTGTATCACCCCATTAAAATAGTTTACTTTAATTTATATCTTATCCATTTTCACCCAAGTAAGCATTATATTAGGTGACAAGTGCATCAAGATATATCTAGGGAGCTAGCCCTTCAATCTTAGAGATTCATCTCTCTTACAATTCCCCAAAACCTGAGAGATGATTCAATGTTGAATAAAATTTTAGGATATAAATAGAGTGTCGTAGGGTACACAATTTGATGATAATAGTTTTGGTACACCCGATGGGATAACTGGTCCTAATTATTTCCATATTAAGGTGAATGTTGGTCTTATCAAGCCCAAGATTTCAAAAGTATTTCATTGGCCTTAAAGGTAGATTTATTATTTTGTAACTTAAATTTACCCTCATCTATGGCTCAATTTTATAGCTTACATGCCATGGTAAAATCCTCATGACAATTTTTGAATCTTTAGACATGCAGTATAGAAGATATATGTTTGGTGCATGCTCGAGCAAAAAGTTCTATTAGTTTAGGTTGAGGCAGGGAAAATGAAATTTGATTAATTAAAATTATCTAATAGGTGAAATTTTTTGAAATAGACTCATCATCAAATTTAATAATATAATATAGGTCTATGATAGAGATATTTTTGGAAATGTTAATGGAAAAGTGATCTAAGAAGACTTGTGCTAGTTGGGTGAAAGATAAGATGGAATGCTTGGTGAGTGAACTGTACTAGTCAAGTGCTAGGCTAGATAAATACATAGGGAAGTCTATAATGATAAGGGAATAATTGTAATAAATCATGTATCATGCATGCCTAAAAACCCTAAGATGTTTGTGGGTTTACTCCTTGCTTTAAAATTTGGTAAACTTTAGAAACTCCTATTGTGGAGGGTAAGGTCTGATGGGGATAGAGGGATGAATAGGTTGATTACAAAAATGATCATAGGATAGGATGTTATGAACCCCTAAAATAGATGAATCAAGGCTGGTCATCTTATCCATGAGTGGTTTCATTAGGTTAGTTTGAGGTGGTACACCAAAAGGATTGTGAGGCTAATATTATGGTTGAGGTTGGGAAACATATTGGTAATTGTTTGGAAGTTGAGAGGCTACCACATATTGAAATGTGGATGCTAGAGGTTGGGTAGGGTAGGTGGATGATGGTTGTTGGGTAATGGGTACATACCCTTGTGGGTTAGGTATGTATCCTAGATTGGGTACAATGGGTAACTACAAGGAGTACCTATGGATTGGGTATGGGTGGTAGTTGGGTCGGTGATAAGAGGTGAGGTAGTGACCTTTGTGCTAGTAGGTGGTGAAGTAGAAGGGATAGATACCCCTAATCTTAGTAAAGGGTTATTGATCAATAAGTTATGTTTGATAGAGGATAATTTGGTAGTGTTGGTGGTGGTTTCTCCAACAATGAGTGGAGCATGATGGGTCAATGGTTGGGTTTTCACCAAGGTAGAGGAGTCATTAGTAGGGTTGGAAGGTGTAAGGGTAACTGTTGGCTAGATAGGTTTGTTTTTAGATATAGAATAAAAGGGGTTAGTAGACAAATATTTTTGGGTGGTCAAATGTCGAGTGGTCATCATAGAAATAGGGATACCCTTCATAAGGTGGGATGGCATGGCATAAGGAAGATCTTGAGGTGGAATTAAAACTGAGATATGGTGAGAAGAGGTATTAAGATAGTGCTAAAGGCAACTAGATTATTGTCTATAAAAGTGGTAAAATCCATGTCTCCTTGGGTAAATACCCAAGGAAAAGTAGGGATTCCCAATGGATGAGGTGAATATTCTACCTTAGAGATGTACTCCATAGATGAGGAGGTAGAAGAGGTTGATTTAAGTGATGGGTTTTGTTCTACTAGATCTTTTTGCTGCTGATGAGTGAGAACCATATAAGAAAAAAGGGGAGAGAAAACAAGAACAAACTCACCACTCAAATAAGAAGACAAGAAAATGATCAAGGCAGTCAAGACACACTATGAAGTACATTAATCCTAGAGGTTAGTTTTAATCTTGATTTTGACTTATGCCTTAGTTTATGAGAATGTGTGATAGAAGTTGGCTTGTATATAAGGTACTATAGAAGCAGTGTATCATTGGTTTTGAGTTGTTTAGGTGCTCAAAAAAATATATATTGGAATCAATACATGGATTAATCTTGGGGCCTACCCCCTCACTTCATAGTCCCACAGTGATAAGGGTGTCATATGATTACCCCATATATATTGATGTCCATAGTTTATACTCAACCAGAGAGCTAAGTTGGTTCTCCCCTTGGTAATTACCTCCAAGTAAGATTGTTAAGAATGGGTAAGGTGACTTTTAGGTGATCAAATCTTAGTTGGGCCTTGTCTCAATTTTTTTTATGTTTGATTGATGAAAGTGGTCTAGCCAGTGTGTGCAACAAAGGTGATGATATGCTAAGATTAATATGATTTATTTCAAAGTGAACTAATGTTAAAATAAAGCAATGTATGTAGTTGATTTTAATCCCAAAATATATTTTTTATTTTAATTATGTGTACAGATAGAGAGAAGAGCATTCAAATGCAAAGAAAATGTAAGTAAAGACTCTAGGTCCCACTAGACATGCCATAATATTTCATGTAAATTTTTTCTTAAGTTTGAAAGAAAGAGAGAAAAGAAACTCGATATGGGTATGGTTGAAAAACCTATTTGTTTGTGCATGTGTTGAATCAAAAGATTATTAAAATATCCTCTTTGGATTGGGTGGAAGACCTATGAATAAGAAATCACTAAAAGGAAACTTGCTTTTTAGATAGATAGATGGGTGGATTGCCTAGTGATAGCTAGATCCCAGAAGTAAGAGCTTCTTTAGGGGCTATTAATCCACACATTTCAAACAATCAAGTTGATAAAGCTGGAAAGAAGGTACTATTAAGCAAATAATATACTAAGAGAGGGGGTGAATTAATATATCATATATCTTATAAATTTTTACTTAATAAAATTTCACTTAACCATTCATTCAAGATATATAATAAAACTAAAAAAATAATCACCACACAAGAGAGAGAAAGAGACACCAAATTTTATGTGGAAACCCAAAGTGGGAAAAACCATGATGAACAATCTCAAGTATATAAATTAGCACCAAATAAAAATAAAATATTCACAAGAACCAACTTGTAGGAGTACCAACCCCTTTGCTGAAAACCAACACAAAAAGTATTTATGACAACTAACCCCTTTGCTAGGCACCAACACAACAACTATTAATGAACACCAACCCACATGAACACCAACCCCTATTGTTTATACCACATAACTATCTCTCAATGTTTCTTTCTCAACAAATGATACCACATTACAATATCTCTTTATTTTCTCTCCTTTTCTCTTATAATCTAGATATGAAAATTAAAAACCATGCTCTCTTCCATTTATTACAAATGGCTTCCCAATCCTTTATTTATAGTTTACTAAATGACCTTTGGCATTCACCCTTTTTGACCCTTCAATCCTCATGGAAAATGGTGCCAAACGTACATGACCCTTCAAATTATTTCATTTGAAAAGTCACATCATGACCTTTCATAAGAAAATTAATCCTTTCCCCTTTTATATTTATCTTGGTCACTTTTCGTATTCCTCAAAGTGTCCCTTCATGAGATATTGTGCCCTTCCTCTTTTGTCTTCATTTGCTGACTCTTGGAATCACTCAAGATGACTCTTCATGGGAAAATGCATCCCATTTATCTTTTGTCTTTACCCCATGACTCTTTGAATTATTCATGGGCCCTCTTTTGACTTTATGCAACCAAAAATATATTAGTTAATATTAAAAAATATTAACACACATTAGCTAAGATATTGACCTTAAAAATACCATTAAATGCCATGGGTCCTTTGTCACCAATAATACTAGAGTTTTGACATCAATTAAAATATTTCCAATAATATCCCCCTTTGTCATTGATGGTAACCCCAAACTAACACTACCACATCCTAAAACCTATACTACACATACTAAAAAACATATAGTAACTCCCCCTTACTATATAATCCTATACTTGTTCCTTATACCTATACCTTTTTTTGCACTTCTCCCCCATTGACATCAATGGAAAAGGGCCTATCCTAGAGCTAATACTTAGTTCCCCCTCAACTGATGATGATATTCAACGTCAGGATGTAATATAAATTACTCCCAACTCCTCTTGCAGATCCTTGAATGTGTCCTTTGGTTGTGCCTTTGTGAAGATGTCTGATAACACATAAATTATTTCCTATCCTCTAAGCATCTATAATCAACTCATTTTAATATTTAATTCTAATCTCATAAAATTATACACGAAACTTTAATGTGTATCCTTGATCATATATTTGACTTAGACTTAATAGATTATGCTTAATACCTTTTACATACATAACATTCTTAGTCTTGGTTCTACTATTATCCAATCTTAATGTACCTTTTTTTACTATCCTAGTAGTGGCATTATCTCCAAGTTTCACTGTGACACCATTGATCTTGTTTAGAGTTATTAAATTTATCTTATCTCTTATCATGTGCCTTAAATATCCACTATCAATGAACCATGGTTTTTCTTCATTTCTTTCATGCAAAGTTATCCAAACTAACATAGAATTTTTACGTTGTGTCTTATACCATGAATTTTTCTAACCTTTATTCTTGATAATTGAAGCCTTGAAACTTTTGTCCTTATTGACTGACTAAAACATGCTTTTGCAATGCCAAGATGTGTGTTCAAAATTATTTCACTTCTAACAAACTATGGCATCTTCATCAAAGACTGATAGAGGAAAAAAAGAGTTGTGTCTTTTGCTTGAATTTGTATGAGTTTCCTTCTCCTTATTTTTGAAATTGTTATCTCTTTCCCGACATTCTATTTTTTTATGACTAGAACTATTAAAATAAAAACAATAACCATGAAAATAAAACCTATTCTAATTAGTGTATCTTTTACCTGATTGTCTTTTATAGATTTGTTCCTTCTAGCCTTCTTTATTTTAGATGTCCTATGTATTCTTCACTTCTCTTTTTGTTTCCTCTTTTTTAAGTTATTCAACATTGTTGGGAAATAAACCGGAAGCACATAATTGATTACCAAACCAAGCAACTTAATATGCAAAAATTAACCAGATTCACCAAGTAACTAGAATTCAGAATAACACATGATATGAGAGACAATACACAAATTGTATTAACACTTTATACAGAAAAGAATACAATAAAGAAGATGCCACTTCTTCTCCACCACCTTACAGAGGTTTCCCACACCTCAAGTGAACAGTAATTCTTCTCCCCAAAGCTCTCCCTCTCAGGTCCCAACACACAACTCAAATACAGAGTTGGTGTTCACCTCCTGTGCTCCATGCACACCACAAGTGCTCCACGCACTCCACAAGTACTCCACGTACTCCACAAGTACTCAAGGTACTTCAAGTAGATCTCCCATGAACCTGCAACAACCTGTAATTCAACATACCATACTTATGGAAGGAACTCCCTTGCCTTCCTCTTTGCTCTATCCGAGTACACACCTGTACTCCAAGTAGATCCTGCCTGATACTGCTCCCTGTTGTGTTGCTCTCTATATGATCCTGCACCCCTGAAAATCAAACCTGGTTCTGCTCACCTGTGAACCTTGACCTTGCACACACATACACCTGTAGATCAATGATCTTACTTACCATGTAGATCTCCTATATAAGCCATGCAACTGTGACCAAGATCCTACACACCTGAAGAATCCTGCTGACTCTCCAAAACCAGCACCCACCTGGTACTGTGGAACTAGGAGGAACACCCTTGCTCACCTCACACACAGAGGGAACAAACTTTGCTCAACTCAAACTAGAACACTTTTCCAATACAACCATGAGTCTATTATATATAGATCTCATCCAAACAATGATTAGACATCTAATTACAATAATTAGATCCACAGCTCTCAGTCTAAAAATAGATCTAATCATGCAAACACTTGGTTCGTTAGCTAACTACCCTTAATAAGCTCACAGTCGAACCACACAGGCGATTGACGTCGGTGCCTATCCGCCTGGGGGTCACCGACGCCGACCGATCCATGACCGACGTCGGTTGCATCCTATCTCCTACCTGCCGACGTCGGTTGGCCAGACCAACGCCAAAGACTTCTGACACTCAGCAACTCAACCTGCAACCTCCTCCATGTCTGCATCAGTGAAGATTTTAGCTCCACAACCTAACAATCTCCCACTTGAAGATAAACAGCTACACTGTACCTGTACCTGTACCCCGTCTAATCTATTTCCTGGTTTGTATCCCTCTTCAAGATCAATCCTGAAGACAACCCACCACACAACCTATGATGTACCACCTGTCATCCGAGTACCCTGCCACATCCGAACCTACAAACACATGTAGTGAAGTCCTGACCCTGCATAGCATGAATCCCTACTGTCGGTCCCTCTCAAGTACCTGAGAACCCACTTTCCCGAATTGGCTCCTAACTCTCTGACAGCTCCCACTGCATGGGAATACTCAGGTCTATACCAGACCTCATGTGATTTCAAACACTGTACCTGTCCAGCCCTTAGTGTGCTCTGGCTCTGCATCCTGAACCTCACCAACACCTGATTCACATCGGCTCCCACTCGAGACAAAATCAACCTGTGACCTCCATGTCTCCCATGTCAAAGAATTTCGTTGCTCCAAACTCCTCATGACATGCCACTGAACTAATCTTACCCTTAGCTCAGCAAAACCCTGTATGTACAATTCTGCTAGCAAAACATACCATCCACATACAGCAATAGAATGATGTCATGACTCATCATCCACCTGGTAAGGCAAACCACAGTAGTTTCCTGATATTGACTGAAGCCATGCTTCATCCTCCACCTGTCAAAACTTGTACCACTGTCCTGCAGCTCCTCAAGACCATATACCTGATCTTTTGTCTCACATATCCGTTCTCTCTATTCTTCTACTAAGGAATCCATTCATCTCTGTGCTTTCATACCTGCTGGCAACCCTACCAAAACACACTTGTTTGGTTCTCCTCCAAGGAATCACATCCTCATCCATGCCAAGCTCACACCTATTTCTTGGATCCTTCCTGCTCTACAATCAGAAACATGTATAAAGAAGAGGAACAACGAATTTGAGGGCCTACTTACATCTTCAGTCCTCCGTATGGGTGTTTGAGACTCCTTGACAGCGTGCTATCCACCCAAAATCTGTTATAGTGACCGACCTCGGTCACCCCACAGTCTGCATCTGACCGACGTCAGTTCCCATGCGTCTGTCCCTGACTACCGACCCTGCCGATGTCGGTGTCCCTTCTGCCAACATTGGTCCTCCTGACCGACATCGGTCTTACCTATTGCCGACGTCGGTCCCATGACCGACGTCGGTCTTAACCTGCCCAACATCGCCGGCTTCGGTCTGCACATGACCGACATCGGTACCTATCTGTTTGACACCGGTTCCTACTGACCGACATCGGTATCTGTGTTTGCCTGTGAGTGATGACTTTTTACCCGCGAGCTCCTCTGAATCAATACCCATGTCCAAACTGCCCTGCTCAGAAGTATCTAGCCACATCCACTGGTTTCTGTCTACCATCTCCTCCAAGAACACCAAGGCTTTCCAGTTCTTAAGCTTGTCAAATATATCTGTCTTCTGTTTAAGAACATGCATCTCCTTCCTGCTCATGTGACCAAGCCTACAAAGCCACGTCTCCACAATAGAAGAAGAATCAGTAATATAAACAAGTAGATAAAGGGTACCTATTTTCTTACCACCAGCTAATTCAAGTGCATCTGCTGTGAGAGTTCTTGTGCATCTCTCATCACCCAATCTTTCTGAAGAAATTATCCATATCTCCAAACCTGGGACCTGCATGACCTTCATCAACACCTGTGTGTTGGCCGCCTACAATTTCAGCTTCACTTCCCCTTTGCCAATTCTTTGGCAAGGCTTACCAGCTCCTCTACCTGGGGCTGCATGGAAAGAGGCAACTGAATCTTTTATCCAAGATTCAAATTTATCCAAGAAACCTCCTAGAGCAACCTGTGCAACAACACCTACTACATCTACTTCTTCAGTTTCTTCATGCTGATCTTCTACCAACCAACAATATTCTTTTACCTGCTCTTTCTTTCCATAGGACCGTGAGTGACCATCTGTGCTTTTCAACTCTTCCATTCTTAGCTTACTTTGATCTGCTATTGCTCTACTCCTACTCGATCAGAAACCCTTGAGAGTGACCTGTAACCAAACACAAAACCTGCTTCCTGCAACCTTAGCTCTGATACCACGTGTTGGGAAATAAATTGGAAGCACACAATTGATTACCAAACCAAGCAACTTAATATGCAGAAATTAACCAGATTCACCAAGTAACTAGAATTCAGAATAACACATGATATGAGAGACAATACACAAATTGTATTAACACTTTATATAGAAAAGAATACAATAAAGAAGATGCCACTTCTTCTCCACCACCTTATAGAGGTTTCCCACACCTCAAGTGAACAGTAATTCTTCTCCCCAAAGCTCTCCCTCTCAGGTCCCAACACACAACTCAAATACAGAGTTGGTGTTCACCTCCTGTGCTCCACGCACACCACAAGTGCTCCATGCACTCCACAAGTACTCCATGTACTCCACAAGTACTCAAGGTACTTCAAGTAGATCTCCCATGAACCTGCAACAACCTACAATTCAATAGACCATACTTATGGAAGGAACTCCCTTGCCTTGCTCTTTGCTCTATCCGAGTACACACATGTACTCCAAGTAGATCCTGCTTGATACTGCTCCATGTTGTGTTGCTCTCTATATGATCCTGCACCCCTGCAAATCAAACCTGGTTCTGCTCACCTGTGAACCTTGACCTTGCACACACATACACCTGCAGATCAATGATCTTACTTACCATGTAGATCTCCTATATAGGCCATGCAACTGTGACCAAGATCCTACACACCTGAAGAATCCTGCTGACTCTCCAAAACCAGCACCCACCTGGTACTGTGGAACTAGGAGGAATACCCTTGCTCACCTCACACACAGAAGGAACAAACTTTTCTCAACTCAAACTAGAACACTTTTCCAATACAACCATGAGTCTATTATGTATAGATCTCATCCAAACAATGATTAGACATCTAATTACAATAATTAGATCCACAGCTCTCAGTCTAAAAATAGATCTAATCATGCAAACACTTGGTTCGTTAGCTAACTGACTGTAATAAGCTCGCAGTCGAACCACACAGGTGACCGACGTCGGTCCCTGTCCACCTGGGGGTCACCGACGCCGGCCGATCCATGACCGAAGTCGGTTGCATCCTGTCTCCTACCTGCTGACGTTGGTTGGCCAGACCAACGCCAAAGACTTCTGACACTCAGCAACTCAACCTACAACCTCCTCCATGTCTGCATCAGTGAAGCTTTTAGCTCCACAACCTAACAAACATAGCTCTTTTCCTTTTCAAATTTGATACCTATCTTATCTGATATTGAATTTGACTTTCTAATATCTTATTCAACATGTTAGTGTTATCCTCAAATTTTGAATCAGTGACTACTTTATCATTGACTTCTTTCTCAATGTCTTCTTTTAAAGAGGCAATTTTAATAATATACCTTTCAAATTCTTCACTTTATTTTTAAAACTATGCTATTACATATTTTTTATTACTTTTGGCTTCTCCAAAGTGTGCTTGTAGATCCTCAATTATCTCCTTTGACTCCTTTTCATTTTTCTTGATCTGGTACTTCAATCTTCAATTATTCTTCTTAGGAGCTTTTAATTATTCTAAGGCACAAATGAGTTCTCCTTCCAGATTCACCTTGGCTTCATCTTTCTTTCATCATTTTATTCTTATTTATCATCTCTAATTTTACTTATGGAGGCATCTTCATTGTCACCATTATTTTTATCTAGACATTTATCCTTCAAAGAACCTAACTTAACCTTCAACTGATTACACTCTTATTCTTTTTATTTTAAAATTGAATATGCAACCTCTAGTTGATTCTTAAGATCTTGAATAGACATCTTATCTTCATTTTCTTATATATCCAACTTAGAATCTAAGATATACACCTTTTCCTTAAGATCCTTAACAACATATTTCAACTCTTGATTCTCCTTCTTTAGTTTCTTGGCCATCATGCTTTCCTTGATCTACATTCAAGTTGTTAAAATATTTCCAAAGGAACCCACTTTGATACCAATTCTTAAGAATAGGATATACTAAGAGAGGGGTAAATTAATATATCATATTTCTTATAAAATTTTACATAATCAAACTTTACTTAACCATTCATTCAAGATATGCAATAAAACTAAAACAATAATCACCATATATATATATATATATATATATATATATATATATATATATATATATATATATATATATATATAGAGAGAGAGAGAGAGAGAGCAAATTTTATGTGGAAACCCAAAGTGGGAAAAACCACAGAGAATAAGCTCAAGTATATAAATGAGCACCAACTCAAACTAAAATATTTTTAAGAACTAAATTATAGGAGTACCAACCCCTTTGCTGATCACCAACACAACAACTAATCATGAGCACCAAGCCCTTTGCTGAGCACCAACACAATAACTATTAATGAGCACTAACCCATAGGACACCAACCCCTATTATGTATACCACACAAATATCTCTCAATGTTTCTTTATCAAATAATGATATCACATCAAAATATCTCTTTTTTTTCTCTCCTTTGCTCTTTGAAGCTAGATATAATAATTGCAAACCATGCTCTCTTCCACTTATTGAAAATGGATTCCCAATACTTTATTTATAGCTTAACATATGACCTTTGGCATTCACCCTTTGTGACCCTTCAATCCTCATGGAAAATGGTTCCAAACTTGCATGACTCTTCAAATTATTTCATATAAAAATTCACATGGTGACCCTTCATAATCAAATGTATCCTTTCCCATTTTGTCTTTATCTTGGTGACTTTTCATATTTATCAAATTGTCCCTTCATGATAAACTTCACCCTTCCTCTTTTGTCTTCACTTGGTGACTCTTGGAATTATTCACGATGGCTGCATGGGAAAATGCATCCCATTTCTCTTTTTATCTTTACCCCATGACTCTTTGACTTCTTCATGGGCCCTCTTTTGACTTTATGTAACCAAAAATATATTCATTAATATTAAATAAATATTAACACACATTAGCCAATATATGAACATTAAAACACCATTAAATGCTATGGAGCCTTTGTCACCAATAATGATAGAACTTTGACATAAATAAAAATATTTTCAATAGGTACTTGCATCAATAATCAAAAGATGCTAAAATGAATACAAGAAATATTACCAAAAAAATAGACTATAAATGATCTAATTAGTGATAAACTTATTAATACTAGTGATAACAGGTTAGGATATTCTTCAAAAAATATGAAAGGGGTTTGTGAGTGGTTAGAAAGACATAAAGGTGGATTTGATTGGGTATGGGTGGGTGAAATCAGTTTGCTAGTTTTTCTACCATAGGTGACCATTGATGATTAGGGTAACCCTCAATGGTTATGCTTGACCGTTGATGGTTGGGGTGAAATCATTGGTGGTTGACTATGTATTATTGGGTTTAATCAATAAAAAATGAATGGATTACACAAATAGATTTTGAGAATTGGGTAAGGGATAGACTAATTTTAAAATGGAATAAAAACACATGAATATTGACAAACAAGCATTTGTCTTACCAAAAGTTAGTTGGGTGGGTGGTTGATGTAGTTAGCCTATTGGTGGAATGTAGCTTGATTCTAATAGATTAATGGTACCTAAAAAGTTGATTGAGAGGTGATGATGATTTGGCTCTCAATAAGATGGCTGATAATGCTTAATAATGTTGATGATGTTGATTGACTTGATTAACCTTCAAAATAAAAATATTGAGTGTTTGAGTTCTTAATAATTATTATAGATGGATTTAACCTCTTAGACCTCTTTCTATTATAATCATAAGCAAGAGGTGGAAGTGAAGGTGTAACTGGGTCATCTAAATATAATTTATGCATGCAAAGGCTTGAAACACAAATTAGACAAGCTATATTTAGAGAAGGTTTAGTAGAGCTTACATGCTCTTGGTGAGAATGTAAATCTTAATTGTTGATGGTGAGGGGTCCCCAAGGCTGATTGTTGTCAATCACCATAATCATCAATGGTCAGGGTCCATAGGGATAGGGTCTTAAAGGATAGGGTTATTTAGTTAGATGAAACTAAGTGCAGATTGGCTGGTTTAAGCTTGATAGGTGTAGGTTGGTCCCAAGGGGGCCTAGGGTAGGTCCTATAGACATCTAATTCTTGACACCATTTGTGTTGAAATTTTCAATCTTAATTGAATTGTACTCAAATGCACATTTTAGGTCAAAATTCGTAAAATGCCCTAAAGGGTTCAAACTTTTCATTTACAAGTGCTAGTTTAGGTCAAAGTATACCTAAATAGGGAAATGCAATTGATGAGATTGCTAACTTTGATCAAATCATTTTGAATAAAAATGATAATTTTGCCATTTAATGATCTAGATCACTCTTTTCTTCTAAATTCATTGGTACACATCACATACCTTTGTTATTTGGTGTTGGAAACATCCTAAATGGGAATACAACTCCAATACATCTAACATCACCTCCCAACTCCTCTTTAGTCAAATTATGACCTAGTAATATGAATTTCTAACCGTTTTGATTAATTGTGCACTAATTTCAAAAGAATTACACTAAAATTGATTAAACTTACTTAAGCTAATTAATCTAGATTAAGAGCTTAAGAAATAATTCCATAGATCTTTTTGAATATCTCATTATTGGAAATTGATTTTGAATATCTCCATCACCTAGTGACATCATCTATGAGAAGACATCCCTAAGCCATAAATGTCACAAATATCAAAATTATGGGTCACCCATGCCTATTTAATGCCTCCCATGCCTCTTTAATGCTTATTTATCTTGAAGATATTTATGAGTTTAATTACAAATATTAAGATTATCCATAGCCACACATCTCAATCTTGAGATAGATAGCCATTGTTTATCTTGACCAATCTCAAAAATCTATAAATAGAGAGGCCATGGACATGAATTTTAAGCTTGAATATTTCAAAGTTATAATGTTAAATTATTTCCACAATCGTCTACTTTTGATCATTGATTTTGTTTGAAAGCTACATTGATATAATAGTTTAGTGATTTGGAATCATGAGCTTAGGTTTTATTTAGTGTTATTGAGAAATTAGAGGAGTTTTCCACCTTTGTTGACAAAGACAAGGATGCTTGATCAAGGGAGAACATGATTTTGAGCCACATGGTTATGGTGAATCCATTTGGAAAGGTAATATGATGTTTTATTTATTTGATTTGTTTCTTTCTATCCTTTTTAATTCCCACAGGAATAAATAGGCTTAGTTAGTTAGTGCTTTATGCATTTTTTCATGATTTATGGACTAATGTTTGACTAACTTGCTTTGTAATCCTCTCTACATATTGGCATGCTCAGTGGGATAAGACACATCCCACGCATGAAGAAGATCATTTTGTAGCTTTAAAATATTCATTTGGACCATTAAAACTCTTACAAATTGATTTTTTAACTATATTTTGCCATTTTTGTTTGCCACAGATTTACACAGTAATTGACATTGGCTAGTAAAACTGACATCAATTGGATAAATTAACCAACATCAGTTATTAAAACCAACATCAATTGGAAAATTTTCATTGATCACATTGGTATAACTGATGTCAGTTAGATAACTATCATCAATTAGAAAATGTAACCATCATCATTTTTATAACTAATGTCAGTCACTGTGTTAATTTAAAACATAGACTTGAGAGCTTTTTTTTCTAACTTTCATTGTTTCAAACCCAAAAGAGATTCAAGCCTAAAGGACATGCTAACATTTTTATTGTAGGACCAAGCTTGACATTTTCTAGAAAAACATGTTTTAGATCACCTTTTGTATGTTTAAAAATTAGTTAGGAACCTTGTTTTGGTGTTTAACAAAAAAAATTAGATGTTTATGGTAAATGTATTCAAAGTTACAACTAAGACCAACGGGTCAAATGAACACCACCTCATTTTCCATTTAATCTTAAAAATGAACTCATATTTCCATGTTTTTATATTTACTTAATTGTTTAAGTCTTTGTTTAGTAAAAAGAGGGGTGCCACATGTATGCTCTTCCATTTGTCCCCTTTAAGGAACCCTTGGAATCAAAAGTGCCATTCCTATTACAAGTAGCCTAGTCCAAGGCTTAGAAATAATGTCATCTAAAGTTCTCCCCAAAAACTCGTTAAAGTTTCGGTGATCTTGAAAATGACCCTAAAGTCTTTTTATTTTATGCTTTCTTTATTTTTATGTAAACTTGGCTTGTGAGGGGAACATTATTACCTCCTGTGAGTTCTTTAGGGAAGCTTTGACCTAAGGTTTCATCTCCTAAAATTGACTTCATTTGGATCCTAATTAGAGTTACACATGGGACATATCTATATTTGGACATCTCACTACACTAAGCGAACAATAGGATGTAGTGGTTGTAAAAAGGACTAAGCCTTTTTACAACTAAACAATGCCATGGTCACCCAATTTCTATGCTTGTATTTTACATCATTTTATTTTAAAGTCATTATGTAATTGATTCCCCTAGAATGATCAAAAACTTACTAGTTTAGTAGACATGACTTTGCCATCCCTTGTTAGTTTAGAATTAAGACATTTGTGTTTTGCCATTAGCTTACTTGGTCTTGATTTGTGTCTAAAATTACTTATTAACTCATTGAACTTAACCAAAACACATTGTCCTCAATTTTATTGAGCAAGGGAAGCATTACGTTATCCAATTGGAAAACTCATCTTTTCTTTATTCAAATTGTTATCAAAAGCTTTGTGTCATATAATCCACTTTGGCATAGTCATGATACCTAATTGAGTCTAGATATTTTACCCAATTTGTTTAAATCTTTCATTTATAATCCACATTCAAAATTGAACCTTTCTACATTCTAAGGGTTGGTGTGTCAAAGTGGGTTCGCCATTTGTGTACTAAGCTTGTTCTAACTTGGGTTCAATTTTCCATTTGGATTGAAGGTCATTTATTAAGACTCAAAATCACATTATCATCTTGGTGGACTCAAGTCATCTTGTGTATCACTCATGATTTGAGTCCTAGAACATATTTAATCCTACTAAAATGATGTGGCAACATTGTGCTACCTATTTGGTCCTAGATTTATACTTAGTAATTCATGTATGTTTTTACATCTTGAGTTATTTAGTTCATTTTGTCTTCTTTTTAATAGGAGAGATTTCCTCTAAACTTTTAAGGTCAACTTGTCAAAGTTGAAACTAGATTTTACAGTATAGGTGTATCACAAAGATATAGGATTTGGTATAATAATTTTCACCTTGAATCTTTGAGTTACCTTACCCTCTTTTGATCTATATGATTTGAACCTTACCAAAGGTTGAGTAAACTCATGAACCAAATCTTCTAAATTGTGTGTGGTTTCAAAACACCCTCCCTTATAGTCTCATTGGTACCTTAGTTATTTTTTTAAAAGAGATCCAAAGCATAATTTGTTTGGCTGCCAAGCATTGGTCCAAAGTTAGTCAAACACATAGAATAACTCTTTTAGACATGACTCAAAGGTTCACTTGTAGTGGGGCTTATTATGGCCTTAGTTATGAAGATGAGAAATTTTATGATGGTCAAGATAACCCCATTATTTTTGATGATATCCCTATAATATTAAGATCCAAAGATGATTATAATGAATATCAACCCCAAGAAGATCAAGATGAAGCCATTCTTAGATTGATAGAATCCAGTGCTACAATACCTTCTAAATTTCCTATAGAACAATTTCATATCTTCGTTAGAGAAGGAAAAAAATGATGGAAAGAGCAAGATTTTGCATGAATAGACATACATTCTTCCTCTAACAAAGGAAAAGAAATACAAACAGAGTCAAAACCCACAAATTTGGTTTTTCTATCTAAGATCACGATAATAAGTCAATGATATGAAGATCAACTTGTCACAAACTTAATGGACTCCCTAGTTGGCACTTCAATTGACAATGATGCTTTGAAATAACAAGGAAATGTGGTTGAAAGTATGCAACAAATATTAGATGAGGACATTACCATAGTGGATCAAGGTAATCTAAATGAATAGTTAAAGTCACAAGAGACCTTAAAAAGTGTTCCATTTGATACTAAACATACATTATTCAATCATTAAGAACCTCTTATTACTTTAAAAACTCAAAAACCCAAACATTCAGTTTAAATTGAGGAAATCCCTCAAGACAAATTTTCTAGTTCTTTTCAACCAACCCAAAAATTGGTAAATAAACATAGAAAATTTCAAAATCAACAAAGTACAAAACAACCAAATTCAATGAATGTTTTACAATCCAAAAATCAATGGCCTATATTCTCAACTCAAGGAGAAAATTACAACAAAGTCATGGATCAAAAGGTATACACTCCCTATAGATCAACACAAAACTAGGGGAACATTCCACCTGAATAGAAATGGAACTAGGGGCACATTCAACCCCAAAAACAACAAAACCATGGGCACATTCTACCCTAATAACAATAAAACTAGGGGAACATTCCACCCCAACAACAATGAAACCAAGGGCACATTCCACCCCAATAACAAAAAAACCAAGGGCACATTCCACCCCAACAACATCTTATTCAATCCACAAATGCATCAAAACATGCAAGAATGGAATTCTATGAAGGAATTCATTCAAAGATCAAAAATGAAGAGTCAAAAAGTACAAATTTGATGAGATATTCCCATATCCATTTAATTTATCTATTCTCCAAAACCCCTTTCCACCTCATTTTGAGGCACCCAAATTTGACAAGTACAAGGGAAAAGGAGATCCATGTAAACACATACATGCATTATTCATCATTTGTCAAGAGGTTGCTTATAGTTGTGAGTACTTACTATGACTATTTTTACAAATTTTAAAAAGACAAGCTCTTGATTGGTTACTTAAACTACGCAAAGGATCAGTTATAAATTGGAATGACTTATCAAAAAAGTTTTAAAACCATTTATCATATAACATAGAACATGAATTAATTATTATTGACTAATGCAAATCCAAGCAGTGTGATGGTGAAAGTTTCACCACAAATCTACAAAGGTGGAGAGCATTGGCAAGCCACTTTCGACACAATTTTCTTAATATATAGTTGGCTGATATCTTTGCATAGAATTTGCATCCTAAAGTTGCACATAATCAATAGTTAGCTTGTGATAACTCATTCAAATAAATTATTGTCAAAGGAGTGTAGATTGAGAAGTCTCTTATTTCTAAGGGCCTTGTTAATATTTTTATGCAAGGTAAAGCATCTAATTAGACTAAATCACTGGTTCAAACAGTTATGTAGGATAAGCCTAAAAGCTTTAGCAAAAATATGAACATGGTTGGAAATGGGGTGATTGAAATAAGACATGTAGAAATGGTATAGGTTAGGCTTCCTCTAAATGTAAAATTAAGTCCCCCAAACCCACTACCTACTTTGTAGAGACAACCTATACAAAGGACATTTCATAACGGTTTTAGAGTCTTTAAAAAATTGGGAGAATTGGTTGAAATAGTGTTGTGAAAGCTCATTGTAGCTAATTTAATTATATGGCCAATATCAAGGCCATTTCCTCAAGATTAACCAAAACTAGATTGGTACAAAGAGATTGAATGGTGTAACTTTCATTGTGTTGTTGGTCATAGTGCATATCATTGTATTTCATTATGACATATTATTGAAGACTTTATTGAAAATGGTGAACTAGAAATTAAGTTGGCCCCTAATCAGGACACAAATTAGGATATGGGAATCTATAAAGACCCCTTTCCTCAACATGATCCACCACCACCAAGAAATAATAAAAATGGTCACAATCAAGGATAGAGGTAGAATCAAAACCAACAACAAGGTCATAATCATAATGAGCATAATCAAGATCATAATTCCCATACTAATATGTGGCTTATAAAAATGTACCTTATGACTATAATAATATTGTGGGATGCATTTATACAATCCACATTACCACTGTTACTATAAAACCATGTCGCCAATCTCATGTTACTTGTCATACAAGACCCATCATTATAGAGTCAACACCCTCTCCCCTAGTAACACCATCTCAAGTTCACATCATCATGTTGCTAGTCCATTTACATGGGTTACTAATCCTGAACAACATCACCTTTCTTATATTTAGCAATATAGTTAGTCACCCATGAGTTACCATCCAAGGCCCTTTGCCTTCCTCTTCTAATTATAATAACTCCTTGCCACCTCTAGGTTGTGCAATCATAACTGGATGATCATGAGTTACCATCTAAGGCCTTTCATCCACTTCTTCAATAAAACCCAATGATAATATTGTGCCAATGGTTCTAAAGCTAAATACTATCCCAACAAAGACTAAAATATTTCAATCCATAATTCAAAGGCCTTATAGTCTAACATATCAATTAGATAAAACCCTTACACAAATTTCCATATTAGAATCTTGTGGACATTTAATGTACATAGAACCATATTTAACAAAATTTTGTAAGAGTATATTATGCCTAATGATATAAACCTTGATCAGTTCCAAAACCTAGTTGGACATTGGTCTTCATTTTGGTAAATCACATTTGATTAAAAAGACATGTCCACCCTTGTCCCAAACCACAATAACCCACTATACATTGAGATAATAATTATGGATCATAAGATCAAGTGAGATATTATAGATAATGGTTTAGGTCTAAAAATCATATCTCTTAAATTGGTATGATGATTGGGCTACATGGATAAAGACATTCAGCTAACAACTATTACAATCAAGGCTTACAACAATGTTGAGAGGGATTCATCTGGTACAATTTGGTTATCAATCATGGTTGGGTCTAATTCTCATCACACATTATTCCATATTATGGATATTGAGCTTCCTTATAACATACTTCTTGGTCAACCTTGGATCCATGAAGTACAAGCAGTTCTATCTACTCTTCACTAATGCCTTAAGTTTCCCCATGATGGTATTGAGGTTACTATTCCCACTGATTAATAGCCATATCAATATTGTAAACATATTTAAGTAGAGTTTTGTAAATATAACTATTACATGGGTTCTAAATTCATTGCAATAAAGAACAAAGCCATCATTTCTCATCCATCTCCATCTAATTATATAGACCCTTGTGATCTAGTCTCCACTTCAAATGATCCATTACCTGTAGCTCTAGCCAAGTAGGTTATTATTAAAGATATAGTCATTTATATGTACCATATGAATGACATCCTCCATATTACAAAATTACCAAAATACCCTAAAACATTTGGTAAGCCTAAAACATCCTAGACTCCTAACAAACCCTATCAGATTTGGCAACCAAAGAAGAAACAACCAAAACCTCATGTGGTTTTTATACCTATAATTGCACCAAAGAAAGATCAAGAGGATTTTATTGAGGGTGATTGGTTATGTTTTAAAGACCTTGCTGATTATTTTTAGAATCCAAAGTATCCTATCCCTAACAAAATAATGGATCATCTTGACTATATAGGGAAATGCCTTGGTCCATAGGTGTAAGGAATTTTAGAGCCCTTATCAGTTAGAGTTGTCAATTGGAATCATGGTCTTAGATTTAAACCACTAGAGGATGGCCTCATGACATTTGATAGTGAATGTTTTGAAGTGATTAGTTACTAGACCCTTAGTAGTGACACAATGTCCCATTGTAGCCTTTTTAATGATCTTGTTAACTCAGATTTGTTTGATTCAAACATCGTATTAACCATAACACCTATTGGAGATTCCCATCTTAAATCGAAAACCTATCCTAGAGATGCTTCCCTTCCTAAAGTAAGACACTATATCTTTACCATTAGTGCTTCCCATCTTGAAGCAAACCCTCACTATAAATTGTTTATCTTAGAGCTTCCCTTTCGAAAGCAGGACATGAACATATTATATACATTCTTAAGGATTATATAGACATCTTTACATGGGCATACTCTGATATGCTAGGCTTAGACCTAGATTTAGTTGTGCATCATCTTGTTGTTCACCCTGGTGCTAAACCAATCAAGAAAAAATTAAGAAATATGCATCCACACATTACCCTTTTGGTTAAGGTCAAGTTGGAAAAATTATTAGGAGCTAATTTTATCAGACCGCTGGACTACTCTAAATGGGTTTCTAACATAATACCAGTGAGTAAAAATATCCCAGATATACATATTTGTACTGATTTATGTGATATCAACAAAGCATGCCCTAAAGATGATTTTTCTCTACCCAACATCGACATGATCATCAACTCAACTATTGGGTGTGAGATGTTATCCTTAATGGATGGATTTTTTGATTATAATCAAATCAAGATAGCCCCTAAAGATCAGCATAAGACCACATTCACCACTCTGTGGGGGAAATTCTATTACCAAGTAATGCCATTTATTTTTAAGAATGTTGGAGCCACATATCAACATGTAATGATTGTCATTTTCCATGACATGATGCATGACATTATTAAGTACTATGTTGATGATATACTAGTAAAATCAATAACAACAGTTGGACACCCTGACATTCTACAAAGAATATTTTTGAGGCTTCATGCATATAAAGTCCACTTAAATCCTAAGAAATGTGTCTTTGGAGTCACATCAAGAAAATTTCTAGGGTTCATTGTATCAAAATGAAGGATTGAAGTTGAACCTAGAAAGGTCAATGCTATTATGGAAATGCCTCCACTAAATAATCTTAAATAGTTATGAGGTCTACAAGGAAAGATCCAGTCTATACATAGATCCATTTCTCAATTGGTAGATAATTGCTACCCATTTACCCATATCTTAAAGAAAGGGGTAAAATTTTATTGAGATGAAAATTATTAGATAAAATTTTTAAAACTTAAAACATACTTGGCCAATCCACCAATCTTATGACCTCCAACACAAGGAAAGCCACTACTTCTTTATATATCAACCATAGAACATGCACTAGGGGCACTTTTGGCTCAACATGATGATCATGGTAAAGAAAATGTTGTTTTTTATTTAAGATTCACATTGGTAGCCTATGAACATAATTATATGCCTATTGATAAGACATGCTTAGCTATGGTGTTTTCCACCCAAAAATTGTAACATTATATGCTAAATAATAAAAATATTGTTATTGCCAAGGTAGATCCTATCAAGTTCCACTTATCTAAAGTAGCTCTTCAAGGATGCATGGATAAATGCATTATGCTCCTCAATGAGTTTGATATTGATTACCATAATTAAAAGGTAATCAAAGGACAATTTCTTGCTGACTAACTTACAAAAGTTCCTATTACAGCCACTCAACCTCTCAACTTTAACCTTCTAGATGATTCTATCATGATGATAGAATAAGCATCACAAGAAATTGAATAACGGATACTCTATTTTAATGGATCCTTCACATCCCAAGGGTCTGGAGCTGGCATATTATTGATCATGCCACAACAGGATATGATTCCCAAAGCATTCCATATACAATTTCATTATATAAATAATATGGCCGAATATGAGGCATTGGTTGTAGGGCTTCATCTTGCTATATAATGGGATATTCAAATTTTAAAGGTCTATGGAGATTCATAGCTAATAATAAATTAGACAATTGACTAGTATCAAATAAGAGATGATAAGCTTATTCCTTACAAGCAAATTTTTGATAACCTCAAAACACATTTTAAATCTCTACAGTTTGAGTAAGTTTCATGAGTTAAAAAAAGATCTACTGATGTCATGGAAACAATTTGTTCTATGATTCAAATACATGACAATGCTAAAGAGTATCAGTTCCAAATTGAAAATATTCTTTAGCTAGCACACATTATATCAAATTTAGAGAGGATATGCACCATTGTTGATCCTAATCCCTCACCTGAGCTACCATAGTACCAATATTTTTATAACTATTTCCATAGTCATGTATTTCTAGCCAACCTTTATAAAAACCAACAAAAAGTATTCCTTCATTACTTAATATGTTATATCCTCTTTGTAAACATGCTTTATCATAAAGGCTATGATGGAACACTTCATTGTTTATCTTTGGGAGAATACAAACTGACACTAGAGGAGTTTCATGAAGGAATGTGTGGGGCCCATACCAATGGTGTAGTCCTTGCCAAGAAACTCCTCAGAATAGGCTATTATTGGACCAAAATGGAGAAAAATGCTTATAATTATGTAAAGAGTGTGTTCCTTGTCAATAGCATGGTAACTTGATACATGCACCTTCCTTACCATTGAAGCTGATTACAACACCATGACCATTCTTAACATGGGGTCTCGATCTCATTGGGAAAATTAACCTGACATCTTTAGATGGCCATAAGCACATTTTGACTAAAACCAAATATTTTACCAAGTAGATTGAGGCCATTTTTCTCACTTATGTTATCAGGAAACAAATAGCTAAATTAATTCATTACCATATCATCTGTCGATATGACATTCTAGCCCATATTATATCTAATAATGGTAGATCCTTTATAAACCAAGATGTGAAATATCTTTGTGAAAAATTCAAGATCAAGCATAAGAAATTGGCTCCATATTACCCACAAGGAAATGGACAAGCTAAGGCATCAAATCAAACCATTCTAGCCATCTTAAAGAAGATTATCAATGATGCTAGCCATAATTCACACTTGCAACTCTTTCCTACCCTTTGGGATTATAGAACCAATCATCACATCCCAAATAGAGCTACTCTATACTCCCTTATTTTTGGCACTAAAGCCATCATCCTAGTTGATATTGAGATCCCATCATTAAGAATATCACTGGATCACATTGAAGATAATGAAGAATATAGAGCCTCATGACTACACGAATTAGAACTTCTTGATGGTAAGCATTTGGATGCCCTATAAAACTTGTAGGCTTATTATAATAGATTTTAGAGGAGCTACAACAAATGCATTCTCCCTCAATAATTTGAGATTGGTGACTTAGTTTTGAAAGAGAACTAGAAGAATATGAATGTTGAACCCAAAAAGAAAGGCAAGTTTTAGCCTAATTGGTTAGGACCATATATTGTCACAACAAACTATGGATTAGGAGCATATCGACTGGATAAACCTAATGGTCAAGAACTTTTAGATCCCATGAACATCATATGCCTTAAGAGGTTTTACGCATGAACAACTTTGAACCATTATCTATAAGACCCATGACTTAGGGGCAACTTATGTTGATATAATTTTATCCCACCCTTTTATCTTACCTTGAATGCATCTTATACTACCCTAGTTCCCTTTTCATGATTCCTGATAGTAAAGGCTTTGAATCCTTGGCACTCTGAACACATTCTTCATCCCATTCTAGATTGTTATCTTTGAAAATCATATTCTCTGTTATGTCTAAGGCATGTTATAAGCTTAAACACTTTTTATCCCTTGAATAATTATGATCTTGATTATGTCTCATGAACATTATGAACATCCTCAACAATAGTTCTATAAAGTAGTTCAGCCAGGATAGTATTATATAGTTTTAGACAAGTGAATAGAAATATCTTCTTAGTTCTAGACCACTACTCCACTATTATAGATAAGTGAATGCAAATACTTCTTTAATCTAGTTTACAAATTATTCTATATCACATTTGTTTCTCTTTATTATTTCATCAAAGATTCCTCGCTCTCACTAATTTGTGAGAATGGGCCATTACAATTGGCTTATATATCTTATTGGAACCTATGCTCTCAAGACATGCATCTCCTCAACTAGATGGTCCCACCTTGTGCATATTTTATCCAAAAAAAACCAAAAATATTAGAAATACTTTGAAAATACCAAAAACATTAGAACATGATCCATAAAAGAACAAAAACATTGTCTCACATTGTCTCACACTTCTATACATTTTTACATTCTTGTTCTACCATACTACACTCTTACCATTTTTCAAGCACAAAAACACTTGTTCATTTCATCTTGTCCCATGCACTTCCCATTTTTTAAGATCATTCTTTCTCATCTCATCAACTTCTTGTTTGCTAGACCAAAATCATTTGTTTTTCATATCTTCCATTATCAGAGGATTCACCAAGGTCTGAATAACAAGGATGCATGAGTCATGGTTACATGGGATGAAGCAAGTTAATACCACAAAATGCTAAAGTAAATGAAATCAAACAAGAGACAATTGCATAGAAAATTTATAGAAAAGCCAATATTCCATTAACATAAGATGGCTAAAGTGAAGAATACATATAGCAGAGCACGTAAGTAACTCCTCCATAAAAGGTGGTCAAGGCACCCCAAAAATAGACTGTAACTCCTCCATGAAAGGTGGTGATAGGGTGCTAAGAATAGAGAAGTAACTCCCATACCCATAATATCTGGTCAAAGGAGTTACTTATGACATTCTTATGACACCTATGACAAATCTATAACCCACATCTCCACATAAGCTAGCCTATCCCACAAATGTAGGAAAACTCCATGTATGCAAAAATATATAATTTCCATAATTAAATAATAGGGAAAAATAAAAAACTACACTAACACCCCCCCATAAATGTAGCTTAGGTGGGCAGTGTGGAAATATGAAATGGGTCTTGGCAACTAGGCCTGATGAGGTACCCATGTACAAATGCAATCTCTCATAAGATAGAGAAAAGGAGAAAACCCGTAGGAAAAAGCTCCCCCACAAAAGAGATACATAAAAGAAATGAAGAGGCTAGAAGACCCCCCTAAAGATGATGCTACTGCAGATGTAGACCAGACCCCAAAAAGAGGTCATAGATGAATGAACTTGCTCTTGATGAAAGGTTTGGTGAATATGTCTGTAACCTGCTTTAAAGACTGGAAAAAGATTAAGTCAATGACCTAACTATGAATAATCTCCTGAATGAAATGCATGTGAATATCTATGTGCTTGGTCCACTGGTGCTAAACCAAATTCCTAAAAATCTAAATGATACTCTAGTTTTCATAATAAATGATGGTGGGTTGCCTGATAGGAATGCCAAACTCAGAAAGTATCACCTAAAGCCAAATAGCCTTAGTATCTACATTAACAGCTCCCCTATACTCTACCTCTATGGATGATATAGCAATAACATTCTTCTTTTTTATAGACCAACTGATATGACCAGAACCTAGAGAGAAACTGTAACCAAAAGTGGACTTGCAAGTCTATGAATCACCAGCCCAATCTGAATCTGTATATCCAACCAAGTCAACCTCTATGCCAAATATGTAATGAATCTCATATCTATGTGAACCTTGTATGTAATTCAAGATCCTCTTAAATACTTTACAATGTAGCTTATGAGGTTCCCACATAAATCTAGAGAGAAGTCCCACTACATATGATATGTCAGGCCTGGTGTGAGTCAAGTAGATGAGACTACCAACAAGTTGTCGATACCGAGTGGCATCAACTAATGGTGAAGAATAGTTAGCCTCAAGCTTGACTCCTTATAGAAAGGGAGTTGGAGATAGCTTGCAATCAGCCAGGTGAAATTGAGACAATAAAACAAGAGCATACTTAGGTTGTGCAAGAGAAATCCCTAAATCTGACTGTGAGATTTTGATGCCAAAGAAGTAGTGTAATAAACCCAAGTCTGTCATGTCAAATCTATCCTGGAGAGATGCCTTCACCACTATAATAGCTGATGAAGAACTCTAGATGATCAAAAGCTCATCAACATAAAGAACTAGAATCAAGAGTGAGTCATCCTGCCACAAAAAGTAGACATTAGGATCAAAATGACACCTAGTGAGACCCACTATGAGAAGAAAAGAATCCATCTTGGCATACCATGCTTGAGGGGCATGTTTGAGGCCATAGATAGATTTCCTAAGTCTACATACTAAGGAAGAATCTTGAACAAATCTTGGTGGTTGCTCCATGTAGATCTCCTCCTTTAGGTCTCTGTGAAGAAAGGCAATCTTCACATCCATCTGGTGCACATCCCAACCATGTGTTTTAATAATAACTAAGGTGAGTCAAATAGAAGTCATCTTTGCAATGGGTGAAAAGGTCTCTAAGTAGTCAATGCCTACCACCTATGAGAACCCCTTGGCAACCAATCATGCCTTGTACTTATCAACCGACCCATCTGCTACAAACTTGGTCCAATATATCCACCTACATCAAACCATGTTCCTTCCCTTAGGAAGTGAGGTCAAATCCCAAGTGTGATTTTTTATTAAGGAAGAATATTCTTCCTCCATAGCACTATCCCACTCAGGTACCCCTGATGCCTCTCAAAAAGTCTGTGGATCTAAAACTGAAGCAAAGAAGGCATGTGGATCTCTCAAAAAATCCCCCCTAGTTCATTTGTTATCTGCAAGATCTCCTTCCCAAGTGCCAGTACTCTCAGGTGTCTATCTGGCCCAAAGTGGCCTAGAAGTGGGCGAGTTAGGTGCTAACTCCTCATCCTCTAACTGACTAGAGGTGGATGACATGGCATCACTATCCTTGATGTCTAAACTTGAAGAAGATGTCTCTAGTTCAAGAACCTACTGTGGCTGATCTGAATTTGATGAGGAATCATCATGAAGAAGTAGATCCAATGAGGGAGAAGAAGTGCCAAGTGTTGAGTCTCTAAGACTCTCCTAAAAATGGACACTTCTCTTGATGAACAACTCATGAGTGACTAGATCTAAAAGGCAATACCCCTTAATACCATCTAGATATCCTACAAAGATGCAAGGCTTGGACTGACATTCCATAGCTTTGTATTTCTTCTTCGATATACGGGCCATGGCTGGGGATCTAAAAACCCTAAGATGCTCAACATCAGGTTTCTTTTTACACCAAGCTTTAAAGGGTGTTATCCCTTTTAAAGCTTTATAAGGAATCCTATTCTGAATGTAGCAAGCACAATTGATGGCTTTGGCCTAGTATTGTGGTGATAAAAATTTGGAGTGAATCATACATCTACCCATCTCTTTCAAGAACCTATTTTTGCATTCTACAACCCCATTCTATGAAGGACTATAAGTGACTGTGTGCTACAAATCAATCCCCTCTGTGGTGCAAAATTGCTCAAACCTGTTGATGACTACTCCCCTCCATTATCAATTCAAAAAACCTTGTTGGATTTCTCACTCTGTTTCTCAACAAGAGCCTTTAAGTCTAGAAAATTTTCAAATACTTCAGACTTTTGTTTGAAAAAATATATCCAAGTGTACCTAGAGAAATCATTAATGAAAGTGAGGATATACTTGGCCCTTGTGAAAGATGGTTTGGGAAAGGGTCCTAATACATCACTATAGACTAACTCTAAAGGTTGTGAAGCCCTTCAAGCTTTGCCTTTGTCAAATTTTGCTTCGAGATGCTTCCCAAGGGAGCACCCCTCACAAAGTCCTTTGAGAATTGGACACAAGGCAAGCTAATGACCATGTCATTTTTGCAATGTTTTTCAAGGTAGCAGTAGTTAAGGTGGCCAAATCGATCATGCCATAATTTGCTAACTTCATTTGAATGAGTCAGTAATGCTGTTGGAAAAGAATCAGGTTTAAAATGTGAGAAGGTGTATAACCTTACTTGGTGATCTTCCCTACCCACTGCCATTGTAGTATCACTATGCAACTCCCTGATAGCCATTGAATTTGGTGAAAACTCAACTCTCATGCCCCAACCAATGTGAGTGATTTGGTACACTGATAGGAGATTGGTTGAAAGAGAAGGAACACTTAGAACATTATTGAATGTTCCTCCTTGCATTTCAACTGACCCTCTCCCTACAACATAAACTGATGTGTCATCGCCCAAACTAATTGAAGTCATGTTACAAGGCTCTAAAGATGAAAAATCAACTAGTGAAGAGCCCATGTGGTGAGAAGCACATGAATAAATGACTCATGAAGATGTAGAAGCTACTATAGCTACAAGGGCCTTTCCCTTTTCTTTCTCCTTACCCTTGCCTTTTGCCTTAGTAGAATCTTGGGTAGATGAATTCTGCTTCATGGACTCAGAAACACCTATGTTGTGCTTCTCTAGAAGATGAGTTAGGTGATCTATTTGTTTCTTCATGTATTTGTGTTCATCATGCCCTATCTCTTTACAATAGGCACACTTAAACTTCTCTTTCTTGGGTTTAGCATTAGAAGAGGAAGACTCAGTGTTGTTTTTGGCAGGATTGTTGTTTTCTTTCTTCTTCTCTTGGTCCTTGTTCTTTTTCTTCTTCTCCTTTATTGAAGTCTTATCCTTACCATTTCTAGATATCAAAGCTTGGGGTTGAGTAGACTTCATTGTGCCTATTTGAATTAGCTTATCTTGCTCCCTAGTCAAGTCGGCAATGAATGAATCCAAAGAAGGCATTTTCCATGTAGTGCCAAGGGCACTTTTTGTGGCATGGAAAGTGGAGACAAAGACTAAATAGCTTGGACCTAACTTTGTGAGAATAGAAAGGATGAGTTGATCATCTTTCTTCTCTTCTCGCATTCTTTCAATTGCAATCTAAGGGCCTTAAACATAGTGAAGAAGTCCTATAGGGTGTCAAAGTTGCTAGGACATAGAGTTATGAGTTCATTTTTGAGCTCATGACCTCTCATCTCATCAAGCTTCCCAAATAAGGTTTTTAGGGTGTCCCATATGTCTTTGGGAGTCTTGGAGGTTTCTAAATAGAAAAAAATTTCTAGAGACATGGATAAGCTTAGTAATCCATAGGCTTCATCACTACAGTTGTACCACTTGACCTTTTCAGCATAAGTGCTAGGATCTACTTCAGTACCCATGGTGATCCTATACAACACTTTACTTCTAAGAATGATTGAAATTTTAACCTTCCATTCATGATATTTGAAGGGTGTTATGGGTTTAAGTTGAAAATAATCTATTTTAAGCTAAATTTAGGTGAAGTTGTGTTGATTGCAAGTTGTAAAATTATGAAAAAAGGAGAATGAAACCAAAGATTACAAGTGCTGAAAATTAATCACACCTGCTTGAAATGTTGAGCCCCCCCTAAATATGTAAGTGCATGCTCAAAAGATTTTAGGCTCATCCAAGAATGCATCTTAGAGAAATTAGTGCAAGACTTTAAGCAAACAAGACATCAGACTCAGCCGAAAATGCGTCTCGAGAGACCCAAATTTTAGGCACTTTATAAACTTGTGAATTTTTAACAAATAACAAGCTTACATTATGAATAATTGAAATACAAACACTTTTGCAAAAAATGGCACCTGAATCTCAGCTACCGTTTGCAAGATATTAAAGATTCAATTTCTCGTAAAGTAGTGTTTTTGCAAAAAAATAACACTAAAATATTTTAAAAATGCCTATTTTGAGAGAGAAAGTGGCCTTCTAACCACTCATTTGACTTAGAACAGAGTGAGGAATCCAAAGAAGGTCTTTGTAAGGGGGAATTGGCCTCTTGCCAACCTGGGCCTCACCCTTCGTCTTTGACATCGAATATATAAGCTTTAAAAAAACTCAACTATTGCTCAATCGAATAACCCCCTCAAAAAAAAATTATTTGGCATTTTATATTACTGTGTTTATAACTACCACTAGCAAGAAATACTAAGTGGTCTTGATTTCAATGTATTACAAAACCCTCAAGAAGAGCATATGCTGAAAATACAACTTTGACATAATATCTAGAGAAATAAATAGCACCACTACAATCTACTCAAAAAATCATGCACTTTCAAAAAAAGAATCATCTCGATACAAGGTCTTATGTGAAATTTATGATCCTCTGAAGTTCTCAAAATGAGAACTGTGCAATGTCATGACCGACAATTTGCTATTTCTAAAAAATATTAGCATCAAAATCAAAAAAATATCTATATTAGTGCATAGAGCATGAAAAAATAGCCAAAATCAAAAAATATTTTGTGGGAAAAGGAGTCTGTATGAGCAAGAACGGAGCATTTGAAAAATGCCTTCAAAATTGCAACTACCAATGGAGAGAGGTCATGCTGTAGCTTTCTAAGCACATTTCTACAAAGTATACAAAATGTATACAAAAATTGAAAGATACCTATATAGTTTTTCTAGGCTACAAACAAAACCCAGAAGGCTTTTTTCTTTCTGATGTACATAATATGTATATCTAGTATAAAATAGATGCCTTTAGCTAGAAAAAATGACCCTAGCAACCAAAAAATGGCATGCAAAGGTAGAATCAGCTATCAAGAGATTGCAAAGGCATGTGATAACTTAAAATTCTAATTAAAACACAAAATATGCAAGCCAATTGATAGAAACAAGATTATTAGATCTTGCAAAATCCCACCTGCATGTATATGGAGAGACCAAACAAGCCATGGAAGGAACAAGAGCATGGAGAACTAGCAATATCTCCCAGAAATTTTTAAATTTTTTTAAAAAAAATGCCTTAACAAAGCTCTAGATTTCTATGAAAGCAATAGCAAAATAGACAACCAATTACTAGAGTGGCTCTTATACCATATCAGAGGATTCGCCAAGGTCTGAATAACGAGGATGCATGAGTCGTGGTTGCACGGGATGAAGCAACTGAATACCACAAAATGCTAAAGTAAATGAAATCAAATAAGAGACGATTGCATAGATAATTTGGAGGAAAGTCAACTCTATTAACATAAGATGGCTAAAGTGAAGAATACATATAGGAGAGCACGTAAGTAACTCCTCCACAAAAGGTGGTCAAGGCATTCCAAGAATAGACTGTAACTCCTCCATGAAAGGTGGTGACAAGGTGATAAGAATAGAGAAGTAACTCCCATACCCAGACTAGCTGGTCAAAGGAGTTACTTATGACATTCTTATGACACCTATGACACACATCTCCACATAAGCTAGCCTATCCCATGAATGTAGGAAAACTCCATGTATTCATAAATATATAATTTCTCTAAATAAATAATAGGGAAAAATAAAAAACTACACTAACATTCATTTCTTCTATAACATTAATCATGTTGGTCTGATCATCATTTTTCTTCTATCCCATTTCCTAGGAGAAATACATTTGGCCTAAATGTCATGTTAGAACATGCATCCATGGATCTATGTAGGTAACATCCACTTGTTTTATACATCTAGAGTCAGCTCGACCAATCCCTTCCTTTTCTTCTCTTCCCCTATTTCTTCTATCATTATTCCTCTTTAATTAGAAAATAATTGTCATGTCATTGTTCTTTTTTATGATGTGGTAGAACATAACACCTCTATCGTACATACATGAATGTTTGTCTTTAAACTACACTAACTTGGTTTTTGTGTGTGTGTGTTTATTTGAGTTCTCTTGGTGTTTTTTGTGTGTTTTCTTAGTGTTTTATTATGCTTTCACATCTCTCCTTTATTTCTTTTCTTTTTTCTTGCTTCTTGTCTCATCTTGGTCTTGTGTTTACTTATCTCTTTTGTGTTTTAGAACATCTTGATGATTTACATGGATCTTGATTGTTTAATCTTGATCCTATATTATTACATTATTCTTGGACCATTGTGTTTATTTGATTAGTTTTGGTGTCTCATTTTTTCTATTTGATTTTTCAATTCTCTTTTGTGTTCAAGAATGCCTTGATGGGTCCACATGGATCTTGATTATTCATAGATTGGTCTCATGTTGTTTAGATGTTATTGACTCTTTTTTTTAAAACATTTTTGTTCCTACTTAAGATCATATCTTGATTTCAAGTTAGGTTCATTTATGTCTATATTTTTATTTGTTTTTTCTTTTTTGTTTAAATGTAAATTGTTCTAACTTTGGTTTTGGTCATTATTTTACCATTATCCTTAGTTATAGGTATTCACATTTGAAATGGCTCAATGCAATTATAATATCATGTCATTCTAAGTTATTAATTTTTTTTGCTATAGGAAGCACATTGTGCTCAGGTCTCAACATCTTAATGTCAATATTAGTTCTGATGAATGATTCTCAAGAACACATTGCAATACCTAGGCTCATGATATGGAATTAGGATTCTAGGTAGCATGTATTTTATGATTCTTTCTCTATGCTTAGATGTGCATCTCTTTGAATAAATTATAAGTGTAATCAATTGTTGGTCATTTTCATCATTTCTCATTCCATTCTCTCCCAAACTTGGGTGACCTACATTGGCCTGAAGTTCATGTTGGAACATGAGTCCATAGAACTATGTAGGTAGTGCTCAATTTATATTGAGGTCAGCTCAGCTATCTCCATTCTTCTTTTCATCTCTCTCATCACTTTGTGCAATCTCATATGCTTAGTTTTATATGGCTTTCTAAGCCATTACACCATTTCATGTACATTTTCACCTACTCACTTTAACCTATATTTTCAATTATATCCTTAAGCTATTTTAATTTCCAATTGCCCATATTAGGGCACATCTAAACAACATTTGAATCAAATTAGGTCTATAGGGGAAAATCATTATTTATTATTTATCAATGATCAAAATTCACCCTAGTAGGGCAAAACTATTTTATCCTAATCAAAATTTATCTACTAGAGTACTTATTATTATCTTCTCTTTAGAGACCCCATTCTAGTGGTGCTTCCATTATTGAAGTAGAACTTTATCTCTTTTCCTCTAATTCGAAGCTCTCCATATTAAAGCCCATGATGGCAATATTTAGTGTGCAATTTATCTCAGGATTGATCAATGTCATAAGTGTGTATCTTACACTCTCAAATTGGGTACATTTATAGTGTGTCCCTTACATTTATGGATTTTATCTTTCCCATTCCCCATATCTCTGGGGCCTATTATACTTCTAATTATATTTTGATCATTGATGGTAATCACGTGTGCAAGCATTAACTCATTTGGATGTGATCTATTCCATGGGTTAATCTCTCACTTTCTCTTTTTTTTCGAGAGTCCATCCTAGTATGTCCTCTTAAGGGGGCATAAATCATGGGTCTATTCCAATTTATTATTAAAAACTCTTTCTTTGAAAAGATGTTTCTTCACCTGAATATATTGCTACACCTTCTCAAACAAGGGAAAATTATAGACATCAAATTCCTGACACCATTTGTGTTGAAATTATCAATCTTACTTGAATTACACTGAAATGCACATTTTAGGTCAAAATCCATAATATTCCCTAAATGGTTCAAATTTGTCACTTACAAGAGCTATTTTAGGTCAAAGTATCCCTAAATAGGACAATGTAATTTATGGGCTAGCCAACTTTGATCAGATCATTTTGAGTCAAAATGACAATTTTACCATTTAGTGCTCTAGATCACTCTTTTATTTTAAATTCATTGGTATACATCACGTACCTTTGCTATTTGGTATTGATAACATCCTAAATGAGAATACAGCTCTAACACATCTAACATCACCTTCTAGTTCCTCTTAAATCAAATTATGACCTAGTAATATGACGTTTTGACCATTTTGATTAATTGTGCACCAATTTCAAAATAATTGCACTAAAATTCATTAAACTTAATTAAGCTAATTAATCTATTTTAAGAGCTTAAGTAAGAATTCCATAGATATTTTTTAATATCTCATTATTGGAAATTGATTTTGAATATCTACATCACCTAGTGACATCATCTATGGGAAGATATCCCTAGGACGTAAATGTCATAAATATCAGAATTATGGGTCACCCATACCTAGTTAATGCCTCCCATACCTATTTAATGCTTATTTATCTTGAGGATATTTATTAGTTTAATTCTAAATATTAGGATTATCCATGGCCACACATCTCAATCTTAAGATGGATAGTCATGGTTGATCTTGACCAATCTCAAAAATCTATAAATAGAGAGACCATGGAAATGAATTTTAATCTTGAATATTTTAAATTTATAATGTTAAATTGTTTCCACAATCCTTTGCATTTGATCATTGATTTTGTTTCAAAAATTCTTTGATAGGCTAGTTTAGTGATTTGGAATCATGAGTCTAGGTTTTATGGAGTGTACTTGAGACATTGGAGGAGTTTTACACCTTTGTTAATGAAGAGAAGGATGCTTGATCAAGGGAGAATATGATTTTGAGCCACATGGGTATGGTGAATCCATTTGGGAAGGTAATATGATGTTTGCTTTCTTTCATTTATTTCTTGTTGTCTTTTTTAATTCCCATAGGAATAGATAGGCTTAGTTAGTTAGTTCTTTATGTATTTTTTCATGATTTATGGACTAATGCTTGACTAACTTGCTTTTTAACCCTCTCTATAGGTCCATGGGTATCTTTGACATTTAGAATTGTGGGTTTGTGTATTTTTGGTGTCTATAGTCAGATTCTTTCCTAATTAACAATACATTTTTTCAAACATTCTAAAAAATATCTTATAAAGTCTTTAAATTATTTCTAATGAATAAAACCTTCCCTTTTCAAGATATAAATGAGTTTCTTGTACTTTAAACAATCACCTAGTCAAACTTAGAAACATAGATAACCATAAGTGCATAGACAATGGTAATATATTTATAATATTATTTGTCTTTTAAGAGTTAAAATATATACCATTTTAATCTTCCAAATTGTAAAAAATAAAAAAATTACATCTCTTATTTTTGTCTTAGCAATCCATTAAAAAGAAAAGGGTTTTGTTTGTAGTAAATCAAAAAGGTGGAAATGCTAGTCTAGTTTGTTTGTGGATAAGAAAATCTACATAAAGTGTCTAACTATTATTATTTTAAATTGGGTACCTTCTCATAATACCTACATGTATATATTTAATTTATGTATTTAGTTCATTTCATACAAAACAATCAAAATAAACAAAAATATCTCATTCAGTTTGCATATAAGTAGAGTTAGGAAAAATCATAATGTTACATAATAGCATAGATTCCTTCTCTCCTTTACATATATTAAAAACATTGAAAAGGATAAAAAAGAGTTTTGATTTCATTTACTTTCATCTTTTTTATTCTTTTATTTTGAGCACATAATTTTTAGTAAACAAGCATGTACTTCTACAAAAATAAGAAAAGTCCAAAATATAAAAAATAAATAAAAACAAACAAAAAAAATGTAAAAATCCTTGATAAAAAACATAAGAAGTATCAAAATACTTACCAATATATGAAATAAACCACAACCTACATAATCCTTATCCGTCTATACATGCACCATGTATCAAGCCTTACTTCAACATTCCAACAATTAAACTTTACAAACCATTTCCTAAACAAGCTCATATGCTTTTCCTTGGCTTTTGACTAGTCTTCTATGGATGTCCCTCCTTGAGACAAGAGGTCTTATTTGGCATGGTATATTCCATATATTTAGATCACCTAATCCCTTTATCATTTTAAAATTAGACATTATCACCATGTTGAGATGTGAGGTCTTTTGATCCACTCCAACTCCTCACCTTATCATATACTCATTACTCACTATAGAAGTGTAAGAATGCATTCCTGATCCACCTTTCATTATCCTCACTCAAAATAGATGATATGAACATAATGTTATCCAGGCTTAGTCTCTCATCCACACTTTTTTTTTCTCCTCAGGTCTAGCCTTGTCTTATATAATTCAAATTTAGTGTATGACATTAATCGGGCATAGTCAAACCAAGATACTGGACCTTTTCCCATGAGTCATCCAAATTGATATCCCTCCTTTCCCCAAATCTATTATTGACTAGTAACTTCACCTTATTATGATATCAAAGACTAAATAACCTCAGAGATTTATTTTTTTATAGTTCAATGCTCTTAGAAAGCATTAAGATGTTGCTAAGTTCTTTTGGTTCCATCATAAGAACCCATTCCCACCACCTATCCCAAATCACATTCCAACATATAATTAACCAAACCCCTATCCCATATATTAAATTATTTACCTCATCCAAACCATGGGGAATCAATTTTATAATTTAGCATGTGCTAATTTACATGTATATATATCCATAACAAAAATTGTGCTTACCTTTATTTATAATCTCTATGTTTAAATTGAAATTTTCTAAGAGGCTTTGGTAGATTTGTATTTGGTCTTAATTGAAAACATATCAAATGCCACCATTATTATCTTAGTTATCATGACATATTACCTATTATTAAATTATATTTTTTGTGCTATTAATTTGACTACGTATTTATAGGTGACATTCTTAATAGTTGTTATGTGAATGTCACATTTTCCTCTAGTAGATTTTTTACAACTATATGATACTACTCCTTTAAATATACCCTTAGTTTTATACTTTATAATACTATTTAACTAATTCACCAACCCAATACTCTTTCAATTTATTAGGTGGTAATGACATGAGATTGGTAAAGGAAGAAAATATTGTTGTGCACCTAGTTAAGTGCAATTATGATTGTAGTATCTGCTAACATGAAATAGTGGAATCTTACCCAAACATCGAGCTTTATCTATAGAATTACTTTTGTTTTATGTTTACAATCCCATGTATTTTGTTCTTATATATCATGTATGATTTATACTTGGTCTTCCTCCATTCTTCTATGGTCAATTTCTATCATGTGTGCATGAATGTATTTGAATTTATCCTCCATGTGAGAAACCCTGTATAATAGCTTGGAAAATTATCCTTTTGAATTTTGTGCTAAAGATTTTGTTTTACATTAGTTTATTTTAGGAAAACAAGTGATTTTATGTTTTCAAGAATTGTGACAACCATTTTTTTATTCACTATGTTATGTTGTAGCTACCACAATCTTACATTTTATTGGTATAAATTTAAGAGAGTTCATTGATTAGAAATATTAGAGGAATGAAAGTGAGGTTGGATATTTTTTTTTAAATTTTTCCATGGTTTTATGTGGTGATGATGGAGTGAAATAATAACATGAAGTAATTTATAGGTGATCATGCATTGACCATATTGTTGAGATGACCTTTCACTAGTGATTGGACTTGTCTTGCCCTTCATGTTAGTTTTGATGACTTGTTATGTGACATTAATGTTATTTTGTCCTTTAGTTTCCATTTTGTATTTATTGTAATTGGATAATTAATTCACCACATGGAAATTTATGTTTTTAGTTTTTGTAAGTTGATTACTTATGCACTTGGCATCATTCATGTATCTATCTAGGGAGTTTTATCTAGTCAACCTACCCATTTATCTTAAGTGTATAGCATTAGATGCCATGACATTCATGCTTGACTCTCCCATCCTTGGTTAATTCACTCAACTAGATTTAAAGGACTAGAAAATACCATCCTCAATTTTTTTTAAAATTTTATCCCTTAAGATATCATTTACTAGATTTCAACTTGAGGGTAATTTTTTATCCATTTTATTTCTCTTTTATTTCTTTAAAAGTTTAAGTCTGAACATAGGCATTTACCAAGGCATAACTTACACCTTGTAGCATCTTATTAAGCTACATATATCAAAGTGACGAGTGGAAATGATGTGAACATTGGAGTATAGGATTTTATTTAGATTTAGTAAAAAGTATATATGGAATATCATTAAAGCTATCAATTATTTATACTAGTCTATCTCATGTAACTATTTAGAGATTATAATAAAGAATAATTATGAGATATTGAATCCTTTTATGTGTTATATGAAATATATTATAATATTATTAAGAGGACATGATAACTAATATAATTAGATACTTTATCTAGACATTAACATGTGTGGTACATTAAACTATGAATTTATGGTTTGACATTGTTTTCATGTCAACACATGTTGATATGCCCAAGCCTCAAATCTCTAATTTATAAGTGGTTAGTTTTAAGAGAAGACTTTTATTTATATCCTTGATAACTATATATCATACTATTCATGACTATTATTCTTTCTTCTATTTAATGGGAGGCCATAAAACATTATCAATACTATGAATAATGTTTATAGATGTCAGATCCCATGTACACTATAGTATTCAATTATTTAATTTTATAATAAATGAAAAACATAATGGGATTAATTATTGATAAGATTGAGTGGGTTGAGGCATGACTCAGTGATGCATTTGTATAGTTAAGCAACTCTATATATGACTCAACCATGTAATTGATGGATGCGTATTTAAAAAAAAGGTGAAAATTTACTAGTAGGGAAACTACCAACCCTAAAGATATAGTTCAAGTACATGATCACAATATGAATATGGATGGATATATTATACCTTTAATTCACTACTAATACTAATTTCAATTTTACTATCAAAGTGTCAAAAGACTCATCTTGTTTTTTTAATATTATTATCCATTATGTTTTGTGCGATGCCATGAAGAATCATAGATACTATGAATTATGTTTATATATGTCTCATGTTATTATATGAATACATGATTTGATGCTTACTATTATACTCAATCAAAAAGAGTAAAAAATTGATTGTTGACAAGGTTGAGTGGTTAAATGCATGACTCAACCATGTAATGTCCAATTTAAGTGGCTTATACATATATGCATGTATATACATACATATATACATATATATATATATATACATACATACATACATATATATATACATACATATATATATATGTATGTATGTATGTATGTATATATATATATATTTATATCTATATCTATATATATATTTATATATGTATATATATACATATGTATTTATGTATATACATACATACATATATATATATATATCTCTGTGTGTGTGTGTGTGTGTGTGTGTGTGTGTGTGCATACTTTGTGTGCACATGGGTGTGAGGTTAGAGATAAGGGGATACAAGATTGTAAGTAGAATATTAGAGGATTTATAAGGATGAATTACAAAATGGTGGACATCAACTCTTAATATAACCAAGTATGACTTGGAAAATAGTCAAGGATATCCATCAAACATAGATGGGTAGAGGAAAGGAAGTACAAGGAGATAACACATAGAAAAAGAGAAAGTGGGTTGATAATGGCAAGCTAAACACATACATCAAAGAAGGATATAGGTGTTTAACCCTAATTTAGATTGAGGAATATGTACTTGGGTAAAAAGTGTTAAGTACATAAAAATGATAGGGCATAGGGGTGAATATCATATCTAAAATAGGCTAATTAATATGTTAAACTCATATGTACAATATGATAAATTTATAAAATTTAGATAGACTATTAATGGAAAGTACAACTATGATGTATATATAAACGACATAAAAGAAAGTACTTAACTATTTTTTATGTTAACATAGCAATGGATATGGTAAAAAAAATAAGAATATGGGAAGATAGTTATGGATCAATCATCAAATTATAGATCTAGTGCCTCTAAATCTATGGACACTTGTGTTAGTCTACAATAGTTATGTCAACACCAGTGTCTGAGTTCAATGTTAGTGTCCTATATGGAATATCTTCTCAAATAAATTGTGACCATTTAGATGCTTCTAGGTTTAGATTCACCTTGAATATGGTGCATTTAGATTTAGATAATGGAATATTGCTTATGGTGAGATGTAAAAAATCTATCTTTCCATCTTTAATGTGACCTTGTGAAAAAATGGGTTAGTGGGCACACAATGCTAGGATGACCTAAAATGACCCATTTGTTAAAGGGCATTGCTTACATAGACAATAATCTATAAGAGGGACTCATACTCATTTATTTCTCCCCTACATTTTGACTTCTATGTGAATCATGTAAAATAATGACCTAGGTTGTAACTTATCTAATAAAACTTTATGATTGTTCTTTTGGTACTTTAGACATGTAGTTGTGTTGTTCCTTTGATTGATATCAAAATAGGGTAGATTAAAAAATCTTTTGATAGATTGAGTGTTTATTGAGTGCTCTTTTTGTATAATTATTAGGTAATGAATGAATGAGGGTTAATATTATATTTATAACAATCCTATCAGGAGATAACTCACATTAAAGAACTTAGGCCAACCATTTTAAAATGTTTCATTTGAAAATTGGATGACTTTAGGGAGCTAGACACTTGCATTAGGTTAGCACACTAATGTCAATACTACTATTTATCTAATATGTTGGTGTCTAAATAAAAGGTCAAATGGCCTAGTGTTAAAACTTGAAGAGGTATAAATACATTTTAAGCATTCTAGGTAAGATGAGATGATTGTCCCTTCAATATAAGGATGGTCAGACTAAGAGATAAGGCAAAGGGCAAAATATAGAGAGAAGTGAGGCTTATATTAGTAAGGCATGCATATAACTAATAAGAATATATATGGTCTTAGTTTTCCATCTATATAAGATTGAGGTTTTACATAATCACATAATATCATCTCCATTCCCCCCTTTAATATAGTAATGAAATTTCTAGTTTAAAGGAAAGGAATATGTACTTGGGTGTGTATACACACCTTGTCTTTGATTGAGTTGAATTTAAGTACTTTTATAGATCTATACTTGAGAAATTTTTTGGTGATTGACTCAAAAACAAGAACATGTTGTAGTGTATAATCAATGCATATAATCTAGGTTGAAATTACTTGAAATATATTAAAATTGAAAGAGAAAAAGTTTAGGAGTACACCTATTTATCGATGTAACCACCTTGACTATTAGAAAGTTTTTTATAAAAAAATATTTATCATTGTAAGGCTCTAAAACTGATATTAGGATAAATATAGATATATATTTAAAATTCATATATCTAAGAAGATAAATAGATGGATAGATAAATAAATTTTAGAAGGCAGACGCCCCCAACTTTGGAGTAAAAGTGAGTTGGCACTTAGTATTTGAGATTAGCTCAACCATGAAAACTAATGATAATTATAACCTATTGACTTTGGATGAACAAGTATAAACTAAAAACTTAGAAATATTGAGTGATTTAATCACCCCAACCATGCCAAAAGCTAAAAAAACTACTATAGTTGATTGGTTCACTAAAGTCTATACACATTTATAGGGTATCAATACATGTAATAGTTTTGGAATATAAATTTGATTTAGATTTTTTAATATTAAGAACATGTTTCATAGCATTTTAACATTAGATTTTTATTAGGGTAAAAATAAGTGTGGGTAGAGAAGTGTAACAATGGTACCATTTATAGAATTCTTCTATAAATGTTCATGCTGGCCAAAATTGGCCTACATATGAAATTATTTCCTAGATGGATTAGGACACTCTTTTAGACCATTCATTAGCCTTATACACACATTACTAGTCTCTTTCTATTACTCACTTGATGATGCAATGTAACATCCTGAAAGGTTCTATTATGGTGTGAGGAGCTAAGCAGAGTCCTTGTGTAGTGGATGATCCAATGTTGGAAGAGAAGACAAACTTCATGACCCTACCTCATTCCCCTTGGAATATTTTGAAACACTTTGAACAAGTTTTAGGGTAAATTTGGAAATTTGGAGGAAAAGTCTTAGAAAAGGGTCTCAAACTACAAGTGAAGAATCCATTAAGTTTTTAGGGTGTTTGAGAATTTAGGGGAAGCAAGACAGTTTTCAAAAAGTCTCAAATATTATAATGGGTTAGAAATTATGTCTAGAAAAGCTAATTTAAAAGACCCCCAAAAAGTGCATTGGATGACTTAAGGGTCTTCAAAATAGAAATTGTAAGTGAAAAAAAAACTTTTTTAAGAATTCAAATTATTTTTGACTTCTTCCCAACTAAATATAGCTTGTTTTACCCATTTGGACATGTTTAAGGCCGTTTCAAGTCATTTGGAGTGGAAAGGAGTTTGGGATTAAAAAGATGCATTTTGGAGCATTTGAAGCTATGGCTAAACACAATTTTGAAGGGTTTTCTTAATGCAGGGGATCAAATATCATATCAATAAATCCATGGTGTAAATAATATCTTCTAATAGGACTTTGAAATTAATTTCAAGCACAAGAATGAATAGAGGTAACGATAATGTATTAGTTGCAAACTAGGCATGAAATTTGTTTTCTGCCATTAATAGAGGTCATAAAATTTAGTAAGTTTTCTATATGGAAGGAAGGGTAATTTATAGCTAAAAAAATATTCCAAAGTTTTGGATATCATTGGTAGGCTTTTGGTTCTTCATGATAAGGTAAAACCATATTGGACAGTCTTGGACAACTATAGGAAAGCCTCAAGTTTTCACTCGATATGGTCAGGAGAGAGAGAGAGTTTTAGTTTAAAATATTTTTGGAATTTATAGGGACCCTAATGGCCTTCCACATGATCACATAATATCATCTAAATTACCCCCTTTAATATAGTAATTAAATTTCTAGTTTAAAGGAAATGAATATGTACTTGGGTGTGTATACACACCTTGTCTTTGCTTGAGTTGAATTTAAGTACTTTTCTAGATCTATACTTGAGCAATTTTTTGGTGAATGACTCACAACTAAGAACATGTTATGGTGTATAATCAATGCATATAATATAGGTTAAAATTACTTGAAATATATTGAAATTGAAAGAGAAAAGTTTAGGAGTACATCTATGTATCAATGTAACCACCTTGCCTATTGGAAAGTTTTTTTTATAAAAATATGTATCATTGTAAGGCTTTAAAATTGATATTAGGATAAATATAGATAAATATTTAAAATTCATATATCTAAGGAGATAAATAGATGAATAGATAGATACAATTTAGAAGGCACATGCCCCCAACTTTGGAGTAAAAGTGAGTTGGTACTTAGTAGTTGAGATTAACTCAACCATGAAAACTAATGATAATTATAACCTATTGACTTTGGATTATCAAGTATAAACTAAAAACTTAGAAATATTGAGTGATTTAATCACCCCAACCATGACAAAAGCTGAAACAACTACTATAGTAGATTGATTCACTAAAGTCTGTACAAGTCTATAGGGTATCAATACATGTAATAGTTTTGGAATCTAAATTTGATTTAGATTTTTTTAATATTAGGAACATGTTTCATAGCATTTGAACATTAGATTTTTATTAGGGTAAAAATAAGTGTGGGTAAAAAAAGTGTAATAATGGTACCATGTATATAATTCTTCTATAAATGTTCATGTTAGCCAAAATTGGCCTACATACGAAACTTTTTTCTAGATGGATTATGACACTCTTTTAGACCATTCATTAGCCTTATACCCACATTACTAGTCTCTTTCTAGTCCTCACTTGATGTTGTAATGTAACATCCTAGAAGGTTCTAGTGTGGTGTGAGGAGTTGATAAGAGTCCTTGTGTAGTGGATGATCTAATGGTGGAAGACAATACAAACTTTATGACCCTACCTCATTCCCCTTGAAAGATTTCAAAACACTTTAAATAAGTTTTAGGGTAAATTTGGAAATTTTGAGGAAAAGTCTTAAAAATGGGTCTCAAACTACAAGTTAAGGATCTAATAAATTTTTAGGGTGTTTGAGAATTTAGGGGAAGCAAGGAGGTTTTCAAAAAGTCTCAAAGATTATAATGGGTTATAAATTATGTCTAGAAAAGCTAATTTTCCCAAAAGACCCCCCCAAAAGTGCATTATATGACTTAAGGGTCTTCAAAATAGAATTCTAAGTGAAAAAATAACTTTTTTAAAAAGTCAAATTATTTTTGACTTATTCCCACCAAAATATATATTTGTTTACCTATTTGGACATGTTTAAGGCCATTTCAAGTCATTTAGAGTGGAGAGGAGTTTGGGAGCAAAAAGATGCATTTTGTAGCATTTTGGAGCTTTGGCTAAACACATTTTTGAATTATTTTCTTAATGCAGGGGATCAAATATCATATGAATAAATCCATGGTATAACTAATATCTTATAATAGGAATTTGAAATTAAATTCAATCACAAGAATGAATAGATGTAAGGATAATGTATTAGTTACAAACTAGGCATGAAATTTGTTTTCTACCATTAATAGAGGTAAAAAAATTTAATAAGTTTTATATATGGAAGGAAGGGTAATTTATAGCATACAAAATTATTAAAAAGTGTTGGATATCATAGGTAGGATTTTTGTTCTTCATGATAAGGTAAAAACATGTTGGATAGTCTTGGACAACTTTAGGAGAGCCTCAAGTTTTCACTTGATATGGTCATGAGAGATAGAGAGTTTTATTTTAAAATATTTTGGAATTTATAGGGACCCTAATGGCCTTCCACATAATCACATAATATCATATACATTCCCCCATTTAATATAGTAATGAAATTTATAGTTTAAAGGAAAGGAATATGTACTTAAGTGTGTATACACATCCTATCTTTGCTTGAGTTGAATTTAAGTACTTTTCTAGATTTATACTTGAGAAAATTTTTGGTGACTGACTCACAACCAAGAACATGTTATAGTGTATAATAAATTCATATAATATAGTTTAAAATTACTTGAAATATATTGAAATTGAAAGAGAAAAGTTTAGGAGTACACCTATTTATCGATGTAACCACCTTGACTATTGAAAAGTTTTTTTTAGAAAAAATCGTATCACTGTAAGGCTCTAAAAATGATAATAGGATAAATATAGATAAATATTTAAAATTCATATATATAAGGAGATAAATAGATGGATAGATAGATAAAATTTAGAAGGCACATGCCCCCAAATTTGGAGTAAAAGTGATTTGGCACTTAGTAGTTGAGATTAACTCAACCATGCAAACTAATGATAATTATAACCTATTGACTTTGGATGATCAAGTATAAACTAAAAACTTAGAAATATTGAGTGATTTAATCACCCCAACCATGCCAAAAGCTGAAAAAACTACTATATTAGATTGGTTCACTAAAGTCTGTACATGTCTATAGGGTATCAATACATGTAAAAGATTTGGAATCTAAATTTGATTTAGATTTTTTAATATTAGGAACATGTTTCATAGCATTTTAACATTAGATTTTTATTAGGGTAAAAATAAGTGTGGGTAGAAAAATGTAACAATGGTACCATGTATAGAATTCTTCTATAAATGTTCATGCTAGCCAAAATTGGCCTACAAACGAAATTCTTTCCTAGATGGATTAGGACACTCTTTTAGACCATTAATTAGCCTTATACCCATATTACTAGTCTCTTTCTATTCCTCACTTGATGATGCAATGTAACATCCTGAAAGGTTCTAGTGTGGTGTGAGGAGCTCAACATAGTCCTTGTGTAGTGGATGATCCAATGGTGGAAGAGAAGACAAACTTCATGACCCTACCTCATGCCCCTTGGAATATTTTGAAACACTTTAAACAAGTTTTAGGGTAAATTTGGAGGAAAAGTCTTAGAAATGGGTCTCAAACTGCAAGTGAAGGATCCAATAAGTTTTTAAAGTGTTTGAGAATTTAGGGGAAATAATGAGGTTTTCAAAAAGTCTCAAAGAGTATAATGGGTTATAAATTATGTCTAGAAAAGCTAATTTTTCCAAAAGACCCCCCAAAAGTGCATTAGATCACTTAAGAGTATTTAAAATAGAAATTCTAAGTGATTTTTTTTTGTTTAAAGAATTAAAATTAGTTTTGACTTCTTCCCACATAAATATATCTTGTTTTACCTATTTGGACATGTTTAATGCCATTTTAAGTCATTTGGAGTGGAGAGGAGTTTGGGAGCAAAAAGATGCATTTTGGAGCATTTTGAAGATTTGGCTAAACACATTTTTGAAGGGTTTTCTTAATGTAAGGGATAAAATATCATATGAATAAATACATGGTGTAACTAATATGTTCTAATATGACTTTTAAATTAAGTTGAAGCACAAGAATGAACAGAGGTAAGGATAATGTATTAGTTGCAAACTAGGCATGAAATTGGTTTTCTACCATTAATAGAGGTAAAAAAATTTAATAAGTTTTATATATGGAAATAAGGGTAATTTATAACATAAAAAATTATTCCAAAGTGTTGGATATCATAGGTAGGCTTTTGGTTCTTCATGCTAAGGTAAAACCATGTTGGACAGTCTTGGACAACTTTAGGAGAGCCTCAAGTTTTCACTTGATATGGTCAGGAGAGAGAGAGAGTTTTAGTTTAAAATATTTTTGGAATTTATAAGGACCCTAATGTAATTCCACATTATGGCATTTTTTTTTTGTTTCATCTCCCCATATTTATGAACAATCACTAACAGTGTAGGGGTGTCTAGATGGCCTATTCATCTAATAGGGTCTAGGATTTCTTCTATTTCTTTGCTTCAAAATCCAATGAGAAAGAATGGTTTTAAAGAGTCATTATAGGGTAAAATAGGACCTATTAAAATTTCTTTCATCATTTAACTCCTTCCAAGGAGGTACTTATGACATAAAACTAGTTTCCTATGTTATCCTTTTGAAGGGAGCATTTGATCAATTTTAGAGAAACACCTGAGTTAAAATGCTAATGTACACTCCACCCCTTATGAAATATAAAATTACTTAAGTGATATTTTCTCATAATACATTATTATTTCATCAAAGCCTTGATATGTGAAATGAGGACTAGTCTTATATGGCAAAACACCATCTACATAAGTCTTGGTCCTGTGTCAATGTGAATGGAGGTAATGAGTAGTTTTAAGAGGTTCATTTGAGTGGAATTAATGAGCACCAAGTGATGAGGCAATAATGATTTTAAAATATACAATAAATATAATTAAATCCAATCATGAAAATCTTGCCTTAATCAAGAAACATCTTGCAAAACACTTGTTAGCAAATATTAATATTGTTTAACATATTTTAAGGTTCCTAACATGTTCCTAGGTTTCAAATTCAATTTTTTATCACATCCAATTTCCTCCACATTGATATATGTGTTTAATTATTTTCTAATTTTTGCATTGGGATCTTAAATTTAGTTTTTAAATTCACCTCATGATATTTTCACCTCCGTTTTGTTTCATTAATCTTCACTACTTTGGGACTGCCTTTCCTCACTGTTGTAGAGCTTATCTACCCTTCCACCATTAGTTTCATAAGATTCCATCTTCCATGCATCATCTCACCACCCTTCCATCCTCTCCCATATCATGAAAACATTTTCAACAAGGGGTCAGAAAAGATAAAGTCCATCATGAGTATGTAGGATGGTATGCAACCATAGAACCATGGTAAACTAAGATAAAATGATGACCTATATCAAGTAAAAAATTAGTCTAAGTGGTTTTCAAGTGTGATTACTTATCACATGAATAAGGTTAAATAATCACATCAAGAATATTAGAAGGGAAGTTGAATTCATTTGGATTATTTTGTGACCTTTCTTAAGGTCATTTTCACTTCAATCCATATAGGCAGCTTGATCAAATCTCCACCTATAGCCATGGTTTGAGAAGGAAGGAAAAGGGATACTCCCTTTTTAGTTTAATCATATATTATTATTAGTGTAACCATATATAAAATAAATAATTAATTGGTTTTATACTAATAAAGGTGCCCCATATGATGACCTATAGGCCTATGATCATGTCTTCAAAAGGAAACATAGTCTGTATAGTAGCTTGTAAGGTATGAATGATATGAAGAAGTTTCTATTGGGTTTTATATGTCATAGTTGGGATATTTATGAAGAAAACATAAGTGTATAAGGGAATCAAGGTTGAAATATATCTTGTGAATGTGATTTTAATAGGGGTTATCCTTTTAGCTAATAATTGTCTTTACAGACACCTATAGGCTTGGTTTGATTTCAAAATGGTGACATAATCAAGTTTATAATTTTATTTATGCTTAGTTTTATCAATCATAATGAATGAATAATATGATTTTTTTAAGTCTTTGGGGTTAAATCAGATTAAATACTATTCCAATTCCTTGAATATCTTGAGAGACACAAGAATTGAGAATTACAATAAGCCTATAGATAGTCAAGAATGAACATTTACAGCCAAGTTGATGGTACAATGACTTAGAGAGGATATCAATGTTTGAAAAATTAAAGAGAGTTTATTATTAATAGAGATTTCATATGATAAAGTCAAGGAATCTTGAGTATTTTGTTATCTATTATCAAACTCTCTAAATAACTTAAATTAGACTTCTCAATAATGAACTAACATCAGCCTTTGAGATAGTCAAAGCCAAGGGTAAACAAAGCACAAAAGGGTTAAAGTAAGGAATAAAATTCATGTAAATGGTGTGTTAGGGTAATAAAATCCCTCACAAATATTATTATAATATTTAAATTCCTTGTGGAAATATAAATTTCAAGATAAGAGATCTTGGGTTCATACTGAAACTGTCAAACCCTGAAGTAGGGTTTTAGATGAAAAAGGCATTTATAGAATGGTTTCACCCTTAAATTTTCTAAAATTTTTGTAATTTTATATGTATTCATGTGGGTTAAAATATTTTGAAGTTGGTTGAATTGTGTTATACGTATTCATACAAGTATAAAGGACTAGGTGCAGTTGGGTATGATAAGACCAAATTAAGCCTAATAGTGGGTTAAAAAGGATAAAAAAAGGGATTTAAAAGAAGAGTTTGAGGTTAAAACATCATAGAGAGAATAAAAATGATATAGGGTGTCTAAATTTTTCATTGGTTTTATAATAGACATCTGTACATGACCATACTAGAATGAAAAGCCTTAAAAGGGGCTACTAGAATTGACTGTGAGAAGGAAAGAAGTTATAAAGGCTTAAAAATAAGAGATGAAGAGTGTTTTCAAGGGGATGATAGGTATAATAGAGACCATAAGGATCATGATTATGATATCAAGATCCACCAAAATATACAAGGCATTTATGAACCATAGAATAACTTTATGAACCAATGAACTATTCCTAAAGTAGTGAATCAAGAGCAAAGGGAAGGGAGAATTTAGTTTAAGTCATCCTTTGTATTAGTAAACATAGTGAAATGCAATGTGATAGTGGTTTAAGAGTTGTATAAGGTTATGGGATGGTGAATTTTAGGTCTAAAGTTTATACATAGAAAACTATAACACTTCTAAATTATGAGAAGACAACACACAATCATATCATAATCCTTGACACTAGTCATGTAAAGTGAAGAACAATTTGCTAAGAATTTTATATGAGAGTGAGGTTATTTCAAGAAAAATATGGTCCTATTTCCTTAATATACTTACATGAAAAGGTAAACACATTAATATCACTAATATCTACACCTACAGGCCTGTGTCAATTCAATGAAATCTTACCTGGTAGTCTAAGACTCTTCTAGGTGAAAGGGAGGCTAATTGGACCACCATGTTCAAAAGTATTATTTGAGTATTTTTAACTTCAAATGGATCATTAATATCTCAATTTAAATATAATTATAATCCTTTAATGTCTCAAGAAGCACAAGTGGGCACCTACAATAGGGTTTATAGGATATCCAAGATTCAACTATCTTCATTGCTAAATTTGTTTTTATAAAATCTAACTTCATGAGTTTGTATAACTAGTTTTGATAATAAAATTGAATATAAGGAGTTTTATCAATAATTTAAGTTAAATAACATGGTGATATAGTCAAAACCACCTAATAAGATCCACCTAGAATCTCAACAACATAGGCTTTTCTTCAAGTTTTCAAGGAGAATGAAAATATAGTCTATAGAGGAGTTTCATACTCAAGAGAATGTTTCAAGAAGACCAGGAGATGTGAAAACTATCAGGAAACATATAGAGGAAATAAAAAAACTAAATGAGACTACTAAAGAGAAAATTTAAATAAGACCATGAGATTTAAAAACTATCAAGAAACATATAGATGGACTCAAAACACTAAATGACATGCTTTAAGTTATTTATAACATGAATACATACAACCATACAAGGGTCAAGTTACTTCTTTACAGTCAAATTTTTGTAAAATGAAAGATAAATAAAATTTATGCAAAGATATAACATATGATGAAATAACATATAGTTCAAGTGACTATTTTTCATCCTTAATAAATTTTTAAAGATATAATTACTCCCAACTCAATAAGAAAGGTACTACAATAGGCTTGTAAGGAAAGAGATAGTGTGTGAGGCTTAAAATAGTCCTTAAAGAGTAAACACACAAAATTAGGGGGTAAAGGGACATATAAATGCACTATCACTTGAGAATACTCCAAGGTAATATGTGAGTGTGAATTTTTATCTTAAAACACTTATATTTCCCATGAAATACACCTATAGTACTATTGGTACATAGTCATGATGAAGGTTCTTGAGAAGATAAGGTCATAGAGAGATAACATGAACATGAAAGTTGGCCAATGGAAGGAGAGATAAATTAAAGGAGTGTAATGAAATTGTTGAGGAATATTCACCATTTTATAGTACAATCCAAGGAAAAAATGAGGAAAACATAGTCTTAAAACTAGACCAAACAGGCAACTCAAGCTAAATTTTAGTAAAAAAGGTCTATAGGCCAAAATATGCATGATCTAACCTTGAAAATTGGTGGAGATACTAATCATGAAATAATATACCTATCCAAATATTTTTATGTCTTTTTATAAGGTTAAAAATTCACTATTTTATCACAAAAAACCTCATGCCTAATCATAATCAACATTGAAGCTTGTCTTGGAGGAATTGGTCATTTTGGGGCATTTACAGGTCAAGTCAAAACATGAAATTTAATATGAATGGTATAAATTACATATTAAATATTAAAATAATTTATATAGGTTCTTAAATATGGTGAAATTTACTTCTATTCTATCAAAATTAGACCCTAATAAAAAGGTAGCCATTGGAGACCAAATGAAACTTTATTAGGTTTGAGCGTTAATGAGGAGTTTAAGTCTTGGAGAGGTCTTAAAAAATGAATTATGATGTTGGAAACATAATATAATATATTTAATTTATCACATTAAATATTTAAATAAAAAATTTCCTTAAGTGCAAGTTTAGGCATGTAGGAAGCAAGCGGGTAGCTCATGGTAAAGTTTTAAAAAATCATCTGCAAGCCAAAATATGCATCCTCCAATCATGAAACTTGGTAGGATTGTTCCTCATGACTTAATATACCTTATTAATTATTAAAAATAAAATTTCATAATAATTTTAGGGTACTATTACTTGGAATTAGTCATTCAATCAAATCATTATTCTAAACACCAAGTTCAATTAGGCTTTTAATGATCAATGGCAGGAGGGTGCTAGTTATGGGTACAATCAAGATCTCATGGATAAAAATATGGAAGTACATATGATGAATAAAATGTAAGATCCTAAAAAGGTCTAAGATCCTAATTAATTACCAAACCATTTGGGTGCTATAATGGTTAACTATGTATAGGAAGAGTGTTATGCTTTCAATCAGTAGGCTATTTCTAGCCAAACAAACATTCTAGTGGTATATAATATAAGGTTAAAGAAAAATAACATCGATGGAAACTAAGAAGTAGTCAAAAATTATCCTAATCTTAATCCACTACTATCAAATCCAAATTATCCTAATTCTACCCCAAAATTTGTAATAACTTAGAAAAATTAGAACTAAGGAAACACTTTTATACCCTAAAATTCATAAGTTCAAAGCATGATTGTGGCTCCTAAAGCACAAGAAAAGGTTGGTGGTTTAACCATAAATATTATTGATCAAATTAGTAAGTCTAATGTGAGTGTTCCATTTTGGGACATTATTTTTGTGCCTAGTCAAGTGGATATCTTTCAAGAGGGTTTATCAAAGATCAATGTTTTAGACAAACCACCAAGAAGGGAAAATGTAGCTCTCACCAATGTAACCAAAGGGCGTAATGAAGGAAAATAAAAAAAGGTTATCAGACCTCATCCCTTATAACTTTATATAATCATTGGTGATTCCTTTTTACACAACTAAATGTTAGAGAGTGCATCAAGTACTTTAGTAATGCCAAAATTAATAGCAAATCAATTTGGTTTGAAGTATGAGCCCCAATCTAAGAGGGTATTGTAGCTTAATGGATCATTTACCAAAATATATGGTATTATCATAGGTCTAAATTTTAACCTACATGTTCATCCTAGCATTTTAGTGGCTCAGGATGTAGTGGTTATAGAGGTACCTCCTCACTTTACTCTATGCTTATCTAGAGAATTCATATTTAAAATCAGGGGTTACCTAGTAGTAGACTAGGCCTACATGGATTTTAGGATAAGGTATGGGTTCAAGGTGTATATAAAATATAAACTTATTACCCAATTTCACATTGAGTCTTATGGGACAAGTATCCCAAACATAAATTGTACCATTCTAGATGAAAATGATCAATTTATTGGTGAAGAACTAAACACTCATCCTGAGGACATACTTGATATGTTATTAGATGAGTTATGGAGTGAAAATAATCTACTTGATTCTTTGGGAGGTGTTGAATAAATAGATATGGGAGTCTATTGCCTACATGAAGAGAATGAGTTTGTGTCATCCCTTACTAGGCCATAGGAAGATACTAGTGGGTTGTGGAAATTATTATTTGATGGCTCAAGGAGAAATAATGGAGTAAGTGTAGGTGTAATTCTAATATATCCCTACATAATAAGTAATTTTCATAATATAGATTACAATTTATTTTTTATTATAACACAGATGAGTATGAAGGCCTCATTCATGGTCTTTAATGGGCTAGTAAGAGGGGAATCAAGTAGTTATAAGTGTATGGGGATAGTGGTTTTATATTACATTAGGTTAGAGGTCAAAAAATAACCAAAAACCATTTGATGAATTCCTACAAGCACAGAGTGTGGGAAATTCTTGAAGACTTTGAAACCTTCAATATCTAAGTAGTGCTAAGAGAGAAAAATTATCATGCTAATAGGATGATAGTCATAGGGTCTCAATTTAACATCAGAAATGAGTTAAAGAATTCCAAAGTATATCCACATGTCAAATTGGTAGTGAGACCATTAGTTCCAATCAATGAGGCTCATTGACAAGTCTTTGATTGTACAAAATAGATTGCTTATTTCCTATAGAAAGAGGCAAACTTTTCTTACATGAACCAAGTCAGAATTTAGTATTAGTATGAGGAATTTTTTTTTTAATCTAAATTCCAATAAACATCATAAAGGGATAAACACCCTTAAAGGTCTTTTCCATGAAGGAGAATATGAGAAAATATAACGTAGTGATGTCTACTAATGAAAAAAACTAAGAGAGTCTCATTATCTTCAAGGAAAAGCTTCTCAATATTGATAAGGTGAGTAATGAGGCATAAAAACATGCATTCAATAAGATTTTTAAGGAATATTTAGACATCTTTGCTTGGGATTATAGTGATCTAAGAGGTTTTGACCCCAAGCTATCCCTACACACCATAAATTTGGAGGCCAATGCCAAGCCTATGAGGTAGAAGCAAATGCATCTCAACCCAAATATTGAAGAGATGATGAGAAAATAATTGACTAAGTTGATTTATCCCAATATCATTTTTCCTATTAAGCACTCCTCATGGGTAACTAACCTAGTACCTATGATAAAGAAGAATGGTGAGATCTTATTATGTGTGGACTTTAGAGATTTGAATAGGGTATCTTTGAAAGACCATTACCCCTTACCATCCATGGATAAAATACTTAAAATGGTTTCTAGTTCATAATGTTTTTTTCTTTTGGATGGGTACTCAGGGTACAACCAAGTGTTAGTAAGAGAAGGAGACCAATACAAGACTACCTTCACCACAAAGTGGGGCACACATGCTTATTAGAAGATTCATTTTGGCCTATAAAATGTTGTAGATACTTTTCAAGGAGCCTTGGATATGGATTTCAAATGTTTTCTAAATTAGATGGTGCTTATGTACCTAGATGACATAACAATTTTCTCTAAGAAGGCTAGTGAACACTTGGACCACCTGAGGTTGATCTTTGAAAGGTGTAGAGAGTATATGATCTCACTAAATCCCAAAAAATTTGTGTTTTATATCTTTAAAGGCAAAATCTTGGGTCATATTATCTCAAAATAGGGACTAAGTATTGATATTGATAAAATAAGTGAAATATTGACCTTATCCTTACCCAAGCATAAGGAGGGACTTTAGAGTTTCCTTAAAAATATAAACTTCATGAGAAGGTTTATACCAAATTTTTAAGCCTAGTCAAAGCTATTACTACTATGTTGAATAATAATTAGATGTTCACTTGGAGAAGAGAGGGAAAATTTGGATTTGAGGCTATCAAACAAGCCATTTCTCAATCACATACACTCATGAATCTTTATTTATCAAAAGATTTCATATTTTATGCCTTTGTAGACATTGAAAACATATCAAATATGTTGATGCAAAAAAATGGTGAAGGAATTGAAAAATCAATTGCATTTTTTAGCCAAGGTCTTGAAGGGTATGAATAAAGGTATAATTTTATAGATAAGCAAGTCCTTGAAATAATAATAAGCCTTAAAAAATTCATACCAATGCTCTCAATAAGGACCTAAATGACAAGAGAGCTTTTTGGATTATAGGATTCATGGAATATGATGTATAAATAAATGTCACTATGCTAGTGAGAGGCTAAGGCTTATTTGAACATATGGTTGATGAAATTCATGAACTTGGAGACACAAGATAACTTACAAAAAATTGCAGCTCCACCTCACACTAGATGGATCCAAGATATGACAAAGTTCTTACTAATAGGTGAGTGTCCTCAAGGTATGGATAGAACAAAGAGAAGATAATTCAGACTCTAGTCCATACCTTATCACTTTATTGATGGTGTCCTTTTTAGAAAATACCTTGATGTGGTGCTTCTTAAGTACATAGATGATGGTCAAGTGACTAGACTCTTGGAGCAATTCCATGATGGACCTATAGGTGGTCATTTTGATCTAGCAAATACAACTATAAAAGTGATGATGGATGGTTATTATTGGCCCATCCTCTTTAAGGATGCATATGTGTGGGTGAGAAAATGCCAATTGTGTGCTGTCTTTGTAAGTAAGCAAAGGTTGGTATCCCTTCCTCTCAACCCATTTTAGGTAGAGAAACCACTCATGTAATGGGGTTTGGACTTCATAGGAATGATAAATCCACCTTAAAGTAGAGGAAACAAATGGTTACTCACTAATACTAATTAATTTATCATGTGGGTATAATTAATTAGTTTAAAATAAGTTAATGAGATAGTAGTGTTGGACATCTATGATAGTATAGTAATGAGGTTTGGTGTACTAGCAACAATTATTTTTGATAATACCTGAGCATTTATCAGCATGAAAATAAGTGAGTGGGCACTTTATTTGGGTATCTACCTTATCACATACTCTAATTACTACCCCCAAGGAAAGGACTTATAGATTCAATGAATAAGAAATTGATTAGAATAATCAAGAGGACTATGGAAGAGAATCAGAGTGTGTGGCATTTAAAGTTGAGGAGAACCTTATGGGATGATAGAGTGATTCCCAAGGTTGTCATTAGTAACTAACCATTTATCCTTGTATATGGGAGAAAATCCAAGTTGGCCATCTCTCTTGAATTTCCTTCCTTAGAGCTAGACCATCAGCTTGAGTTTATGGAGAGTAAACCTATGAGTGTGAGGATGATAAAGCTCATGGAGATTGAATAAATGAAGGATATTTCAATGAATACACTAGATTCACATCAATCTCAAGTCAAGAAAGCCTTTGACAAGAGATACTTATCAATATATTTCAAGGAGGGTGATATAGTCCTCAAATGGGATTTAAATAAGGCCAAGCCAAGTAACCATACTAAGTTTGATAGCTTGTGGAGTGACCCTTGATATATGGATGTAAACAAAATAATGCCTTTCAGCTTGCTAAGTTGAATGGAGAGGCATTACCTATCCCAATTAATGGGATTCATATAAATCCTTGTTAATAAAAGAGTTTTTATCCATTGTATATATTGTGAATTTTGTATAGTTTTTCATGTTTTCCTCTATGTGCCTTATGCACATCCTTTTTAGTTGTGTGTTTCCCTACCCTAAGTTCCTTGGGCACAATGTTAGTTTTATTTCTTGTTTTCCTTGTTGCTTCAATAGAATTTTATTATAGGTGGATAACCTTGTATCAATTTTAAATTATTTGGGAAGGACTGTTTTGTGACCTTATAAGCCCAATGGACAAGATTTAGGCCACTAATCTATTGCATAACATGTATGCAATCCTAGGAGGTTGATAGAAATTTTGGCCAAAATTATCCTACATATTAAAATTTTACCTAGATGGATCAGGCCACTCTCTTAGAACATTAAATATCCTTTTACCCACATTACTATTCTCTTTCTAGTCATAACTCGATGATACAGTACAACATCTTGGAAGGTCCTGGTGTGGTGTGAAGAGCTAATCAAAGTCATTATGTAGTGGATGATCAAATGGTGGAAGAGATTAAAAACCTCATGACCCTACCTCATTCCCCTTGCAAGATTTTGAAACACTTTAAACAAGTTTTAAGGTGAATTTGGAAATTTTGAGGAAAAGGCCTAGAAATAAGTCCTGAACTGCAAGTAAAAGATCCAACAAGTTTCAAAGGTGTTTAAGCATTAAAGGGTAGGAAGGAGGTTTTTAAAAAGTCTCATATATTATAACAAGTCAAAAATGATGTCTAGATAAGCTAATTTTCCCAAAAGAGCCCCCAAAAATGCATTAGATGACTTAAGGGTCTTCAAAATAGAAATTCTAAGTGAAAAATTAACTTTTTGAGGAAGTAAAATTAGTTTTGACTTATTCCCATCTCCTTATGGATTTTTTTAACCTATTTTTACATGTTTAAGGACATTTCAAGTCATTTGGAATGGAGGAAAGGAGTTTGGGAAAAAAAGATGAATATTGGAGCCTTTTTGAGCTTTCGTTGAAAAAGTTTTTGAATGTTTTGATTAATTTAGGGGATCATATATCATATTAAGGAATACATGGTGTCCATAATATCCTATCATAGGCCTTTAAAATCATATTCAAGCAAAATAACCACTAAAAGTCTAAATATGATAACCACATGGTTTCTACCATTAATGGAGGTCTAAAAATTTTAGAAGTTTTCAAAAAAAATATATATATAATTTAGATCATAAAAAATATTTTCCAAGTGTTGAATCAAATAGGTCGGTTTCTAGTTCTGCATGATAAGGAAAACCCATTTTGGGTAGTCTTGGATAGTTCCAAGAGAGCCTCAAGTTTTCACTCAGTACGATCTAGAGAGAGAGAGAGAGAGTTGGGATATAATATTTTCTGAAGTGATAGGTACCATAATGGATTCCAATTTGTTCCATTGGTGGTATGGTTAATATCCCCATATTTATGAATAATCACTAATAATGTAGGGATGTCTAGATGGCCTACTCATCCAAATAGGGTCCAAGTTCTCCTCTATTTCTTTGATTCAAAATCTAATGAGGAAGAATGGTTTTAGGGTAGTATTTAAAGGGCCAAATATGACCTATTAATTTTTTTTTCATCTGATAAATCATTCCAAGAAGGTACTTATGGTGTCATAAAACTAGTTTCCTATATTATCCTTATGAACAATCCATTTGATCAGTTTTAGAGCAAAACCTATGTTAAAATTATAATGGACACTCCACCTCATTATGCCACATAAAATTACTCAAGTGATATTTTCTCATCAATCCTTATTATTTCATCAAAGACTTGATAGGTCAAATGAGGACTAGTCTTATATGGAAAAACACCATCTGCAGTAGCCTTGGTCCTGTCTCAAAGTGAAATGAGGTAATGATTAGTTTTAAGAGGTTCATTTGAGTGTAATTCATGATCACAAATTGATGAGGTCATCATAATTTTCAAATTTCCAATTAATATATATAAATTCAATCATGAAAATCTTTCCTTAATCTATAAACATCTTATAAAACCCTTAATATCAAATATTAAGGTTGTTTAACATATTTTAAGGTTCCTAACATGTTCTTAGGTTTCAAATTCACCTTCTTATCCACCTTAAATGGACTCTAAATTGTGTTCAAGTATTTTATCATGCTTTAATTAGGATCTTATAGTTGGTATGGACATGTTCCTCATGATATTTTCACGTCCCTTTTGTTTCATTCATCTTCATTGTTTTGTGACTGCATTTCCTCACTATTTTAGAGCTTATCTATCCTTCCACCCTTAGTTACATAGGCTTCCATCATCCATGAATAATATCACCAACATTCCACCCTCTCTCACCCCATAAAAAAAATTTCAATAAGGGGAAATGCCATCATGAGTATGTAGGATGGTATGCAACCATAGAACCATGCTAAAATGAGATAAAATGATGACCTACAACAAGTAAAAAACATATCTAGGTGGTTTTTAGGGGAATATTATCTTGAAGGACTAGAATTAATATTTATCACATTAATAAGGTTCAATAATCAAATCAAGAATCTTTCAAGGGAAGATAAGTTCACTAGTATTGTTTTGTGACCTTTCTCAATGTCATTTTCACTTCAGTCAATATAGGTAGCTTGAGCAAATCTCCACCTATAGCCATGGTTTAAGGATAGAAAAAGAATACTCCCTTTGATTATATTGGTTTAATTATCCCTCTTTAATAGTGAAAACATATAGAAAACCATTAATTAATTCGTTTATTCCAATAAAAATCTCTCATATGATGACCTACAACCCTATGATCATGTCTTTAAAAGGATACACAGTCAATACAATAGCTTGTAGGGTATGAAGGAGATGGAGAGGTTTTTCTTCGTTTCTATATGGCCAAACTATGTAAGGTCATAAATATTGAAATATATCTTGTGAATGTGATTTCAATAGGGGGAAGCCTTTAAGTAAACAATTAAGTGTCATTATAAACACCTACAAGCCTAGTTTGATTTCCAAATATTGATGAAGTCAGGTGTCTAATGTTCTTGATACGTAGTTTAATACATCATAATGCATGAATAATATGAATTTGATAATAATTTGGGGGTAACTCAGATGAAATTCAATTTAAATTCCTTGAAGATATTGAGAGACACAAGAAAAGAGAACTACAGTCAGCCTAGAGATAGTCAAGAATGAGCATATGAAACCAAGTTGATGGTGCAATGCCTTAAAGAGGATTGCAAGGTTTTAATACTTTAAGAGAGGTTATTGTGACTAAATAGGTAATATTATCAAGTTAAGGACTCTTGAATATTTTTCAATCCATTATAAAACTCTCTAAACATCCTAAATAAGACATCCTTCTCAATAATGACCTACAGTTAGCCTTTGAGACAGTCAAGGCTAAGGGTAAAAAATGAATAGAAGGGTTTAAGTAAGAAATAAAATTCATGTAAAGGGTGTGTTATTCTGATAAAATATCTCAAAAATCTGAACAAAATATTGAAATCCCTTGTGGAACATTAAATTCTAAGATAAGAGTTCTCAGGTTCATACTAAGACTGTCAACCCTAAACTAGGGTTTTAAAGGAAAAAGGAATGTATAAGATGTTTACACCCTTAGAATTTATCAAAAATTGGTAAGTTGATATATATTAATTTTGGTTAAAATATTTTAAAGTTTTTTGGCTGATTCCATATGTATTCGTATAAGTATAAATGACTATGTGCAATTGGGTACAAATAAGATCTAATTAGACCTAACAGTGGGATAAAAAGGATAAGAAAAGGGAATTATAGGAAGAGTTTGAGGTTAAAATTTCATAAAGAGAAGTAAAAGGATGAAGGGTGTCTAAGTTTGTAATTATTTTTCTAATATACATCCATACATGATCGTATTAGCAAGAAAGGACTTTAAAATGGCTACTGGAATTGACTACGAGAAGGAAAGAAGTTGTAAAGGCTTAGAAATAAGTGATGAAGAGTGTTGCCAAGGGGATGAGAGGTATAAAAAAGATCATAAGGAGTGTTATTATGATAAAAATATCCACCAAAATAAACAAGGAATTTATGAACCATTGAATAACTTTATGAACCAATGAACTATTCCTAAAGGATTGAGTTAATAGCAAAGGGAATGTAGAGTTTAGTTTGAGTTATCCTCTATATCAGTAAACATAGTGAAATTAAATGTGGTAGTGGTATAATAGGTGTATAAAGTGATGGGATGGTGAGGTTAAAGTTTCAAGGCATACATAAAAACCTACAACACTTTCGAGTTCTGAAAAGATAACACACAATCATATTATAGTCCTTGATACTAGCCATGTAAAGTGAAATACAAATTACCAAGACATTGATATGAGAGTGAGGTTATTTCAAGAAATTGATGGTCCTAATTCCTTAATATACTTTCATGAGAATGTAAACACATTAATCTCACTAATATCTACACCTATAGGCTTGTGTCAATTCAAGGAAATCTTACTTGGTAGTCTAGGACTCTTCTAGGTGAAAGGGAGGCTAATTGGACCAACATGTTCAAGAGGCTGCTTTGAGGATTGGTAAATTCAAATATAAAATTCATATCCTAGGTACAATGCAATTATAAGTCTTTAATGGGTCAAAAATCACATATGGGTACCTATAGTAGGGTCTATAGGATATCCAACCTTTGACTATCTTCATTGTTAAAAATCATATTAGTATAGCCTCTAACATCATGAGTTTGTCTAACTAGTTTTGAGAATCACATGGAAGATAAGGAGTTTTAGCAAGCCTTGAATTTCAATATCATGGTGACATAATCAAAACCACATCATAAACTCCACTTAAAGTCTCAAGAACACATAATTTTCTTCAAGTTGGCAAGGAGAATGAGAATATAGTCTATAAAGGAGTTTCATACTAAACAAAACGTTTCAAGAAGACCAGGAGATGTGAAAAAGATAAATAAACATATAAAGGGACTCAATACACTAATTTCATGCTTTAAGTCAACTGTAGAATGCATACTTACAACCATACAAAATCAAGTTCCTTCTTGATAACCATATATTGGAAAAATGCAAACTCAAGATCATTTATGCAAAGAAACAACACATGATGACATCTTATATAGGTCAAGTTACTATTGTTAATCCTCAATACCTTTGTTAAGATATAATAACTACTAACTCTACAAGGAAGGTAATACAATATGTTTATAAGGAAGGAGACAGTGTGTGAGGCTTAAAATAGTCTTTGAATTATAAACACACCAAACGAGGTGGTCAAAGGAAGTATCAAGCTAATATCACTTGAGAAGAATACAAGGTATTATGTGAGTGTTAATTTTTATATTAATACACTTCTATTTCCCATGAAATTGACTTACAGTACTATTGGTACATAGTCATGATGAAGGTTCTTGAGAAGATAAGGTCTTAAATAGATAACTTGAGCAAGAAAGTTGACTAATAGAAGGATAAAGCAATGAAAGGTAGAGTGTCACGACATTTTAAAGGAATATTAACCATGTTCTAGTATAAACCAAGGAAAAAGGAGTAAAACTTAGTCTTGAAACTAGACCAAGTAGGTAACTCAAGCTAAGTTTTAGTTAAATGGGTTTACATGCCAAAATATGAATGATCTAGCCTTGAAAATTGGTGGAGATACTCATCATGACCTAGTATACCTATCCAAAATATTTTTGAGGTATTTTTATAAGGGTAAACATTCACTATTTTAACATAGTCAACCTCATGTTTAATCACATTCAACATTGGAGCCTGTCTTAGAGGAATTGGTCATTTTGGTGCATCTACAAGTCAATTCAAAACATGAAATTTGGTATGAATGGTTTACATGACAAAACAAATATTAAAATTATTTATATAATGTAATACCTATGGTGAAAATTCCCAATATTCTATCACAATTAGACTATAGTCAAACAGGCAACCATTGGAGACCAAATGAAGCTTTGTTGGGTTTGAGTGTTAATGAGGAGTTTAAGAATTGAATAGGTATTAAAATAGTGAATTATGATGTTTTAAGGATAATATACTATATTTATGTAATAAAATTAAATATATAACGAAAATATTTCCATGAGGGCAAGTTTAGGCATGAAAGAAGCAAGCATGCAACTCATGGTAAAGTTTGAGAAAATTCATCTACAAGCCAAAATATGCATCCTCCAATCATTAAAATTGGTAGGATTCATAATAGTGACTTAATATACATATTAATAATGTTTTTTTGGTCATTTTATAGGTTTAATTTCCCATTATTTTGACACAATCCCCCTCATGTCTCATGACAGTCACCATTGGTGTTGGCATACATCTTAGAGACATTTAAGGTATAGCAGGGGGTTTCAACTTATTTTAAGTATTTAAAAGGCATAAGAGGATTTTTTTAAGTCTATAAAACACCTTTTAATAGTTTTCACACTTAAATATCCATGCAAACCATGCCCTTGAGGGCTAAAACAAACCTTTAAAACTTACATCACCTCAAGGCATTTTCAAACACTACAATGCAAAATGACATCATAGGATGGTATGATGATATGTTTAATATTAAATATAGATGATTATGATTGTATATAATCACTATAAGTTCAATTTTTTCCTTTTGTGAAATTTGAGATTTTCAAGCCTAAGACACCCAATTTGAGCCCCTCTTCAAATGTACATATCTTTCATTACATAGGGAGTTTGGCCAAATTATTTTAGTATTATTTTGATTACCCATATGTAATTTACATTAATTATGGATTGAGGTTGGTTAATGGGATGAGATTTATAAAAAAATGATAAGAGCATAAGCATGTCCATAATGTTTGCAAACCCTATAGGTAAATTTCTTTACTTATGTATATTTTCATACCTTGTGCATGAGAGTCAAAAAAATTTATGGATTTTGAAGGGATATATGGATTAAATATACATATAAATAAGCTTTCTAATAGATGTCTTGATTTTATGAAAAATCATCAAGAAGGTGAGCCTACCTAGGATGCCAATGAGCCTTTTTGACTAGTTTTGGATTTTTGGACTCATAATTCCATGGAATGGCATAAAATAAATTGGATAAAACTTTTAACATGTATAAGACTCCCTAAATCTCATTTAAAACATTTTATATAAGTTTTTGGCATGTGTGGGTGCCTAGGAGGCTCAAAATGGCCCAAAAATGCCTATTTTAGTAGGTCTTCTAACAAAGAAATGGTCTAAATGAATTTAAATAGCCTAATTAGACCCAAAATACCATTATAAAACACTTTTATCCCTTAAAAATGGCTTCTAGGGTGCCTTGCTGAGCTGAAGGGTTGAAAACTCAAGTTTTTTGACATTTTGTGAATGGTTACGAGTTTAATGGTGTTTTCCACCATTGTTGTAGTTCATTAAGGTTCCCTAAAGTTTTTTTTCCATAATAAGACTGTTATGGATTCCAAGAATTATTATACAAGTTCATAAGTGGTCTTTAGGGTGCCAAATGGCCTTGAGAGTAAGTGTTAGGGTAGCTAGTTGAAATTGGCTCAAGCTTGAAGACCTCCATCAATGGAGTCTGAAATTTTTAGGATTCATGGATTCATTTTCAGGTTAGAGGTGTATTTGTGGGTTGATAAAAAAATAAATCATAAAAAAATAAAACACCAAGAGATAACCTCAATGGTTAATTAGACATCAAATGCCAAGTCACTAACCATATGCCAAGTAGCTTATAGAAGTGCAAGTAAAGGGGGGTGTATAAGTCCGACAGGGAGAGTTTGGAGGTTGGGAGATCAAGTGGAACACTCAATGTGTTTTCTAAGTCTTCTAATACTTTTCTAATGTGAGTGGGATATGACATCATCATCCTCAAATGTTTTTGTCTTCTAGTGTCTTTCTATGCCAATGAGAAGGTTTAAATACCTTTTAGACTAATTAAGGTTAATGTTTTTATAAAATATTAGTGATAATTGATCTAATGTGGTTGATACTCAATGGAAGGTGGTTGTGTCTCATTTATTGATTTTTGAGTCCTTGTTTTTCTCCTCTCTTCCCTTTTCTACTATATCTCCCATTTTTTCCCCATTTATAATATATATTATTATTTGAAAAGGTAAAAACCTACCAAAATTTGTAATAATTACCATTTTAATAAAATAATATTATTTTTAATCTATATCTTGCCTTTAACTTATGTTTGGTAAGCTTGTGTATGATGGCTTTGTGAAGAAGTATTCTTCCATGTTCATTGTCCTTCTTTGTTGCCTCTTTTTAGGTGTTTTTAGATTATTTTTAGGTTTTAAATTAAGCTTTATCCACAATTAATGGATTATTAGTATTATTTTTAGAACCACTCTTTGCTTCATTTATTGCTTAGTGAACCTAGTTTAAGAAATACTGATGCAAATTAGCTAGTTTATGAGATTATGTGAGCAACGATGGTCTTTAAGATAAATTAGTGTTTTTTTGAATATTATTTGACTATCATTTAATTTGGTGGATCACCCTTTTATTTATCTTAGTCATCCCATACCCCTTTCTATCCTTTTTTAAGTAGAAATATTAGTTTAGGTGATCTACTAAGAGGAAGCTGACTTGGAGGTTCAACTTCATTATAGGACACCCATAACCTAAGGTTTCTCCAATAGTGTAGTTGGAAATGAGAGAGCCTAAAAAATATCCCACCAGGGTGTAGTTATATGATACAATAGTTCATTAGAATCATATTACTGTGTGCTTTTGCTAATTTCAAAATCTATGTGAGTGTGGAAGATATGATTCCACAACATTCCCCCACTATATATGGAGAGATATGAAACTAATATAAGTACCAATGTGGAGGAAATGTTTTTAAAACATGCCCCCACTATAAAATAGAGATGTTGAATACTAGATATGTGTGGATAACATGATTACAAAGAATACCCCTTCTGAATATGTGAATTATAATTATCATATTGAATGAATTTGGATAACATGAGTCAAAATAATTTCTCCATTTAATCTATAAACTATGAATTTTTGTTATCCATGTCACCATGGCATGCCTCCATTAAATCTACAAACTAATGTAAGTACCATATATTGTGTGAGTGTGGAGAACATGATTCCAAAGCATGCCTACACTAAATTTGACAACTATGAAAATGTGAAAGCTATGTCACCCTAACATTAATCCACTAATATTCACCCTTTAAGGTGAGGTAAAAATATTACCTGGTATTTATCTCACCTAAAAAGGGTAAGACATCTATAAATATATGAATGTAACCATGTAACATATAGAAGGAAACATGTCTAGGTAAATGTATCATTTAAATGCATAGAACTAATATGATCACATGTATGATTAATATGCATGATAAATATCATGGAAAAATATAAATACTAATAGTATTATCTCTAAAATAAAATATGAACACAAACAAGATCACTCAAAATTAAGGCAAAAGGAAATGGTTCAAGTAGACCACAAATAAGGGGAATGTTCAAATGCCATAAAATCAAATGGACATGACTTAGTAAAATGCCCACAAATAAAGGAATAATATATTAAAATTTACAATAAATTAAACATAGGCACATGGGATGCATACAATGGAGCATATGAAAATGTTTGAAAAAGTAAGACAATAGCAAGGAAAAACACTCAATGAAGTGTGTAAAAGAAAAGCATAATAAACCAACATAAATATGTCATAGTGGCCCATGAATTTAATGTGTTTATACAATTTCAAATGCATAACATATCAATTACCCTATGTAATTTATAATCATGGATAATATTCATGTGAAAATATGTAAAATCAAGCATGATAGTGTAGATCGATCATCAAATCATATAACTTATGTGTATCAAGATAAAAGAATATGAATACCCCAACATCCTAGTGATATGAGTAAAATTAAGGCCAAATACCCATAAGTGTATCATATATCTATGTATGCCTCTATATGTGTATTTAAGAGTAAACTCTATGTCAGTTCTCAATATGGAAATAATGCATAGATGCCAAAGGGCCAATATAACATGTAGGTGAAAAAAAATGTTTTTGGATTTTTTAATTTTTTAATTATTTTTGATGATGAGAAAAAATCATCATATGCTTAAATAAAATGTATGGTCATATATATCTCCCCCTATTATGAACCTTACAACATCAAGTTGAATTTGTTTCATTATTTGCATCATGATTGGCTAGGTTGAAAATTGATAACATGTTCCTCCTCACATTTTACAAGCGTAATACAATATGTAATCCTATCATTTGAAATCTATATTAGTTTTCCTTCATGAGAAAAAAAATCCTTGTTCATTTTGGTCATTTTCCTTCCATTTGGTGTAGCCAAAGAGTTATAAGTGTAAATGCATATGGGGATGTGGTAGTCATAACCCAAACCTGTGTTTGAATCACTTTAGGACCAATTGGTATCATTATGTTTCCCAAGGAGTCTTTCCAAGTGACCTTATTTTTAAAATAATCTAATTTATAACTAAGATATTGAAAATTATTTATGATGCAAGAGATTTTGGTTTGTGTAGGATCAATATGGGTGTGCCAATAATAAGCACCGCCCATATATAAGGTAATTGTTAAATATTGGTGATGTGTGAATTTTATAATTTGTTGTGAAGATAATTCCTTTGGAGGATCCTCAAATGTAATATTTTGGTCATTTATAAGATCACATATATTATGTTTTAAGGTGAATCATATGTTTTTAGAATGACTAAGGCCTTGGTGATAGTTATATAAACATTTCCATTATATTATTTTGGTATAAGTTGATTCATATCATCTTAGTAGGATGAGGGAAAGATATAATCTATCACTCTTATAATTATAGGAGTAAATGAATTTGGGGACTCAAGCATAATTGTAAATTGGATCCTTTGTTCCTTATATAATATAATATGCTTAGGTTTTTGTAATGGAATAATTTTATTTTTCCATAAACTGATCTCTAAGTCAAAATATTCATTTTATTTTTGTAACTCATGTAGTAGCTTGTTCATATTTGTTAGTGGATATTTTAGGGTTTCATAGGTACATGCCCTAGGTATCTTATATTAAACATTCATATGTGTACCATCGAGGGTTATTTGAAGGGTTTTATGGTTACCCAAATTTTGTATAACATTATGATCCATGTTGCCATTTGAAGATGGGATAACATGAACCTGGTTAGAGAGGTGAAATTTGTCATCCTAATTTGGTTTTGAAAGGGGAGTAAAATCTTATTTTTCATTTTGAAATGTTATAAATATTTAAATGAGGACTAGATATGAAATATATAAAAAAATCTAGGGATTATCTATGTTGCACATATTTCATGACAATCAGGAATTAGTATTAGAGAAAATAATTAGAAAATCCTAAGTGGCCTAGTGTTTAATGTTCAAAGAATGGGTTCACCAAATGTGTAACCCTAATTTATATTAAGGAATATTTGGGTAAAAAAGGTTAAGGATATATAAATGATAGGGCACAAGGGTTAATTTCAAATCTACAATAGGCTTATTAATGTGATAAACTCAAATATACCTTATGTTGAATTTATAAAACAAAGATAGGCTATTATTAGAAAGTACATCTATACTAGATATATAAGTGACATAAAATAAAGTAATTATTTTTTTTTTATGATAATAAATTATTGTACATATATAGGAAGAACATGGGTAGGTAGTTTTGGATTAGTCATCAGATTCTAGATCTATGAACACTTGTGTGAGCCTAAGATAGTTATGTTGAGACCAGTGTTTGAGTTTGAGGCTAGTGTTATGTATGGAATATATGATAAAACATGATGTTACCAATGGTATGATTCTAGGTTTGGCTTCATTTTCATTTTGGTGCATTCAAATTTGGGTCATGGACTAACACTCTTGGTGAAATGGTAAAACCTGAGCTTTCCATATTAAATGTGACCTTAGGAAAGAATGGGTTAGTTAGCGCATAGTATTGAGCTAGCCCATAATGACCCCAATATCAAAGAGTGATGTTTACATAACCAATACTATATAATATTTCCTTAAATTCATGTAGTTATCCCTTATATGTTGCCTTACGTGTGAATCATGCAATGTGTGTAAATCATGTACAAAAATGATATAGATTGTAACTTGGAAAATAAGAACTTATGAATAATCCTTTAATATCTCAAGCCTGTAGTTGGGTTATTATTTTTATTGATATAATAATATGGTAGAATAGGAAAGCTTTTAGTAACTTGAGTGCTTATTGAGTTCTTTTTTGGTCTAATTGCTAGGTGAGAAATGAATGAGGGATGATATTGCATTTATACTGATCCTATCGAGAGATAAATCAAATTAATTCATTAAAGATGACCCTTTTAATATATTTAGTTTTTAAATTAGATAAATTTAGGTCTCTAGGCACTTTCATTAGGTTAGTAAAGTAATGTTGACACTATTATCTATCCTAGATGTTAGTTTTTAGGGAGGAGAGTAGGCACATGATAAAATATTAAAGAGGTATAAGATAAGTATATTTTAAGAATTATGGGAAAGATGTGATGTGTGTGTCATAAATATAAGGATGGTAAAACTAAGTTATAAGACAAATGGCATAAGATAGATCATATTTGAGGTTTGCAGATGTAAGACATGTAAAACTAAGAGGAAAAACTAGTGTCGAGGTTTTACAAGTGTACAAGATTGAGGTGTTACATAATCACATAATATCATCTACTTTAGGATAATACATAGAGAGATAATGAGAAGTGGAGTATTTTAAGTGAAACACCATAGGGATGACATTAATTCAAATATAAAAATTGATGACATGTCAAGGAGAGGAGACACATAGTCTCTGTATTACTATAATTGGTAGTGTATGCATAGAATTGCCTCAACATAAAGTGAATTAATGAGGGGAAATGTTTTAACCTTTTAGGGTTTTACTATGTAAATTATAATATAGATTAAAGGGATGAGTCTATTACTAATATATATTTAAATTTGAAATTGTTGATTAAATAAAACTTTCCAAAAATAGTAATTTTAAGTAAAAAAAGAACTTATCGAGAGATACACAGAGTTTTTCATAGATCAGGTTACTAGACATGGTTGATCAAACAAAAAGAAATATTTATAATTTTGAATATTTTTTGAGATCTGGATCTAGACAATAGTGACCCTCTTAGGATAGTAGTGCCATGTGGCACTAGTGTCCAATTTTATCACTAATGTCCTTTCTAAAATGATTGTCTATAACTTTTAGGGAGGTTATGGGAGATTCTAGAGGTCTTATTGGTGATCTTGTGTCACTTGAGAGCTTATTTATGCCATTATTTTTGTTGAATATTCTTTAAAAACATAATGAATAAATAAAATATAAAAAGGAATGGAAAAATTGGGTTATGGGATGTTACAATCATGCAGAGTAGAACCCTTGTTGTCCTAGCTACTACCTACATTAACCCCAATGATAGGGGTCTCATATCACATGTGATTATCCCTTATGTATTTTGAACCATTAAATTTCATGGTATTCTATAATTAATTTTACCTAGGCCCTTATTTGATCAATCATGAAAATTTCTAGGTGTGAAAGTTGAGTAGTATGCAAAGTATTTATGTTGTACTATTAGTTTATTTTATGAAAATAAGTGAAAATAAGTGATATATATAAAATAACTTATGAGGCTCTTTATATAGAAGTATAGATTTTTTGAATATAATACCTTGTTTTTTGATTGACAATTCATTCAAAAGATATTAAAAAACATAAGAGAATGATCATATAGGGGTTAGGACTTAAACACAGGTGAAAGGGCCCATCAGACACTAGTGTCATGTAGTGATATTGTCTTGAAAGTGATGCTGATTTCCTAAGCCTCATAATAGAGAAAAAAATTAGGGAGGATAGGGTAATCGACCCTTAGGACTGGGAAAAAGGTAACTTGTGACTACTAAGAGTGTCATAAATATGGAAAATAGGACATAAGAAATATCAAAAGACTCAAAATGATCATGCAAACAAGGACTATAACCATAAATAAGACACTCATGTGAAAGAGCCAAAAATGACATAGTAATTATTATTGCTTAACCAAATTTTGTGTTTACATTTTCCCCCCTTTTATTCTAGTAATGAAATGAAATGAAAGTACTAAAGTAAAATAAAATAGGAACACATACTTGTTCTTACCTATGTGAATGTAATCTAGATTTGGCCCAATTATTGGATAAAGAAGTAGATAAGAATTAGAGTGTAACATTTCAAGGGGAAACATATGGTGTGAATTCCCCCTTTACTAAAATTGAGTATGTAAACTGAATGCATGGAGAAATAAGGCTCACTTTCCCCCACTCTGAATTTGAGTTTATAAAATAAATGTGTGGAGAAACAAAGCTCACTTAGCACCACTTTGAATATAAGTATGTAAATTGGGTCTAGTGTAATGTTGTGGATCAACCGCTATAGATGGCACTATGACCCAAACTGGTGAAAACTTAGTGATGATACTCATGATGATACTGAGTGTAACCTATTAAATCTAAAAATGGTGACCTAGGACATGTGTTCTAAATCATGCTCCCTAATCTTTATATCTGAGTGATATAGTTATGTATCTAAATATTTGAATGAACTCACATACTTGATTCAAAACTATATATCTACATAAAGTGTACATATAAATAGTTATGTAAACCTATGTAGACCTATGTGTGTGTATATCTAGAAACCTATGAAAAATTTCATAAAACTATGTAGACTTGTGCATCTATATATATGAAAACTTGTGAAAACATATGTAAACTTGTGTAGACATGTGCATATGTATATATGAAAATCTATGGAAACCTATGTATACTTTTATATATATATATATATATATATATATATATATATATATATAGACACACACACACACACACACAACACCTTTGTTTTATAAAATTCACAATGTTTATTCTTGGTAATAACAATGTCCCTATTAATCAATCATCTTATATGTCCCCAAATACACAATCCCAATCATCACTACCAACATGCCTTCATATGCCCATGAATAATTAAAAATCTTCCAATATTGAGTTTTATATTTCAAATATTTACCACAGAGTTTTTATTTTGGCCTGGGCATAGATATTTTATTTTTAGGATAGTTCATGGGTTTAAATTTAATATCAAATTTCATCTACTAAGCCCTAAGTCCAGTCCAAGAAAACACTTATGCAAAACATCACAAGATTTTAAAATGGAAAATGGTTTGAATAAGTCATTCATGGTCATGCATAAATCAGAGTTTAGGACCTAAAGAATTAGGTGTGTTTTAAGGTTTATTAGGTTTGATTGTAGGGGTATGTGGATGCCTGAACTATTTATAGATCCCTGCACTCATACCCTTTTCTTCAACAAACCATAAAAATATAAAAACCCATAACCATTTCAAAAATCCTACACTCAGACAAACAAGATACAAAAAAATTCATATATAAAAAATCCATTTCCATTTGCTACTCACATTTTAACAAGGAATTTTAAAACAATAGCAATCTAAAACAAACTTGATTTATACTAAAACCGACTCCTACTTAGTTCAAAATCCTTTCTATCCCCTAAATCTGCCTATTCTCCTTCATCTATCCAAAAACCCTCCCTGACTTCCTTCTTAAAAAACCTCTTTCACCCTAGTTTACCATTCCCAAGTTCCTCACATGCCATCTATGGCAGAAAATAATGTTAACCTGATTTATAAATTTTAATTTGAAATAATCAAACTCCTAGTCAAAAGTAATAATCAAGCAATCCTTATTCCAACTCAAACTTTAACTTAACCCAAAATACTATTCAAGTCAAAATTAATTTAAACATGACCATTACATTGAATCTTCCACAATTATCCCTTTTTAATAACCCATCATTTGAAAGTTGATTAAATACAAAATTAAATAATCATGCTAAGAATAACAAAGTACACTAGTAAGCTATCTAGAAGTAAATTCGTTATCTAAAAATGGTAGTATTTAATTAGGATAATTCACATAGGTATTTAAAATAGATATTATATTAGACACTAATAAAAAATAATTATCAAATCTATATCTAAACAATCTAATGTTATATCCACCAATTTATTTATCGAGTTAACTATAGAATTTAGTTTACTATCTTCGATTACCTTTAATATATGCATTAAATAACATGGTTTACTATATTAACAATAATATCATCTCATAAACACAATAATCACAACTAACATATTCAAATCTATCTAAAACTATAGAATAATGAAATCACTCCTTTGAATGCATATACTAAAATATGTTCATTACAAAAATACTCAAGCACTCACAACTGTATAACTAGCTAACTAGATCAAATAAAAAGAGTTAAAAAATTTAATATACTATGGTGTGTGAGTTGTGTCACTAACAGTTCATTTTTCATCCCTTAATCATACCATCTATTCCATCTTCTCATTCGATGCCATTCTAGATAATGTGACATAAAATCTACCACATCTTTCTTCATTCCCTTCTAGAAATATAGAGGTTTAAGCTCTACCATGATCTTGGTTACTCTTGGATGTCCCAAATATGGGGCATTGTGTAACTCTTTCAACATTTTTCTTCACAAATTATCTCGATCTAAAACATACATCCTCCTATTGAAATGTAGAAAATCATAATTCTCAAAATTGAATCCTTTATATCCAAGATTTTGAGCATTATCAAACAATGCTTTTTTAACTTGATTATAGTATTTGTTTTTTGATGAGAACTTAACCACATGATCCCTCAAAGTATTCTTGATAGTAACTATAGTTGTTATGTACCTTCTATGACTTAAAGCATCATCTACTCTATTCTATTTACCTTTGACATAATTAATATCAACATCATAGTTAGAAATAAACTCTAACCAACATCTCTGATGAGCATTTAAAATTGGTTGGGTGAAGATATATTTGACTCCCAAGTTATTAGTGTTGAGCTCAAATGGTTTTTTCAACAAATAATGTTTCCAAAATTTCAAAGTATGAATAATTGATGTAATTTCAAGATCATGAGGGGCATAATTCACCTCATGATTTTTCAGATTCCTTGATTCAAAAGCCACTACAACACCATACTACATAAGCAATCTTCCTAAACCCTCTTTTAACACATCTATGGTCATTGAAAATTGATCATTAGGATTAGGAAATCTCAACACTTGTGCTGATGTAAGTCTTCTTTTCAACTTCTAAAAATCTAATTTATATTTTTTCTGACCAAACAAACTTTTGGTTCTTCCATGACAAGGAGGTAATTGGATTAGCTATCTTGAATTTTTTTGATATGAACTTCTTGTAATAGCCTACTAATTTCGTGAAACTCCTTACCTCATGCACATTTCTCAGTGATGGCCATTCCATAATGGATCTTATCTTATCTAGATCTATAGAAATAAAGTGCCCTAGATATTACACTCTCTTGGAAAAATGTGCATTTAGATAACTTGCCATATAGCTTGTGAATTTGTAACCATTACATAACTAGTTCTAGATGTTTTAGGTGCTCCTCTTCATTCTTAGAATATATAATAATGTCATCTAAAAAGACCAAAAAAAAGTGATCTAAATAATCTTTGAACACACTAGTCATGAGATTCATGAATGTTGTTGGTGCATTAGCCAACCCAAAGCATAACATCATGAACTCATGATGCCCATAATGAGTTAGAAAAGTGATTTTTAGAATATCCTCATCTTGAATCCTTAAACAATGATATCCTAATCTAATATCTATCTTAGAAAACACTATTACTCCTCACATTTGATCAAAACGATCATCTATATGAGGTAGTGGATACCTATTTTTAATAATTTCCTTGTTCAACATTATATAATTGATGCATATTTGAATATTACCATCCTTCTTCTTCATAATAAAAATTGGTGCACCCCATGGTGACATACTAGGCCTAATCAACCCCTTTGACAAAAGTTCTTAGAGTTGAGCCTTTAATTCAACCAAGTCATTAGTTTTCATCATATATGGTACATTATACTATGGTTTTTATTTAAGTATGATGTGGACGGAGAAATTGAACTTACATTTAGGAGGAAAACCTGGAAATTTTTCTATAAATACATCATCAAAATATCTAAAAAATGGATAATCCTTGAGATATGGTTCCTTAGGTTCCTACATTTCATTTATCTTGATAAATTATTGGCAAAATTTTGATTGAGCTTTCCTAAGTTTCATTGTAGAATTTTTTGTGTGTTTGATTTCCAAAAGCATTAATAAAATCAACCTTATTTAAGTAATAGTCAACCTTAGCCTTATGTTTAACAAGCTAGTTGAATCTTTTGATTGCATCATATGATCCTAGTGGTGCTTCGTATAGATCCAAAATAGTTAAAAATTTGTGTAACTCAATCACTACTTCAATTAGACACTTGTCAACCATGACTTTTGAGTCATCCCCATATTGTACTGACCATGCCTTTTCCATATATCTAGCTTTTCTAGGAAACTTTCTAAGTATTATAAGAGATATAAAATATATAGTAGCCCCTATATCTATCAAAATATAAATTGGATGTTCAAACAAAATACCTAATAACTCTATGGGTGATGCTTAAAATTTGGCTTTTAAATTATCAAATGATACATGAATACGCTATTAAAAATTTCCTTACTAAGAATTAGGACCTTTGTTATTTGACTTGTCCTAAGTACATTCCTAAGAATAACAATTTCCTTTGCAATTGAAATAGCCTCTAAGTGGACCTTCCATAGTATGTGGGTTTCCCTTAAAACTACCTTTGAATTCTTTACCTAGTTTATTATTACTAGATCCATTATTAAATTTGGCATTCTAGTTCTTGGTCCACCCCTTGGGGTCTCCACTCCTGTACTTCCAGTTCTTATTTTTGAAAGTTGGCTTAGAACTTCTAAACTTTTTCTTAAACTTTTCCCTGACCTGAGAAAGAGACTTTAATTTTTGTTGTTGCTTCACTACCTTATTTAAGACTTGGTCCATCATAGAAGGTTCATGAATATATACTTCACCACTAATCTATAGTTTTAATCCCATGATAAATTTTTTTATTATGAACTTATCATTATCTTGGTATTGAGGTATGTATTTCAAAATTTTGGTGAAGTGTTCCCAATACTCATTCACCAATGAGTCTCCCTACTTCAAATTCTAGAAATATTTGAGATTTTGATCAAAATAAAGTTGTGGTATCCATCATTACCTACACAAAATCACAAACTACTCCCAAGTTATGGTGGTCAAGTTAAGGTTAATTTCCAACTTCTTATTGACCCACCAAGTAAAAACCTCACCAACCAATTGATAAGCTCCCCATACTACTTTGGTGACTTCAAAGTATTTTTGAATCTCAAAATATTTCTCCATCTTAGTCAGCTATGCTTCATCTGCATCACCTAAAATAGTTCCATCAAACTTAGGTGGACTCACCTTTTTCATGTCCTTAGATAACTCTACAACTACTTGAGCTCTCACATTTTACTGATTTTCCTACTTAGTGAGGTGTTCAATAGGTAATTCTTAATGTTTTTCCTTACCTTGGCCATGAAATTATTGATCCAAGGCTATAATTCAATCCTTGTATCATTCATGGCTATGAGAATTTGATTCAAATTTTTTGAATGCTTGATGGTAATCAGGTTAGGATCATTTTGAGGGTTATTATGATTGGTATTTTAAGGACCCTTACTTGATGCTCTCATTTGCACCATTCTTATTTATTATTGAAAAGAATAATATAAAAATGTTAGTGGACTCATTAAGTCATAGAGTTTGAGCCTAATCTCTAATACCACATGTTACAACCCCTTAAGTTGTACTTAGAATAATG